>OZ024794.1:48306043-48653362 GCA_964017045.1 Omphiscola glabra | reverse complement strand
CTCTGAGGTAATTCTGAAATCATTTTTACCCTTCAATTTTTAAAGGTTTAGAGTTAAAATGCAAATGAGGGCTTCTTCTGCAAACTCTCTAATAAGGCATTTGGAACTGAAATGTTCGAGATCAACTATTTGTTTCATAAGTTTCCAATAAATGTTTAATGCAAAACAAATGATTATGATAAAATTAATGACAATTTATGTAATAATACTTCTTTGATTTAATCAAATCAGTAGATTAGTATTTAAAAAAGATGCAAGTATGAAATATATTTGGAACTTTAATACAAAAGATAAAATACCATAGCCATTTTCAACAATAATTAATTTTGAACTCTGTTAATATTAATATTTTTACTCACCATGATCTTCTTTCAGAGAGGCCCTTCCACAAACTATCAGTGCGCACTTTTCGTTCAATCAGTTTTTTCCACAAATTTCCTTCTGAAATAACTCTGTACCATTCCTTGCATACTGACTCTGCCGCACATAATGACTTTGCATCCAAATAAGCTAATATATTCTCAGCAATGTGATCAAGGCCCTTGGCTTAAAAATATTACATTTGAAAAATTAAAAGCACACAAAAAGAATGTTCCATAACATCTGATAACTGATTTTACTTTCATATTTTAATTTTTTAAGTTATACCCAATAAATAAATACCTTTTTAAAAAATATATTAATATATACACACATACAGTAGGCAAAGTTTATTGTGATCACTGGTTATTAGAAAGAATCATCTGCTTTTTAGAATCAAAAGTTTATCATATTGTGCATATTTTAAGTTTTATAAAATAGGTGATATGTTAGGCAATAAATTAATAGATTTCTATGATTCTAATAAACATTATTCATTGGCGAATAGAGTCTGAAGTTTAAAAATAATCTTTTTTTTTTAGAAATGACCCAAAGCAACTTATTTCCCCGAAAAATAACAAAAGAAAGAGTTTGCCACAGATATTCTACCTCTGCACCACACTTTTTTGTGTGTCCCACTATATGAATTTTGGAAAACCCTTTACGATGGCCAATTAAACAAACAACAAAACAGATATTAAAACAACGTTACTTTTTTTAAAAGTACATCACTCATATCTCTATCACTCTAATAAAAGCTTACAGTGATCAGAGTATGAGAGATGAATTAAAAAAAAAAAAGAAATTTACAAAAATATACTCTATCCTTTACTATTCCAAGAAAATAAATTTACACATAAAATGACAGACTGAAAAACAATAACTAATATACTTCCATATAACAGCCCTTAATTTTTTTTAAATTCAAAAATTTTACAGCTGACATTATTTAATCATCCCTCTCACTCAAGCTTTATTCCAGTTTAAGCAAAAATAAATAATATGCATACTCATAGATATTGTGTAAGAAATATTTAAATAAATTGTAATTAAATTTTTACCTGGCAGTGCTGAAATAAAATCTCTTTGCAACATAGGTTTGAGGAAGGCATTAATTTGACCATGCTGGTAATGGCACATGCGAGATAGTAAATGTTCAACAAAAACAACTTGCTGCCCCTCACACCAATTTTCAAAGTATTTTGTACATATGTCTCTGTCTCTAATAAACTCATCGGACTCCATGAGTTCTTTATTGATAGTGGATGGCATCAACTGTGTAGTTTCAATCTGAAAAGAAATAAAATGTATGAATTTTGTAGATCTGAACTAAGTTTTTACAAAAATTAATTTAATGATATAACAAATCATGCCAGCTCATTCAAATGTGTTACAATGCAGTCAGTATAAGCAAATCAAGTGTGTTAAACTTGCATTAAGGTGTGACAGAATCTGGACCACTGATAATTAATTCAGCCCAATAGCCATAATCATTTAAAAACAATTCAGTCCTAACAGAGATTCTGTCAAAGTTTAATAAATTATGTCAGATAAGAGTTGAACTAAAAAGTACAGATTAAAAAGAAATTAAGTAGTAGTCAATTAACAATTTAACATTTTGTAGTTCTTAACTGACTGGATTACAGTATAGTCTAGGTATGATTATCAAAGCATCAAAATTTGCATATGCATTTTGAAAAAAATTTCAGCATGTCGCCCAATTGTAAATAAGCTAATTTTAAGTTCTTATAAAAGGAATTTCTGTTTATCTTACTCTTTCTCTAAATATAAGAAAAATACAGCATATCTAGCACTAGGATGTTTATGGAAATATTCTATATAACCTAAGCTTAATTAGAATGAATTCAGTCCATACAGTCATCAATCAAGTCATAATGTTTCTGCCTCAATTTGAAACGTACAGACAAGATAATTTTACCAATAATTACTAAGTTCAGGAAGCCTTGTAGTGCAATGGTTGTGTCTGTCTCAAATTCAAAAAGCAGCAGGTAACAATTAAGTTTGTCTCAAGATTAAGGATGTTAAATAAAAACTGGATTTCAAAACCAAACACTCTTGGTTGATTTTCACAAACCGCTTACACCATTTTTCTCATAATGATATATAAAACTATGAAAAAATATCAAGATTTCAAAAAAAAATAATAATAAATAATAAACCAATAGTAAATGTATTATTAATTTAATCAAATAAATAAAGTACTTTAAAAAAAATAAAGATGCTGTATAATGCAATTGGTAGGAAAAGTGGTGGCCTTTTTCTTTTATTCATTATTGAATTTATTGCAAACATTTATTGTTTGCAGACTAAAATACTTTAATGATTAGCAAAATATATAAGGATAGGTGACATGTGACGAGTGTAATAAGTAGGCCCTAAATCTTATACACTTATATTACTACTATTAAAATTTATGCATCAGTTTTGATACAAAAATAGAAATGCAGGCCTAGACCATCAAATTCATTTTAGTGTATTGACAATAGAAGACTAGGCATATATAAAGAGGAAGTATTGAGATAGTATAGACCAGTATTCCCTAAATATGGTTGTAAAGTGTCTGGCACTGGTCCGTGAGCTTTTCGTTGCCAGTCCGCACAACATGAATATATCTGGTCAAATAATAAAGAAAGTATAAAAAATCAATAAGCCACCGGTCTCAAGTGCAATTTTGAAACTGTCCACCAGTCGGCCAAACTTGAAAGTTAGGGAAATGCTGTGATTGACTACTATAGGGCCTAGATAGTTTAGCAGCTCTTACTTTCTAGTAACGGTATCATTTTATAAATCATGATATGGATAAATGTCAGAGGACTGCTCTGGGTAATTAATGGCATGGGTTTTGCCAAGAGTTGCTCTGGGTAATTAATGGCATGGGTTTTGCCAAGAGTTGTCTCACCCTAAGTCTAAGTGCAGTGACGTCACTTTGAGGAATCCCAACACTGGATTTAGTGTGACAGGACTAACAGTTGGACCTGAACAATGAGAAAGATAACTTTCTGGTTCTTCACTGAGAGATATTTGCGTCAAAAACATAATCTGATGATCGATACAGTTAATATGAAATAAGTTTAATAAATTAAAATTAAATTTTCCATTCCGCTTATATTAAATTCAAATTACAAGTTTCAAAAGAAATAAAAAGAGAAAATTACCCTTGCAGATACCCCAAGATGAGCAGAGTTAAAAGTGCTGTTTTTTTTATATTGGTTGAAAAATAAAAACCCATTTGCCTATCATTTATATAGGCTACTTATTATGTCCAATTTAATGGGACATTTCAACATAATTTTCTGGGGAAGGGAGACCCCTACCGCCAATTTCCAAATAAAAATAAGAAAAAACATAATTTCTGGGTAGGAGAGACCCTTGCGCCTTCTTTTAATTGTAAAACAAAAATTTTTAAAAATGAGGAGAAAAAAAACTCAAAATACAGAGCTGAGTTTCTAAATATTTTGAGAAATGGAACTATTGCCGATCGCCGATAGTTGACCGAGAAACCGCCATGACCTATATACTGTGGGCTAACTTCATTTTAGCCATGTTCTGTCAAGTCTGTCTTCACATTCACTATCATTATGAAGTCATAGATTCACACAATCCCAGTGTTGGGCATCGCCATCAGTTCATAGTGCATTTATCTTAACTTTTCACTTGGATTTAGGGTTAACAATATCAATAGTAATATTAAATAATTAGGCAAGTTCAGATTTCCTTCAAATTTAAATAATAAAAATGTAGAAGGGCAGCTGGCAAAATAAGGCCCGTTTGTTACTGTTAGAGTTAGTGTTATTATTAGTATAGTCACTATACTATAGTGTCTATGTAAGGCTACCAATCATTAACTTTAATGACTATTCTATTAAACTTTAATAGAATAGTCATAGTTATACTTAAAAAGGTACTGATACTGTATTATCCACTTATTTAGTGTGTTAATCATCCATTAGGATGATTAGGCATGTTAATTATATTTAGTAGTGTTAATAATCCATTAAGCATATTAATTATAGTATTTTAGTATGGCACCTTAAAACGTAGGCCTACAAACCTACGCCTATACTATGTGTGTTCTATAGTGGTTCACTGTTTGTTTAGTACTATCTATAGTCTATAGTTTTCATCTTTTATGCTATTCACTAGTCTGAATATTCATTTATTTTACCTTTTTATCAGTATCGTCAGGTAGGCTACATGTTTCCATATTTGTTTCTTGAAATCCTGTTTCTAAAATATCGGACATTATTTACATAGAGGCAATTGGTATGAGAGGAGCAATGGCTCAAACCGTGGCATTAAAAAAAAACGAATCCGTTTCCACCCTTATCTGTCTTCCTTATTCTCAGGACAGAAAATGTATGACGTCACAAAACTTACAAGTTCTCGTCGGAATCGGCGAGAGTTGAAGATCTTTTTATAACATTTTCTTTTTTCACAGTTTATGGTTTTCACTAACGAAGAAGTCAAATAAAATATTCCTTCATTACGCTTGTAATTATTTTTTAAATTAATTACATACCATATCTAATCGATGTAAGCAATAAATAAAAATATAAAGATTTGCATATTCACTCGTAAATTAAACGGTTGTTGTAAATAATTTTCTGAAAACTAAATGTATTATTATTAATTTTCCGCCTCCATAAACTATATATATATTGAAATGTACGAGATGATGACGATGATCAATGATATCAATTTCGCTATTTTCCCTTCAACGCATACAATTAATTAATTTATTGGACTATAAATCGCTCAACACACAAAATATATAGTCATACACTATACACAGACACACAATTAAAAATAAATAAAATGTAAATGTACTTTTTAACAACAAAGTCAAAGACATCAATTCATCAATGAAATTAAATACGTTTGGGAAAGTGTGTGCGTGGAAGAGGGAAAGGGAGATTTGTTTTAAAAAAAATAAATTATGCCTACTTCTACTTGCGTTTCAGTAATAAATTTTAAAAAGCTGCTGCGATTTAAGAAAGCAATTTTGTTGTTGTTGTTGTAACGAAACGTAACTTCAAAGTTACAAAGTGGGTGTAAATTTAAAAGAAAGACCAGTCTCTTATTTTTTATTCTTCTTATGCCGTTTTACCCCTTCTGTGGCATAGGTCACCCACAAGAATTTTCCATTCATCACGATCCTGTGCTTTCCTTTCCAGTTGCTTCCAGGTGTATCCCATACTTTGCGTGTCTGCCTCTAGCTCGCGTCTCCGTGTATTCTTTTGCCTTCCTCTCTTTCCTTTTCCCTGTGGATACCATGTTAGGGATTGTCTGGTGATGCTATCTGGGGGTTTTCGCGAAGTATGCCCCATCCACCTCCATCTTTTATTTAGATGTCTTTATGATGTCTTCATCAATGGGCGCCTGGTAAGTCCTTTCTAGTAGATCTTTGTTGGTGATGCTATTTGGCCATTTGATGTTCAGGATCTTTCTAAGGCACGTGTTTATGAAAGTCTGTTATTTCTGCGTAATGATCGCTATTGTTTTCCAAGTTTCTGCTCCATATTATAGGACTGTTTTGAAATTTGTGTTAAAGATTATGACTTTTGTTTGCAGGTTGAGCTCCTTCGACACCCATATTTTCTTTAATAGCACAAATGCTGATCTAGCCTCTCCAATCCAAGCCCTTAAATCCACGTCGGATCCGCTAATTATGTCGATGGTACTGCCTAAGTATGTAAATGACTCCACTACTTCCAGTGTGTTTCCTGACAGAGAGATATATGCTCTTGGTTGGCTGAGTTTACCTTCATGATCTTTATCTTGCTTTTATTTGTATTCAGTCCGAGCTGTACTGAAATGGTGGCTACGTCCTTTGTCTTTTCCTGCATTTTTTGCTGGTTGTGGGACAGAAGTGCAATGTCGTCTGCAAAGTATAGGTCATTCATTTGTTCCCAAAGTGTCCACTGTATCCCGTTCCTCTTTTTATCTGTGGATTTTTTCATTATCCAGTCAATGGCGATCTTTGATCGGAAGGTTGCTGTTATTATTCTTGGTCCATGGGCTTCCCATCCAATCAATGCCACCCGTGACAACATAAAAGCGACTCCTTGCGTGTGTGGAGCATTTTCCTTCACATGCCCCGAGTACATTAGCATTTCTCATGAGGCCAGAGTTTACTGTCAAGCTTGTATCACATATTCCAAGCAGTGTGAGTTTGTAAGTTCTCATTTCTGTCGCCACCTATGCTGCTTTCCATGTTTCATAAATGGTTCTGACGTTCCGCGTGCCTATAGTTGTTTCCTTAGAAAGGAGGTTCTTCGGCTTTGAAGCTTCCAGTTATAGCCTGGTTTTGGCCGTAAGGCCCATAGCTCTTCTTGAAGAAGAAGTGCCCTCTCTTCGCAGGGCTGAAATTTGTTGTTTTTTTCTTGTTGGCGTTTCTTGCCCTCTCTTCGCAGGGCTGAAATTTGTTGGTTTTTTCTTGTTGGCGTTTCTGTAGCAATTGGTTTTTACGGTGAGGTAGCTGGCCTCACCCCAACCCTCCTCCCTTTGCACCCGGGCTTGGGACCAGCCTTGGCGGAATATTAAGGGATAATCGCAGGTTTTTAATCCTTCTCAATATGATAATTTAAAGGGGGCTATATTCATTTTTCAGAATATAAATCAATGCCACCTTACAATCGGAATGTTACATGTCTCAGTGCCGGATTAAGACCTGCTGGGGAGACCCTAGGCAGTCGAAATTGTTTCTTCCATTGTGGGTATGCAATGGAAAAAGGTGGGGGGGGGGGCGATCGCAACAGGATTCACTGTGGAGTTTATTATATAGCCCTAACTAACAACAATATATAAACAGGTATGTGTGTTAGGAGATGCAATGGAAAAAGGGGGGGGGCGATCGCAACAGGATTCACTGTGGAGTTTATTATATAGCCCTAACTAACAACACTATATAAACAGGTATGTGTGTTAGGAGATGCCCACCCAGACCATTTTTCAAAAAGGGAAACCTATTCGCGGAAAAAAAGTTTTGTTTCTGTTGGTCGAAAATTGGTTGTGTTTTTTTTTTAAACTTTTAATTAAGATTTTTGTCATTGATGTAATTTCTGTTATTATGACTTTAAGCAGCATTAACTAAACCCAACTCGTCTCCACTGCTCGTTATGTCCCATCCTTGTGTGTAGTGCAGATCAAAAAGGAATGTCCTAGATAAGAAAGGAAAGGTAAGGTGAAGATTACTCTGTCAACTATTCAAATTGTGTTACAATTTAACTTACAGCGAGATTCAACATTTGTTTATACCCGGGGATTTCCGAGGTTTTACTTTTTAAAAATCCTTTATTAAAGAAGTAGTGATAAAGCAGGCTATCTGTATCGTTTTCGTGTGTACACTGGAAAGCAGGACCCACTTTACAACATAGATAACTATTTCCATGAGGAGTGTCAATAACTGTAAATGACTTTTAAAGTAACCCTGGAGCTTCTTGTTCCACTTCTAAACCAAGGCTACCACCTGTACATTGACAACTGGTACAACTCTGTACCTCTCATCAGGTTTCTTTTACAAAAACATACCCTATGTACAGGTACATCTCGTAGCAAGAGAGTCCATAAGGAGCTTACATCCATCCCAGCAAAGAAAAGGGAAACAGTTTCAATCATATCGGGGCAGATACTTACCCAAAAGTTCATGGACAAAAAGACAGTCAAGTGATTTTTCGGCAGAGACTGCTAAGAAAATGCGCAGAGGCCGAACCGAAATAGATTTGCCAGTTTCGGTTCAACATTACAACCAAGGAATGGGTGGTGTTGACAGACTAGACCAGGTCCTAGAACCAATCAGCGCAGCAAGAAAACGCCTAGGTGGTAAGTAAAGCAAGGATTACATTTCATTCAACTAGCCATTGTAAACGCTCACTACCTTAAAACAAGAAATTTGGTGACCGAAATACCTTCCTTCAGTTTAGCATCCAATGCATTAGACATCTCATCTTCCGAGGAAGGGACACCATCCTTTCTAAAACCCCTAGATTAAACGAACCACACTTCATTTACCAGCTCCTTGCTACAGGTCAAAAGGTAAGTCCCCACAAAAGATGTAGAGTTTGATACAAAAATGGCAGTTGTTGTGAGTCAAGATACTACTGTCCGAAATGCCCAGGCCAACCGGGACTTTGTATTGGACGATATTTTGAAGTTTACCACACAAAACAGTAGCCATACAGGCTAAAACAAAGGACGGTGACTATTTGTTTATTTACATTTTATTTAAACTTTCAATACTTTTATAACAAAACTCTGTTTGTTTTTTTTCTGTAATAAGTTTTTCCTCAAAATATTGGTGGTCATTGTGACACCTTGACCTTGAACTTTGATGACCTTAATTAGAATATTCTAAAACTTTATTCAATACTGAAGTTTATTTGTAATAAATAGGATATGTTTCCTTGAAAAGGGAAAGGATATAGAAATGTTCAAAAATGACCATAAAAAAGCTACAAATAGTGCTTGGTATTTCAAAGTTGGTGAAAGGCCAAAACTTGCATAGTCAGCAAACATCGATGCTTTAAAACCCAACGGTAGTTAAGGGGTTAAACAAATGAATAGTTTAAATAAAAATATTTAAAAAGCATTACTATTTAGTAGGAATTAAAAATAAAAGTTATGTATACTGTAATCACATTCAGGTCAAAGGCGCTAAATTTTTCCATTGCTTGCATCTCTTCTGCTGCTCTCCGATTAAGTGTAGAATGATGAGAAAGTAAATTCATGTATGCGCCAAAATGCATCACTGTCTTTTGAATTAATTAAACAATTGCCCCCCTCCCACCAATTTTCCCTCGAGTGCTGCTCCATTTCGATCAAATTTACGGTCCTGGCACCCTTATATTTTAATAAGTACTATATATATATATATATATATTACATAGGCCTTTTTAAAAGTTCCAACATATTGGAAGAGAAGGTGTTTTTTTTTAAAGCAATATAATCTTAATCAATTGTATTTGTTGAATTTATTATTTTGGTGTGTGTGTGTTTTTTAAATACATTTTTCACTCCCCGTTGTGTCAAAACCTGCCTACGCTACTGCTTGCGATTGTATGATATATCAGGATGTATGCTGTCGATCATGTGTCCAAAATACATACATTGACTTTATATACATGGCAGAAGTCTCTTTCAATTGATTAGCCAGACCATTAATTAAATTTAAACGTTCTCCGCTTTAATCTAATTAGATTCTTTATTTATTCCTGATCATATTTAGAAAGCATCTAATCGATCTCAAGAAAGTTCCCGTTAGTTCAATGAAGATACAACTTTCTTGTGACTACTGAATGCCATAATCTGCTGGACAGAAACCACATAATATCAAGCAACCTGCACTAGATCTGACTACCCCCCATTCTTCTTAATGCGAATCAAAGCAATTACTTTCGACATTAGTAGTTTTGTGCACCCCAAGACCTGTTGTCAATATTTTAAAAATGCTCAAGTCAAGTTAGATATAGTGCTATTCATATGTCTCGTATTTTTTATACCTTTGGGCACTCATTCCACCAAGCCGATAATTCTCTGACGAGTTAGTAAACCTAACAACATTATAGCAATATTTTCTCACGATTTGGCATGACATTTTGGAATAACTATTGGAATAATAGTTGGCAAACATCTCATCCCCACGATCTCTTAGCCAAATTTTTTTTCTATAAAACCGTGCCATTCTCCTCGCCGAACCTGACACACACAACATTTGCCCAACTCCTCCTCTCATTGTTTTCAGAAGAGATAAGAATCTACGAGATCTCCTTGTTCGCATTCACCTCCGTGCTACCCCTTCCAATTTGGGACCAAGCCACGTGGACGTACCCATTTAAAAACTTGCCCTTTTTGTCATCCAGACTCAACACATTCCCTACCCTAATGGTTATATAGTTTTGTCATTTGCACACAAAGGTCATGACCAAGACAATTTTCAACTTGAGTGGTAGCCTTGACTTGAATTGTATTTGTTTCATTCTTGAGCCTCACAAAATAAGTTGCATGATCTGCTATAACGAAAGCCATTCCATCTCTCGCCCATGCCTATTTGATCCAATGACAAGACTTAGTCAAGACGATTGGAAATAGACTAGGATGCAGTAGATGACCATCAGTGTGTCTTGTGTGTTTCATTGTGCTCTTTTATGCATTCTATGTCGGGGGAGTTTTCGGAATTGTCATTGAGTTATTGTCACACCACATACGGGACTCTAATCCAGGTTTGATTTCAGAATTTGCCTTCACTTGAGTTGCCATCCAAGGTTAATGGGTCCCATACTGGTGATGTTTTTTGCGTTTCCTGGGTATTGAGCTCCAGTCCAGTAGCTTGGATCACTCGGCCACTCTGTCCTCCTCCCTAAGGGTAGTCTTCTGATGAGAGGCGTTTTCCTTTGCACCAGCCGCAATGTTATCATGAACCATTGTTGTAACCACTGCCTTGGAACTTGTCTGGGCGAGATTGGACGGCATATCTGTGACAGATTTACAGAAGACCCTATGTGCCATTAAAAAAAATTTAATAATATCTAAATTAGAATAGCTGTCTAGCAATGTGGTAGGCTACTTAAAAGTTTCTTTATTGTAAGAAAAATTGCGGAACAACAAATAGGTTACTAAATTTATAATTTTTTGCAGATTTTAGATATATATTTGATATATGATAATATTGCGGAGACTAGGTTCAAAACGTGTGTAGGGTAATATCAAGAAAGAAAAAATACCAAGGATGTCTGAAAGTGAAAGCAATCATGAGCGAATAGAACAAAACAAAAGAAAGGTGACAAAGGAACTAAGCTGTTATATTAAAAGTAAGTTTGCCTTGATATATATATATATATATATATATATATGAAACACCTTGATATACGTGATAATGAGTTGAAATAATTATTTATTATTTTTAAAAACTACCCGATTTCTTTGTCGTCTATTGTTAGAAATTTGTTGCTTTTTGGAAATTTTATGCATCCAAGCAACATCAACTTTGAAATAAAAAACTGTAACACAATTTTAAATGCATTGCGAAGGGAGCTATGAATTCTGGTAGTCGCGAACATGCATATCTATACTATGGCATGGATACAGGTTTGGAAATTATCCTAGAGAATTTCATATTCGATTGTGAGCAAATTGTTCTTGTAGCTTATTTGTAACGAAATTTCACAACTCAATGTATTAACTGTGCTTTCCTTTATATTTAGTCATATTGTAACAACTTAAAATATTTTCTTCCAATATTGATACAACTTGCAAGTTGCATGTTCTGCTATAACGAAAGTCATTCCATTGATATTTTAAAATTATAATGCAATATACTAATTACGTTTACGTAACTGGCGGGTATTATGTACACTGTCAAAAGGAATGGAAGTACTCTTTTATTGACGGAAAACAAAAAAAGTAGGATCTAACAATATTTGTGTTTCATGTGGACTGTGGAGCATGTTAATTTTGTTATGCCTAAATAAAACTTGATTGTTGCAGCTAGAATAAGATAATGGCGCTCCCATCTTATTCTGATTTGAATATACTTGGGGAATCTGGAGAAAATTTGACGGATATAATTGATTTGAGCATAGAATGTAAGTTTGCAGAGTTTGCTATATATTAATTATATTTGCCTTACTAAGTGCCCTTACTTTACTTTTTGGACTTGCTTTACTTTTACACTTTCACTTTACTTTTTTCGGCTTTTGTTTTTTAACTTTAAGTACTTTTTTACCTTTGTTTGTAAGAAGTTGTTACAGTTGTGAGTTGACTAACAATGACTACACTACTGTTACTAGTACTAGTTATAGTAACTACTCAGTACAACTTACTTTCATCAAGTCAAGACAAATGACATGGCATCAATCATTCTTCTGCAAATTTAAAAGACAAGACTAATAAAATCCCATTTCTTGCAATATATAATTTATAGAATAATTTACTAGGTTTCCTGAGAAATAAATTATTGAACTTATATTTTACTAAGTATTAGGCCTATCCCAAACACACTAAATTATTTAAATTATGGGTAAATGCAAAGATTGTGTGCCATGTTTTCCCCATGGCCGCCATCTTGGTTGAAAAGACCAATTTATTCTGTCACTAAACCTAACTAAATGTATCCCTAAACCTAACCTGAACCCTAAATGTATCCCTAAACTAACCTGACCCCCATATGTATCCCTGCCTAAACCTAACCAAACCTGAACCCTAATAAGTTAATTCACTGCAACTTTAATAAACATGCAAATGACATCATGACATCCATTCTTTGCATTGACCAAATTATGATTAATGATAATGATTTCCTATCTAAATATAAGCCTGGTGGTATAACGGTGGGGAGAAAAACGTTCATGCAATGTCAATTTTGTGGTAGCTTATCCCTAGCTCTAGGTAAAATTCCACAACGCCAACAGAGTTGGATGGTGAATGCTCTGTTAGTAAAGTAAAAGCGTGGCATACAATGCCACATCAAGTTTATGCACACTTAGGTAACACTTAGTCTTAGTTACAGTGGACATACTTACTTACATATTGTCTTAATGTTGACACCTTCATACCTGTGTATGGTTAAAGTTAAAGTATAATTTAAGCATGCTTACATATATAAAATATAACGAGTCAAGATATGCTGATATTGATTGCTAAAGATGATGTATTAATATTATATTATTGTACTTTGATATGTTTAGATTTTGAGTTAGAGTTGAAAATAATAAAGATTGTAGACATATCATTTTGCCCAACTTTTTAAACATTAATTTTATTCTCTAATTCTAAACAACTGCAACAATAAAGTTTTATTTTCAGTGGCTGTTTGGATAACCAAAACATGTGAAAAGTTGCAAAACATTAAGGATTTGATTTTTTTTTAGTGGCATCTCAAATGTCATGTTTTTACATGTAATCACAAAGCTACACATTACAAAATCATATAGATTTATTATTTTGGCTATCATGACAAGTGTATAGAGGATATTATTCTTTTATTGATCCAAATAAATGGAATTTCTGTATATTACAGTGTACATATTCATTTTCAGCACATAAATAAATACATATTTTAACCAAGGCATTTTATAATTAAGAGAATTATCACACAAGAAATCAAAAGGATTTGACAAGGATATGGTTTATTATGATTTTATAAAAAATTTAAATAACTAGGTATTTAATTACCTCATTTTTATTTACAGTGGGATTCGAAAGAGTTGCTGTAAACAACTTTGTTGCAAATTTGAAAGGAGGGAAAGGAAAAAAACAAACAGAAAAGGTTTTTATCTTTTTTCTCGTTATGTTGTTGTTATATTGTGTTACAAATTTTCTTGCATTTTGTGTGTACTTATTCATAAGCCAATAGTTTTTAGGAAATATTTCAGGGAAATAGCTATGGTAGTCGACTTATTAGTTGGCCATAGGAGATTTTTATATTTTCACCAGGTTCATTGATTCTATAAAGAAAAGAATGAAGAAATTAGTAATTAACAGAAGTCAACATAAAGCTGTGTGAGTGCAAAATTGGGTCACATGTTTTGTCCTCATTTTTGAACTGTCCTGGTTGGCTGTGCTTAGAGAGTATCAAATTAGCTATATTAAATAATGTAATTGTTATTTGAGATGCTGAGGTCCTATTTTTGGAAATGTTCAGTATGGTCTTAACTTATAGTAGACATGTGAATCGAGAATCTATCTTATACATAATACTGTATGTTTACTAGTTTTCAAGTCTTTTTGAGTATGGAATGTAACATTTTTTATTATTATCTTCTTTAGTACTGTACTGTTTCTACTGTCATATTATTTTAGGAGATCCGCTTTTGAGCATTGTTACATACTGTAATAAGGTTTCAACTATTTTAATTGCGGTCATTATAAGATATAATGAATTTATTTGGTTTACAATTGGCATGTTAGAGAAATTATGCACAACAAAGACCCAAAAGGTCAGTAAATAATAACTAATTACACAAAGCTGCCGGTAGTATGAAAAAAAATAAGTTTGATATTTTTTAAATTGAACTACAAAAATCAATTACATAGAGCTACAAAACGTGGAGTCAGTACACTTACAGTAATGATTACAAATGCACTGATAGCAGAACAACATTGATATAGAAATGTGTCATGAACCAGGCATGGTTAGAAATGCTTGGATAGCAGAACAGTGTTGATATAACTAAATGTTAGTTCGTTAGTTATAAATCAATCATGTTTTATTTGCCTCGTGTTGCATTGAGCCTTATGTGTAGGGAAGAGCGCTGGGTTAATGTGATTCATTTTCAAAGATGATTTCAGTATGTCTTTAAAACTTTTCCTGTCCCCCAGAAAAAATGCTTGCCATGCTTTGTTTCACCATAAAATAGTATGTTTTCTAAATAAGTATTGTCACAGACACTATCAGTCTCATGTCTCTGAAGGTCTCAAGAATCTCTCCTTACTGGCTATTTATATAGTAAGGGAGAGTAAAATTTAGAAGGTCAATGAGTTGAAAATATTCTCTGACCATCTAGTAGGTAAGAAAAAGAGGAGTGGCTTAATGTGTAAAACAATGCAGAGCTAAAAATAGAAACCAACTGTAAGCTAAATAGGGCTAGGGGTTAAGCTAAGGCAATAACAGGGGGTTACATACATTTTAGGCTTATAAATGAGTAAATACGATAATTGATTAATCCCACATACTTTCATATTAATTTTTAAAAATAAATTTTAAAATTAAAAATAAATATACTAATAATTTTTTTTTTAAGTTAGTCTTCCTTGAAGTTTATTAAGTTTTTTATCTAAAAAGCCGGGAGAAAAAAAAGGATTTATTTCTAATAATTTATATATTTTTAATACAAATACATAACAATAAATGTTATTTTAACATATGAAGGGCTCAAGGGAAAAACCATTGATGTCAGGTTTTGAGAGTTTTGAGGAAATTGATAATAAAGTTTGAAAATTCCTCGTAAAAGTATCAAAATTTTAAAATTTCTAAATATTTATTTATTGACTACGCTGCTTTTTCAGTTGGACCTATGTGTCATATTTTTCTATTGAATGGAATGTAGCCACACGGGAGATAACTTGCAAATTTTGAAAAATTGACATCACTGGTTTTTCCCTTGAACCATTCATATGTCAAAATATTACTTTAAATTTACATCATGAAACAAATTTTTGTGGGAATTAATGAAAATTTAAGGCATAAATAATTTACTGAAAGACATATGTTTGACTGGAGGTAAATTTATTTCTAGTCTGAAAATGGCAGCAATAAAAAAAAATCAATAGCTGATGCCATTAGTTGAGAAGTTCCTAATTATAAGCTTTAACTGCTTGACATGATTGTGATTTGTATTTATTAAAATGTTCTAATTCTATTGTTAGCTTAAGTAGCAGAATTATTTATTTATTAAAGTTAAAGTACACTGTAAATATTAAAAAACATGTGGTTAAAATACTTGATTTTTAAAATTGATTGTTTCCATTTTGCTTGAAAAATAGGATGGTACATGAGATTGAGATGCTTTAAGATCTTTAACAGGCCCTACCAATAAACTGAGTAGAAATATGTTGCTTCACTACTTACCACTAAAACAACTCAAGCAAACTCTTGGGGCAAGCTGTTATCTTTTTCCTCAACACTGTGATATGGTCATAACAATCCATATATTCATGTATTTAATGTTCTTCTACTCCTACAATTACAATGAGCAGAAAGTGCGTTTAAGTTTAAACTTGGTGTCATTACACACACACGCAGTGCACGCGCGCACACACACACACACACACACCACCCCCCTCCCAAAAAAAATCCGTTAATCTCCTTATAGGCTGACCATAATTGAAGACAATATTAAATTTAAAAATATTTCTTTTAAATAAACTTGCAACAAAAAACCTTTGGAATATTTCTAAAGAAACAAACAAGAAAGCCATAATTATATAATTAGTAAAATAACATAAAAGAATTCCTCATGTATGTAAATTTGTTTAGTTGCAGCTCATAAAATGTAAGGAGCAGGAATGGACATTAAATATGTGGTAGTATGTTGTGTGTTGCCTATTCTGATATCTTAGTGTGGAAAATTAATGAAATCTGAGTCCTTATTTATTCACAGATTGCAGTTTCACCACCTTCAGAGATTCTCCTTAATGAAAAAAGCTTGGCTTCCTTACAGGTGAAAAAGTCTTATTTTTTCAAAATTGCTAGACTTTATATATGTTTGCTTACTGTAATTGTGATGAGTTTAAATATTAATAATTTTATATTGAGAATTTTATTTTCCAAATGTTGCTCTTTAATTAAAATGAGTTGAAGTTCAAGGCTAATTTTATGGACAGATCACTTTCATTATGTTGTTCTAGATCAGTGCACACAAAATAACTCAGTATTAAATTTTTTACATGGTTTTAAAAAATGAGTTTATGAGAACTGTTTTTTGTAGTAGGAATAATAATTATTTTGTGGTATTTTATTTTTTTCAAACACTTTAGCTTAGTGGCAAAACATTTGAGCAGCTATCTCGAATTACTGTTGTGCTGCAAGATGATACCAATATCCCCAGACTGGTAATAAATTTGAATTTGTATTAAAAATTAATTCTTCCAATGCTTTAATTTTAAAACCATAGTTTGTGGTATAAAAATGAGTGGTCTAGCTAATTATTTTATTTGCTACTATTCTCCCCCCCAAACCTTTTCCTCCTGCCCATTGGCCATATACTGAAACCAACCCTCTCAATTCTCTACCTAATTTTTTCTTCATATGCACTATGGTTAAATTTTGTTTCCTTTCTACTTAATAGAATGTTATTATTTTATCACATCTTCACAAATATGAACTTTTAATACTTTATATATTTTATTAATTTACATAAGCAATGTCCTGAAGTGTATGTTTAAAAATGCAAGTGTTTTCAAAAGTGATAATTACATCTATACTTTCACATATAGCTCTAGAAAAAAAAAATCAAGACAGCAAGATTCCAAGTCCTCCTTCCTTGATTTAGATCTTTGTTGATAATGTAATGAAAAAAACTGACTAAATCTGTAATATGATTGCTAAAATCACATTAAATCAATTAGTGTTCAATGGTGAAGTCACTGTCATAGTGACACCTACTGGTTAAAAGTAAAAAGTAATTATTTATTATATAAGCCTTTAGTGGGGAGCTGCTATCATTTTAAATATTGTAAATAGTCATGAGTTAGTCACTTAAGTATGTATGGAATGTGACATTGACTGGGTATGAAATTTTCAGTATAAATGTTAGGAACACCTGATATTCAATGAAACACCTTTCTTGCTATTAAAAATAATGAACATTGTTCAATTTAAGAAGATTCTGAAAGCTAGCTGTGCTGACTGTCTTAATGAAACCCATTCTCTAACTTAAAGTTAAAGCAGTTCTGGAAAGAGAACAACAAAGATTTTAAAAGTTGCTTGCTTTTAGCTTAACCTTGTTAGAGCTGCAAGCATCTAGGAGTGTAGTCACCAGGAAGGACTAAACTTGATGACCATGACATTATTTTATTGGTTCAAAAAAAAAAAAGGAAAAACAAATTGCACTCTATTAGGTTTTCATTTACTTTTTAGGGAGGCTCTGATATACAGGCTTATGATGTACTAGCAGTTCAGCCTACAACTGAAGCAACTTTTAAGGTAATCAGAAGGACGGCTTAATTTCTTTTGTTAAACCTTGAAAATGTGTAACTTTTCTTGATCTTTCTTAACCTCCTAAGTTATCACCTTTGTAATGTTTAACTTTAATCCAAACAGCATTAACATTAAAAGTTGTGGAAATACCCAGTTGAAACTGGGGAAATAATTTATATGATCTTTATTTTAAACCACATTTTAACTAGTCCTGAAAATTAAAGGAATGTAACTATACTATAATTTTATAATGTAGGTATTTAATTAAACAACATAGTGTTGTGTATACACTGAAATACCCTCTCCCCTATTGATGACACATTTTTTCATAACATTTCATTTCTCTTAATCTAATGCAATTGGCTTGTATTAGGAGGAAAAACAAATAAAAAAGCAAGTCTTACAAACAATTATAATTATAATAACTAACACCATCAAGAGAGAATAAATGTATCTTTGGATTGTTATTATAGTTAATATTTAATACCTTATTTATACATGTATATTTCACAGCTAGCGTGCCAGACTTTAGATATTGATATCATATCCTTTAACTTCGCAGAGAAAATAGGTTTTTCACACAAGAGATCTCTTTTAAATGCGGTTAGTAATCTATGAGCAGTTCCCTCTGTTTTGTTTATATTTTTTATGTGTAAATTGTTATAATTTTATGAAATATAAAAAGTTGTTTGAAATTACTTAAAATATCAAAATGCTATGTATAAATAAGTTGTGTTTTAGACCTGGTTACTCTTACGAGTGTGGGGTAGCATTTATGATTTTGAGATGATTTTATGACTGTATGCCGAAACCTATCAGAACTACAATTTAAAGAGACTGTGTTGAATAAATATATATATTGAAATGGATAGTTTCATCATTAAAACAAAAACTTTTTGGTTACTGGTATAAGTTTTAGCTCCTTTCTACATCTGATGGTGAATGGACAGAGAAATATGATTGGTTGGTGACCATCCATAATTATATTACGTATGCACTGACGAGGTAGGGAGGGGGTTGGTGTGGAATAATGAGGATATAGGTGTGCTTGGGAGGGGGGAAGGGATATATGGATATAAGGGACACTGACACATAAAAACAAAATAAGTGTCAACAAAAAATAAATAGTTGCACAAAGCATCTAACAAAAAACATTGATAATAGCTAGGGTTTCATCTGCATCAAGAACTCCATAGAACTTACCATGTGTCCTGCATTGTACTTAATAAATAAAAAAATAATTGCTTTACAGCTGAAATCAACTTTTCTTCTCTGAAGTACATTTTCAAACATTATTCAACTGGCATTATGATATTCTTTAAAAAAAGTATTTTTAATTTTGCTATATCTAAATCCTTGACTTTATTTGAAAATTCAAATTCAATATTCGCCAGCCATCACCTTTTAATTCACTTTTAAAGAATCACTGTTAATGAAGTTGTGATACGGTAGTGCTGAGTGATAATAACACGTTTAAAAAAAAAGACTGTTACAACTGTTTGAAAGTACTGTATTTTAATTTCCTATTTCATTAGTTCGGCACCTTAAATTCACTTGGGGATCCATTTGTTATGCATTGTTTTTACTTTATTTCTCAAGGCTGCAAAAAGAGGGATCTACTTTGAAATCCTTTATGGACCAGCCTTAATTAATAATGTAGTGAAGCGTCAAACCATATCAAATGCTATGTCTTTAGTGAATGTCTGCCTTGGCAAGGTAATATTTCAAGAAGTGTCTATCAGAAATTCAGTTTCTTGTACTTGTAAATGTGACTACAGATTTAATTTTGCTATGATGTATCACAAGCTCATTAACGCTATTGTACCAGACACTTTTTTTTTTAGGAAGCTTAATACAAAATGTAAAAAAAAATTTTATTAATTGCATCAGACATTTTTTAATTCATTTACTTTTATTAAAATGTAATTTAATATTGTTTATATCTAATCTTTTAATATCAATGAAAATGTAATATTCTAATACTATGCATATTTTTTCTTAAACAGAACATAATTCTTAGTAGCGGTGCTGAACATGTAAGTTTTTTGTTTACATTGATAAAAAAAATGAATATGAGTCATGAGTTTTTAGAATTTGTATAATCTAATCCTTTTAATTATTGTTTAAATTTAAAGGATTTATTCTCTGGGAAAAAAAGATCCTGATTTTGAGAAAATATCTGCTGGTCACAGTTAATCTATTGATGGTTCACAAGTTTTCTTTGAAAATTTAGTAAACAAGTTGGTCTATTTATAAATGAACTGTATCAAGGTTAATTTTTATTATTTTATAAGCTACCTTACAATACTTCCATGCACTTTTTCATAATTTATAGTGATATTATTTAGCACATTATTTTGGTTGCTATTTTGGTTTTAGTTTAGAAATTGTTTCAATTGAATTAAATCAATATTTTTTTTTAATTCACTTTAAAAAAAAAATGTAATAAAAAAGTTCTCTACTCTGAATTCCATCTTCAACTGCAACAGAACATTTAATTTCGAGTTTAAAAAAGAAACATTAAATTTTACTTTAATTGCAATATTTTAATGTTAACATTTTAATACTTTTTTCATCAGCCTGCAACTCTTCGAAGTCCAATGGACGTTTTTAATTTGTATCCTTTTGAAAAAGAAGGGAGATAAAAATGATTAAAAAATAGATGCTGTGAAAAGTAAAAGTTATTAGGGCGAAATTTGATCATTAACTCAGTGCACATGCTTAACTAGAGTTGTCAAAGTATTTTTGGCATAAAACTTGAGTAAAAAGAGAATGAAAGTTAGCTTGAACACTTGCTATAATCACTCTATAATGATTGTCAGATACAAAAACTGATGTTGGTTTATATTAATATAGCTTATACTATTAAATACTGTTTAAAGGTTGTCAGTTAATTAAAACTTGATCATCTATATTTTTTATTGATGACAAGGGATAATCAGAGAAAAATAGACAATTTAAAATTTATTCTGGTTACCGGTTACATTAATTCATTAATTATAAGTTGTCCTTGATATGACAAACAATTTTTAAAAAAAACAGTGGAAGTGCCTGAAGAGATTTTTAGATTTTCAGCGGTTCTGTGAGTTGATTGAACATTCTTTAACAAACCTCACATTAAAGTTTTGCATTTCAAGTTGACAAGTCTTGGTAAAATGCCATATGGTCAAAAGTCTTAAAATATTACATCTTTTAACAAGGGGCTAATTGCTTTTTGAATAATTAAGAATTTTTGGAGAGTTTTATGGTTAAGACATACAAACTTTCTCTCCCTTTTTTTTTCCCTAAACTTTTCAAATGATATTTCCTTAATGCATAAAATTAGAGCTAGGTTATTTGGCCTAAGTTATCCCCAGGCCAAAGATGCAATCAGCGGAAATTGTAGGGCTATATTGAAACATGCAGGTAAGAGGACGACTTTAAAACTCATTTTAGTTTTTGTTTTAAAACAATATAGCAAGTCATTGAATTTCTCTTGTCAGCAAGCTGTTGATTGTATTTTAACAATTAAAATATATACCGCTTGTGTATTTATATTTTAAGCGTCAAGAAAGACATGCAAGTCTGTGATATCGGTGAAAGCTGCAACAGCATTAAGTCCCAAAGAACAGTGGCTGTTGTACAAAGAGGAATGTGATCCTGATTCAAGTGTAGAAGGAGATGAAAGTGAAGAGAGTGATGGTGATGAAAGTGAAGAGAATGATGATTTGGAAAGTGATTTTGAAAGTAATGAACCAAAGAAGAAACAAATTAAAATCAGTTGAGAATTTTCAATAATAATGCAATTTATATTGAACTATTTAAAATAATAAATTTTTTGTTTTTGTTTACATTGCACAAAATTTGAAGACAAGAACACTGTTGCTAGAAGGGGAAAAAAATGAGTTTTATTTACACTTGCAGCACTGATATTTAAAAATGTTTTCCAAAGTTAACATATGCAAATGGTTAATGAACTCACTAACGAAGGCCTTTTACTGATGACTAGACACTTAAACTTAAACTTCCAACAACCATAAAACTTGAATTGCTATCAACAAAACTATGTGGGGCATTTATATACATTTGAAACAAAAAATATGGTAGGTGATATCCGGGATTTGTATTTTGTGACTACTACAAAAATAAAATCACTTGTTCCCTTTAACTACCAGTACTTAAAGTTAAAAATAATCAATTTTATGATAAATAATCAATGTAATTATGAGGTCAGGTTTTATTAGAAAATGCATTGATATTTTTAGGATTATCTTTTTAATCTTCATTATGTTAAATGGTTAGACCTATGCTTAACTTCAAGAAAATGTCTACAAAATTCTGGTTTTAGACCATAAAAATGACAAGTATCATTTTCTGTCACCAATGTTTTCATGGTTGATCTTCAATATTTAAAAAACAAATCATGTCCAAATTAGTTTAAGTAATAGATAAAATTAATATTATTAAAATTATCTATAAATTTAAAGGGAAACTATATATGTGATAGAAGTGTTCCAAGTCTCCATGCTAGAAGTTTTATGTTTAAATTATTATAATTTTGTTTAAACTTTAAAAATATGATAAATAAATTTTAGCACAATCTGTTCAGTTTATCAAAGTCCAGTTATCAGCTGAGCACACAAAAAAAAATGCCGATAGGGCATGAATTATTAATTCCAGTATTTGTATGTCTTGCACATAACTGAAGTGTATGGTACACACTCCAGTGCCACACAGTTTGGACAGTGGCGCAGCTCTTGAATAAATTTGAATGTCAGTTGAATTAAGATTAGCGTTGGCACCAGTAGACAAAAGCCTAACATGACCAGACGAAACCTCAGATGACTCAAAGTGCGACCAAATGTGATGTAAGGCACTATCATTAAACAGCCCATCATCCCCACCCCAAGTCCTGCCAAGAAGGAGAATAAGTTCACAAGCTGAAGAGTTCCTAGGAAGATCTGCACGCCTATCAGTACCGAAAGCTTAATGCCTTCCCAAAAGGGATGACGTATGAACTTCCAGGCCTGAAGAAGCTCCAGCACTGCTATGCCAAGGATGCCGCCCATCCCACTTGTTGATCCAACATGAGGCAAGTCTGGCTCAACAATGCAGGCAACCTGTTTGAATAAATAAATTTATTAGGCTGAACACCATCTAAAAGCAAACGATAATAATTTTTGGAGTGTAGTAATAAAAGGATTCATGATAAATCTGTGTAAACCCTTTCCTTTGTGGAATTTTGAAAATCTAAATTACCGGTACATGAAAAATAGTTGCTATTCTACAGCATGAATGAGACATAAAATGTCATGTGCATGTAACGTTAATGTGGTGTGATTGCATAACTTGGAGTCTGATTGAATGTCTGCTTTTTTTTTTTTAATAGATGAAACATGGAATTTAAAAGGTATCAATACTTGGTTTTTCCTTGCACTGTTGCTATTGGGAATTAAAATAATCTGCTCACAACAGAATTTGAAGAAGAACAAAAAAATCTACTTAAAATCTTAAAAAGAAAAATAAAAGGTCTCAATACAAGATAAATAATGGGCTGGTCCACTGCTCCAGCATTAAACAGAAACAAGGCCACGACAGACAGTTCCAGCTCATAGCAAGAACACAGTACAGGAGCTGATCATTCCTACCAAAGACAATCAGGGACTGGAACAAGCTGCCAAAACGAACAGTTGAGGTGACAACACTTGACACATCTGCATCTGTGATCTATTGCCTCAGGCCTCATAACCCCAGTGCATGATACCCTCACTAAGTTAAGTAACTCTTGCAACCAGTGACCAGTGAAATATCCTCATTAACACCAGGAACAGAAATATTGCAAATCCTCTCCACATGCATTGGAGCCAGAATGATCAATAAATTGATCGTGGGCCCTTAATATATAGAAGAAAAAGAAAAGTGTATATGACTTAAAAATGTGATTTGCTTCTTCTGAAAGAGCATAGAGGTTGTTCTAACTATAACTCAAAAACAAAGTTAACTGCAAATAGTTTTTTTTTGGTTCCATATTATTCTATACAAGCAAACCAAGCTTTTTGCATTGGTTGAGTCTGTTATCGTTATATTTCCATGACAATTTGCTTTGAAAAACTCTATAAACATATGCAGGTATGGTAATGAAAAGTTTTTAAAATGAAAATAAAATGAATTCGACATATCAAATGAACACTTTTGGATTATAAGCTTTCATAGTTATAATCAAGATACTGAATAATTTTACTTAAACCCAAGGGTAACTTACCGCTTCACCTGCCATGGAACTGATGCCGTATATGATAAAAACTCTATGCCACCCAGCACATGTCTCTAATGGAATCATCAATATCACTTCCATGGGCACCAGGCAGAGGAGATGGAGTATACCATAGGACAGTGGTATAGCTGTGATGAACCTCCACCACTGCCAGTACGTGTCGGGCCCAGGGAGCCACGGGTGGTTTTCATAGGGTACAATATTGGTTTGGTATGGCTTAACTTTGCACACATCGTTGAGGCAGTTCAACTGTGAATTACCCATAGATACAGGTGTGGTCATTTTATGACATTTTAGTAGTATGTTTTATTTCATGACATTTTGGTAGTATGTTTTATTTTATTACATTTTAGTAGTTTGTTTAATTTCATGACATTTTAGTTTGTTTTATTTCATGACATTTTAGTAGTATGTTTTATTTCATGACATTTTAGTAGTTTGTTTTATTTCATGACATTTTAGTTTGTTTTATTTCATGACATTTTAGTACCAGTATTTTTATTTTATGACATTTGAGTATGCTTTATTTTATGACATTTGAGTATGTTTTATTTTATGACATTTTAGTACCCGGTATGTGTTATTTGATGATTTCTAAAATGATTGTAAGGGGCCATCCTATGTACACCAAATAATCAAATTGTCAACCCCCCCCCCCCCCCGTAACACCTGTACATTTTGGACGCCCACCCCCCCAAACGCGTACGTATAATGAAAATCACCCTTCCCTCTTTTTTATACAACAAACTGTTTCAATTTATTCATGACGTACAGGTCAATTCAATGAAGGCATCGTTAACCATGTTAATTATCTCAGTTGTTACCCCCCCCCCCCCCCCCACACACACACTTTTTTTTCGAAAACTATTGACTGCCTGTTTGGTTCTGCCAAACGAAATAATTACTTCATAAATTACTTCACACACACGGTAAGACACTAAGGCGTAGGGTGAACTAAATTTGCCACTAGATAATTATTGAAATATCTAACGAGTTCATTTGTGAAAGTGAAAGTATAAAGCAATAGCGTAACGATAATAATTCAAACTTATAATTATAAATATATCACTGCATTGTCTCCTACTAACTATGAAATACTGCGTTGATATATTTATAACCTTTGATGAAAATAATGAAAAATCACGAATTTGACTGTTTTTTTTGTTTTTTCTTTTGGTGACAGTTGGCTTTACTAGAGATAGAAAAATAGAGTCAGAATTAAAGGATAATAATTGTACAAATTTGTGAAAAAATGTAAGTAGCCTACACATGCCTCTGAGGCCCCCCCCCCCCCCCCCGCAAACTCGCATAAATCAACACCCACGTATGTGTACGTAATACTAATACATGGATTGCCCGCTTCTTAATAATATAAAACTTATCAATTTTCTTTAAATGAAGTTCTTGGGTGAATTAGGTGAAAGGCTGTTTAAATCTTAATTTATCAAAACCAGAAAATGGCGGCACCTGGACACAGTCGTCACATACCTGCACACAGTGGTCACATTCTACATGAAACGTCCCACCAATGAAGGTGCAGTGTTCGTGCGAAACCATTTCACATTCTCCAAAGAGACCCACACAGCACGGCTTGATGATATGGGCCACACTGTTCTTAGTCGAGGGTCGCCTGCTGCATAGGATTCCCTTGTGCCAAGCTCCGAGTCCTGTCGGATTTAGTGATGTGCCGTGAACAGCAATGCAACTAACTTCAACTTTCAAGTCTAGTAGTCTTATCTTACACAAGCTCGGGGAACTTTTCTAGCTACCACCCTTAAACTTATTTGTTAACGCCGACGTTTACTGCATTAACTATTCAATAGATGATATAAAATAAGTTAATTAAAACATACATTATGGAAAAAGGGGTGTTTTTGAAGACTTTACTTTAGCCTACCTAAGGTTTTGGGCCAATTTGTTAGCTGTTGGGGGTTCAGTCGATTTCTCTGATTTTTTATTATGATCAATGGAGTGAAAATCTTTGTTGGCAAAAGTAGGTTGTTAACTGCCTCCTCCTATTCAATGTTAAAAGCCTTTGCAACTCTCAACATCTTGGGCCATAAATCAGGGGCATTCAGAGCAGGGACTTCATATGGGTAGGGTTGGTGGGGCATTTGACCCCCTCCCACCTGAATTTGCAGGTTTTATTTAAATTGCTATGCACTGTGGCGCCCCAGTAATAAACAACTTAACAAGCAAAGTTGTGGTTTTGCCGACCCCCGACCCTGAAATAACGCCCCTGATTTAGAGTAAATCAATCGGGGCCCTGCCCGCTTGGGGGCCTCTTAGGATGGAATTTTCTATTTATTTTATATTACTTTTCTTGATTTAGTTATTTTGAAATTTGTGGAAGGGGGGGGGGGGCGGGGCCCCAAAAACCCCTCCGCGCGGCCCTGCATAAGATAAAACAATATGCGGCTAGGCCAAAAATGACGTATACAAGACAAGACGTGAGTTATATGCTAGCTCCAAATTAGCTACTAACCCAACATGTTGGGTGTGTTTCTCTATTACAATGGCAAGATGGCGTGCTGCCAGAACAAGGCAAAAAGGAACACGTAACAAGGAAAGCTCTTTCTTAAATAATTTTATTTATGTCAATTGAGCGCTTACTTTTATCCCCCTCCCCCTAAATTTTAATTTTTACCCTATTTGTTATAATTTACCCCTTCTTGCTGACCCCTGAGTATCACTATTTCCTATATGTGTTACTTGAAGTCCTTTAAATTACTTCAAGCCCACTTTCATTGGATATGGAAAACAGGGGAAGAAACCCCTGCAAGGGGAAGCAATTAAGGACACTTGACAAAACATGGGAAGTTACATTCTTATTTAAATTTTCATTTACACGCACACACACACACAAAATAAAAGGAAACCCTTACACAGACCAAGATTACTATTTAAAATGAATAACACATAATGGTCTTGATTTATTTCCGAGTTTGTCTGATGAAGTAAATATGTCAATGCCAGTTAAATGAAAATTACTAAATTATCTCACTAGACTTTAAGACGAATCTCTTCTAAACATATCCAGCGTATTATAGGCCTATTTCCGGATAAGTCGCACCTTTTATAGACCAAAAATTTCGATACAAATCAGGTGTACGACCCACCCGCCCAACCTCATTGTTGCTTACTGTTATTCAGTTATTGATACCAAAAGTCGGAGAACCGTTTTTTCCATGCTTAAGCTCATTAATCCATTTGTTAAATTTATATGTTTATTTAAATATTAAAAGACCCCGTAGTTTGCAACGATTGCTTTTCATTTTTCAAGTTGTTATGTTATAGAAACTTTTTTTGTGATGTCTGCTTAACAAATATTAGTTACACGTACGTTAAAAAAGTGTACCACCCTCCCCCAACTAAGGCGCTGAGTCTTGCGACTGCTTCTATTGCTACTACGTACACTTGTTCTGGATTATGTAATACACTTGCACAATTAAGCTCTGGTACTCTGTACTGAGCTGACAGCTAAGCATCACAAATCACAAAAGCCCTGGCTATTAGATGTCAAATAATGGACTCCTTTATTATCCGAACAATAACATACCAAAATCCGTATTATCAAAAGTCACTAATAATCCTTTTCGAAGTACTACAATCACATAATAAAATCCTTGTTAATAACAGGCACTAATAATCATTTCGAAGTAACCCATATCTTTCACTACTCCATGTACCCACCACAGGCACACTATATACATATGCATAGTACCGGATTGACCTATAAGTTTAAATAAGCTAAAGCTTAGTGCCTCACAATCTGCCAGCTATATATTTGTAATTTTTCTTTGACCACCTCATGTAATTTCAAATGGTAGGGGGCCTCTGGACTTTGTATAGCTTAGGGCCTCAGCAAGTCTAAATTCGGCCCAGCATACACCCTCCCACTCATCTTCAATGACAATCTCACACCTTGTTCACTTATACTCTCACTCCTTCTGGTGAACACAGCTTACTCTAACCCCACGCATAACAACAGCGATCTGATACCTTTGACATAAGGGTGCGACCTATTTAAGACCTCTTTTAAGTGCATGTTTTCTTATTCGAGAGGGTCACATCGAAATTCAGTCTAAGCAACACTTACGATTGTTTTGATTATATATTTTTTGTTAGAAGTAATCTTATCTGATGTCAAACGGGCTCAGCAATTTGTGAAAGACTCACTACGTAAGATAGATTGGCTGCCATTAAAAATTGTATCAAGTAGATATCCAAAGCGGCTCAATTTGGACCTCCACTTTCCCCATCGTCACACAAAGCCTAGACCACTGCCCCCTACACACTTAAAAATAAGACATTTGAAGCCAAGCTTACGAGAGATCCATAAGACCGGGCACTCTTAGCCAAATTGAATTTACATTATCTTGAACTAGATTAAATAATTTTATGTAAGGACCTGTTATTGTGAAAGATGAAAAAAAATCAGATGTTGTTATATTGACAAAGACGTAACAACAGACGTGACCACAGATGTTACCTGTTGTCATGTTACTGCACTCAGAATAAGTTGTCGTCCCTGCGATGTTGAAGTGACCTTTCATTTCACAGCACCCAAAATAGTTTTTGTATTCCCGAGTCATGATTTTGTAACCTTTCAACTTCGTGATGCGGGATAACCTTTTGTCTTCTCTCATACACGATGCCACAATGCCTCCAGCGGCTGTTTGGAACACATGTATTGACAATTTTAAGAGTCGTCAATCAATAATTTACGTAAAGCAGGGCATATTATTTTTTTAAAGTGGGTGGGGTGAAACAATAGGCCTAATATAACTTTTTGGTGTTTACAAAAAGAAGTAACAATTCATATTAATGTGGAATGAACATTTAAGATGACGTAAGCCGAAAAGAATTCAAATTCAATTTGAAGGTGTAGGATTTTTTTGGCTTCTAGCAATTCACGACTTCTCAAAGTATGAAGTTAAAAAACTTAATGATGTAAAATTTGTCAATCTTATCGTAAGCGAATAGCATAAGAAAGTGATGCTTTTTTTTATAGGTATAACATATGTGTTTTTGGGTTGAAAAATCTTAACTGATTAGATCTGTACATTTGATCCACTAACCAACATCTTATTTTAAACGATTGCTTTTGTTTGGGGTAAAATCATATGAATTTCTGTGTCTTAATCCATGCATTTGATGCACCCCCTATTATTTTTTCCAGAACATTTTGTTAAAACACGGTTGAAGAGATCTAACGACTAACAATGCATAATAACTAATACCACTCGAAATGTTAGCCCTAAATATTTCTTTAAATGAAAATAATTATGGATAAAAAATTATATAATAAAAGTCGCTAGACCTGCAAAAGCTTTTATTGGTGGGCCAATCCACGGGTTGGGCTCACGCAGTGCTGAGAAGGTTTCTGTTCCGAGGAATGTCGGGATACCTAAGCGCACTCTCCTTATGGTGCCCACCCCGTTGGCATCAATGCCATATTTAGCGATTAAAATAAACAGCATCAAGATTTGGCTCTGGGGGAAAAATGAATTTATATTTTAGGCGAGGCTTATACTGTAGCTGAAATATGGTGTCATCTATACACATATATATGAAGTAGTATAAAATAATTTTATGGTTGGGGGTCACCAGAATATGAGGCACTGTATTAAAGGACCGCGGCATTAGGCAGGTAGAGAACAAGGGATCTGTACGTTGGTTTACAAAATAAATAAATAATGCGCAATTTGGTACATGACCATTGATAAATTACACTATGTTTGTCTGTCACTGAAACACTCCCCCCAGGTTCCATCACACGAGCATAGTTTAGCACTGCGGCGTAGCTAGGGTTGGTGACACCCGGTGCGGTAAACTCATGGATTCACCCCTCCCCGACACCTACAATGGACTTCTTCTTGTTAAAATAAGTCCACATTATAATAATGTCAATAACACAAAGAAATCAACTGAGGATCAGGAGGTAAATGTATTGTGACATGTACTTAGAATCGCCCGACCACATCGTATTTGGTATCAAAGCTTCTTGTCACTTACGAAAGTTACCGAACGCTTCAATCCGCTTTGAATAATGGTCAAAACGGTGTTTTTCTGCTCTAGTTATATGGTCATCTCATTGGTGATGCACCAACCTTGAATTTTTAGAAGCACGCATTTGGATTGGGTACATGTGTGGAGAATTAGGACTGAGTTCATGTGTGAGGGGTTATCCTTTATGAAATTCGGTTGGACCGAACCGTGTAATCTGTAAATATACATTTTTTCAATTTGGTGTCACCCCCTGAAATGGTGTCACCCGGTGCGGTCCGCACCCCCCCTCGCACACCTTTAGCATACAAACCAAAACATGAACAACAAATACATGTGATATTTAACTTGCATGCCAGTCTTTGAAAATATTTTAAAATCTTATCTAGGTCTACGTTAGGAAATTGCACGAAACTGTTTGAATGATCTTTACTAATTAAATTAATACCTAATTTAATAGGGGGGAAAAATAAAATATTCGACACCTTTTGTGAATTTTAAATAAAATAATATTTAGCTTTAGAACATTAAGAAAAAATTTTGACCCATTTTGTTCATTCCTAAGTAACGGCACATTATATGACTACGTAACTTTAAATACCTCCCTTTTCGTAGACTTGTGTTGTTTGTCACGACTTAGTTTCCTCTTGTTTATTATGAAAACAAAAATTGTAACAAAATCAAAAGTACGTTTTTAAACTAAAACATGACGTGTAAAAATTATGTTTATATTTATCTCTTCCCCGTTTTGTCTCCTACTCTTCAAATATTTAGGAGGGCAAAAAGTCCTATTACCATAACAATCATGAGAGTGAAAAACGGCCAGTAGTCAGGTATAGAGGACACCTGCATTCTGACGTCAGTGTTGCTCTGATGATCCTTAGACAGATCCTTCTTCAAAGTCTTCCAACGGTCGAGGTGCACATCGGTGGGATCGCTATAATAATCTTAGAGAGAAGTTTTTTTAATTATTTATATTTTTTTTAAAATATATTTTTTATTTGGATAAAAATTACAACAGACAGAATGCATTCATAAACATTACAATATATAACAGACAGAATGCTTTCATAAACATTACAATTTATAACAGACAGAATGCTTTCATAAACATTACAATTTATAACAGACAGAATGCTTTCAAAAAATTACAATTTATAACATACAGAATGCATTCATAAACATTACAATTTATAACAGACAGATGCTTTCAAAAAATTACAATTTATAACAGACAGAATGCTTTCATAAACATTACAATTTATAACAGACAGATGCTTTCAAAAAATTACAATTTATAACAGACAGAATGCTTTCATAAACATTACAATTTATAACAGACAGATGCTTTCAAAAAATTACAATTTATAACAGACAGAATGCTTTCATAAACATTACAATTTATAACAGACAGATGCTTTCAAAAAATTACAATTTATAACAGACAGAATGCATTCATAAACATTACAATTTATAACAGACAGAATGCATTCATAAACATTACAATTTATAACAGACAGAATGCATTCATAAACATTACAATTTATAACAGACATAATGCTTTCATATACATTACAATTTATAACAGACAGAATGCTTTCATAAACATTACAACAGGCAGAATGCATCCACACAATGGAATGGAAATTATCATTTTCTGAGACTTAAGTAACCAGGCCTGAAAGTAAAAATAACCCCAATGTTGAATTTATAGACCAAACAAATATATGCTTGGGTGGATGCTAAAAGAGCAGTATACTTTGCAAGTGGATGCTAAAATAGCAGCATACTTTGCAAGTGGATGCTAAACGAGCAGCATACTTTGCAATTGGATGCTAAAAGAGCAGCATACTTCGCAAGTGGATGCTAAAAGAGCAGCATACTTCGCAAGTGGATGCTAAAAGAGCAGTATACTTTTCAAGTGGATGCTAAAATAGCAGCATACTTTGCAAGTGGATGCTAAAATAGCAGCATACTTCGCAAGTGGATGCTAAAAGAGCAGCATACTTTGCAATTGGATGTTAAAAGAGCAACATACTTTGCAAGTGGATGCTAAAAGAGCAGCATACTTTGCATTCCCGGCAAAAAAGGCTTAACGAAATAAATACAATTCTTTTTAATATGCAACGAGTCCAACGTGATCTCCACAATCCCAAGACCTCGGTCTCCATATCTGTACATAATTTATTACGGATTTCAGGCTTACAAAATTAAAAAATTTAAATATATTGACTACTTTATACAAACTATGTTTTTTTAAAGATCCATTTTTAGACGATCGATTCCTGCCGATGAAGAAAAATATATCTCCCCCAAGGGGCGAAGTGGGTCAATTAGCCATCCGAAGACTTCGCCAGACAGACAGAAAGAAACACACGAACAAAAAATCGAAGTTAACATAAAGGATTTAAAAACCAAAATAACGCCTCTTGCCTCTCGCTATTTTGACCACCTCCATCAGAGTTCGTTGTTTCCACTCGTAAATTCGTAACAATTTCTCTCGTTCCTCAATGAGTTCATTGATCCTATATTTTGCTTCCGTCTGAATAACATAATTAAAATGACAAAAATGTTGTATCTAACACCAATTGATGTCACAATCAAGCCAGATTAAACCACATTTTATGTCGTGTATGCCAACAAAAAATTGATGTCCACAAGTAAGGTTAAAAGCAACCCCGAATTAGGCATGCATCTTAAAAAAACAAAACGCAAGGAATATTTCTTTCTTACCCCCCCCCCCCTTTTTCTCTCTCTCTCGCTCTCTCTCTCTCGTCTCATTGTCTTTCCATGCCATTTCATCCCATTTGAATGTCTATGTAGATCATTTCTCCTAGAACCTTCCCCCGCCAAAGCCCAAAAGGGCCTCCTCCTAATTACACTCCACTTCAGCACATGTGGTACCTATGTATTTTCCCTCCTCACTGAATGTCCATACACCTTTTCCTTCCATTTTATAATCTCACAATCTTCTCTTATCTATATTAAGCTTCTGGTGTGACTCGTGGACTGCTTCCATTTCCGACTGCTTCCTAATAAGCGAACTTTGGGAGTCCAAGAAACCCCTTAAATCTCCCATGCTTTTCATCGGCTTCCCACCCCGGGACATCCGACCACACCTGGGGGGGGGGGGCGGTTACACCCACTTTGAGAACCACTGATTTAGATTAACTGGGTGTACTGGGCGCCCTGTTTGGCCGCCGCTGTTGCCTTAATCACATCCAATAAATGACCAGCATGAAAATAATAGAAATGGAAAGAGGAGACATCTATGACTTGCTCCAGGCGTCATCCCAGTAGACTCCGATGTTTCTAAAAGCTGGGAATAGAAGATGTTGCTATGAGCTTTCTAAAGGCTAGGAACAGATCATGTTCTCCAACTATAATACACCTATTTCCAAGCGATATTGTCCATTCTGCCCGTGAAACGGTTATCACTTGAATATATGTGCATTGAAGGCCGATCACCTCCAATGAACACGGCCGATCACCTCCTATGAACATGGCCGATCACCTCCTATGAACACGAACGATCACTTCCTATGAACCTGGCCGATCGCCTCCTATGAACACGGCCGATCACCTCCAATGAACACGGCCGATCACCTCCTATGAACCTGGCCGATGGCCTCCTATGAACACGGCCGATGACCTCCTATGAACACGGCCGATCACTTCCTATGAACCTGGCCGATCGCCTCCTATGAACACGGCCGATCACCTCATATGAACCTGGCCGATCACCTCCTATTAACCTGGCCGATCACCTCCAATGAACACGGCCGATGACCTCCTATGAACACGCTCGATCACCTCCTATGAACACGGCCATCACCTCCTATGAACCTGGCCGATGACCTCCTATGAACACGGCCGATCACCTCATATGAACCTGGCCGATCACCTCCTATGAACCTGGCCGATCACCTCCAATGAACACGGCCGATGACCTCCTATGAACACGCTCGATCACCTCCTATGAACACGGCCATCACCTCCTATGAACCTGGCCGATCACCTTCTATGAACATGGCCGATCACCTCCTATGAACATGGCCGATCACCCCCTATGAACCTGGCCGATCACCTCCTATGAACATGGCCGATGGCCTCCTATGAACCTGGCCGATGACCTCCTATGAACACGGCCGATCACTTCCTATGAACATGGCCGATCGCCTCCTATGAACACGGCCGATCACCTCATATGAACCTGGCCGATCACCTCCTATGAAACTGGCCGATCACCTCCTTTGAACACGGCCGATCGCCTCCTTATGAACACGGCCGATCACCTCTTATGAATATTTAAGTTCATGATTGTTTGTTAAATTGTATGTACAGTGTGGTGAGCCCAGCCCTAGGCTGGGGTATAACGCCATAGAAAACTACCAATAATAATAATAATAATATGAACATGGCCGATCAATTCACGACAAATCGTAAAATATAGAACATATTTGACCTTGGCTAGTCAATTTACAGCCTCAATGTCCATTTCGAGATTTGGCCGGTCAGTTCCCGAATGTAGAATTTGATGCTTTCACCCTCAATTAAGCTGAAAGACTGATAAACATATAATGTGCAAGTTCAACATTGAAGGAACGTACTATAATGTGTTTTAAAGTAACCAGTGTAAATATGGTTGACACGAGACAGATCTATTTTGTTACAGACCACAGAGGCTGAGAAAATGTACATGCCATTGTCAGCAGCTTGTAGTACAGGTAGGCTTTCCGTCCAGTCAGGTAATACAAACTGCAGAACTGGCCCTGATGGGGAGATGAAAACAAACTATTACTTAACAGTATTGAATTAGTGCAGCGGTTCTCAACCTGTGGGTTGCGACCCCATGGGGGGGGGGGGGCGCGCGCGTCCCTTTCCATAACACAAGAAGGTCAAGCACTTTTCTGTTTGCCCGCCCCCCCCCCACTTTTTTTCCACCCTGCATTGAAAGATGATAATTAAGAAAATATTATCACATCTTTACACCCCTAAAACATCCGAGGCACCCTGCAGTCGTAGGGATTGCTGGGCGCACACGATGGTTCTAAGGTTAAGTGGCATTTTAAAACTAGGATCTCTTCCGTAGCTCTCCAATTAAGTGTAGAATGTTGCAAGACTAAATTGAGATATGTGATAAGATGCATTCTTGTATTTTTAATTTATCAAAAAATTGTCTGGGGACTATAAAGATTTAATATGGCGATATTAACCTAGGGCAGAAGCGAACACCAAGGGTGACACAACTAGAATGAATTTAGTTTACGTGCCACTGGTGCAGAATTAAGATGTCTTTGATCATTATTATGGCTAATTTTGGCACTTCCCACAAGAAAGTTTGAAATACAACCTCAAAATTGTCTGAAAGAAACAGCAAATTCAAGTATGCATCAAAATGCACCTTTGCATTTTGAGTTTGCCCGACTGTCTTTAGCACCCTAAATTTCTGCACCCCTTCCCTCACGCTGATCAATGGTATATAGTATGGGGTTGATTATAGACCTGCGCCAAAGATTACTCTGGGGCACGCTACAAATGGAGTGAATTCAGTTTATGTATGGCACTGGGCGCCCTAATGCCTCCCACAAAACCTTAAAAATGTCCTTTCCCGTTCAAAAGGCAAAATAGAAAAATTGAATTCAAGTAAACTCAAAAGCACACCTCTTGATTTTGAAATAATCAAAAGTTTTAAGGGGAGCAGGCTCTCCAGAACCCTCCACCAATCAATAGTCATCGGCGCCCTCAATTTCCGCCCTACTTCCCGATGATCGCTGGTTTTGGTATAGATAGATACACTGCCTAGTGGCGCAACTACTTTTAGCTTGGCAAATATTCTTGCCGTCCTCCCTTTCACGCTAGAAACTCTGCAGTTATCAGAAAATGCCACACCTGCATATAAAGAAAAAGTGACACCTGGGTCGACCACTGCATCCGCCCTAGTTCGACGCTACTATCAGGTGCGTATCTATAGTGTGTGGCGTCTGGGGAAAATATTCATTTTACGCCGCCCCCCCCCTCAACTTTTAAACTGATTATTTTCAACCATTAAATATCATCTAAGACCATTTTACCTCCCCCCCCCCCCCGTTAGTATTGCGCCCCGGGACATATGCCCTATCTGTTTCCTCTTAGCTAAGCCTGGCCACTGGCAAATGAATAGTCCCCCCCCCCATCCCCCGAGAATTTGAAATACCCCCGGGGGGAGGGAATGTCTGAAAGAAACACTGCTGGTGGGGGTTTAAATCATACATGGCTACGAACCACTAGTACTACATTTTAATATAGCGATATATATATATATATATATATTTATGAACTAAAATTATATTTACATCTGTAAGGTCAATTTTTGAGTCATGAAGAGGGTTTCTGACAGAAGTAGTGACAATTGCAGGAGTGATTTCAAGTGAAGGGCCAGTACTCAGTTGCGACTTCAACCATTGGCCAGCGATGCGCAGCTTCACGAGAGACTGTTGCCAGATTGGAGACGGCGCCTCTGAAATATTAAGTGCAACTAAAAAATAAGAGTTATACATAATATATAATAGTAAATAAATAAATATTAAATTGACAGTTTATCGGACACTATTTTTTTATTACGTTCTTTTAATGTCTCGTTGCCTCATTAAAGGAACATTATGGGTGATATTATTAGGATGTGAAGCTTTAGTTTTTTTAACCATTGAGAATTGAGAGGCGTGATCCTTATCAATTAATGACATAACAAAAGATTACGTGTGTGGAATTGATTTCAAAGTAACCAAGAGATAATGATAAGACTTGAATGATTAAAAAAAATTATTATTTTTTTTAACAAAATAATTTGTTTCTTGATTAGATAAAAAGTTAGAACAAAAATTACTGAACTTAATATAAGTGCAGGAACTTAGTTAAAGAATGTGCCACCCCGTATTTTTTCGCCCCCCTCCTCCCCCCCCCCTCATCCCCACTAAAAATTCTGCTGTTGACCGAAAATGCCACCCCTCTGTATCTAGAAGAAAAAAATTGGTCGCCGGGTTAGAACTGCCCCGCCCTCTTCCAACGCTAGTGCCTTTAGGAGTCCGTAAATTCTGACAATTTAAAGAACCAGTTCACAAGAAGCGGCTCTTTTGCCCCCAACCAGTTGCCAGTCACCCAAATCTGCCCGTTTATGTTGTATGCAAACTTGCCGAATGTGTTGGCACTACAAATTTCCCGAGTTCCCAGGAGCTAAAACAAATATGGAACGATGTATAGCTAACTTTCGCAGCTAAATTCGGCAGCTAACTTTAGCAGCAACATTTTATTTTAGCAGCTACCCATAGCATCTAAATTTAGCATAAAAAATAGCAGATAACGAAAGCGGTTAACTATAGCAGCTAAATTTATCAGCTAACTTAAGCAGCTAACTTTAACAGTATAACTACAGCTGCTACTTACGGCATCTAACTATAGCAGCTATCGCTAACACCCAACTCACCCGGAGGCTCAACATGCAATATGATGTTACTCGGCTCCTTGGGGAGCTTCAGCTTCTCAAACCCGAGCCCGCGCTGGATTGTCTCTATGGGATTCGCCGGTCCGGTCTGAGGCTTGATGGAAATGTCGAACTTGACCGGCTCCAAAAATGAGTTCAGATCCATGGATTTGGAATTCTTGAGGCCCGTCTTGTAAGAATTGCGGTTCCTGACCTTGTGTGAAATGTCAACGCCGACTATGTTCGTGCGGGTCACGGGTTTGTTGATGAAGACGGGTGTGTCGTCGTTGATGATGATCTTACGCAGGGTGTCGTTGATACGCCTCATGATGTTCGAAGGGGGCGGAAACAGCGTGTTCTTTCGCTTCACCGACTGCACACTCCTGGATCTGAGTAAACAGCCGGGAACCCTGCAGTCTGGGATAGGGCAGTCCAGCTGGACTGGACGCTCCACGGCGTCCACGTCGCTCTCTTTGGTGGTCAGACTGCTTCCCTGCTCCAAGGCAAGGATGCTGAAGTTGCCGGACTCATTTCGGTCCGGTGCCCGTGGCTCGCGTCTATCATCATTTTCGTATGCACCGTGGCTGAAACGTTGCAGTTCACAATGCCTGGACGAGCTGTCGGGAGTAAATTGAAAATGCCGCTCTGTATTCTCCTGGCCGTTTTCCTTAATCAGGGTGCACCGATCGTCTTCGAAATCCTCTTTACAAAACTGAAATCGATTGTTGTCATCGAAATATTTAAAACTCCTTAGTAATTCTCCCGCATAGGTATCGAGATCATTCTCATACGTTTCGGGAATCATCCCAGCAACATCCAAATCTTCAAGATATGTTAAATTTTTACTTGTTTCAAGGATTAGGCTGGGTAAACTGGGACTTGGTTTTACTGTAGAAAAGGGTCTTCTACGGGAAGATAATGCGTCGCTTTTGCTGCGCCTGTGCTTGTTGCCAGATTGTTGCTTAGGGACCACGGTGTCATTTATTCCATCTTCAAAACGACCCGCTTCTTCGCCCAACTCTATCGCCCCCAATAGTTTCTTTAAAACAACGTCTCCCGAGATTAGAGATTGAAAGTGGCCGATAATTTGACGCGCATTTGTTTGAGGAGAATCCGAATAGAGGTCGTTTATTTCGGAATAATGTGCGATTTTGTTGACCTTTCGAACTTTACCTTTATTTGAGTTTGTGTTAATCTTTTGGGGAACGGCATCCTGTTCCATGAAGCTCTCTTCAGAGCCACTTTGAGAAGAGTTTACAGGCTTGGTCGCAGCTGTTACTATCTCTAGCGGTTTCTTAGTTGATAAGTCCTCTTTTGACAAGTTTTCTACTAAACTTTCAAACTCCCACAGAATATCATTTACTGGGCTCCTGTGCCATTTCCACCCAACACCCACATTACCTTTCTGTGAATCAGAAAAATATAAGGCCAATTAACTTGGTTAACACGTACTGACCATCCTTTTCCCATCACCGCCCTTGATTTCGGAGAGTTTTTTTTTAACGTTTCCAGAAGGGTTTACATTAAACTACAAAGAGGGAGAAATACTCAGTTGCGATTGTATGTCTAGACTTTCTGTTCTGGAGTGTTCTGACTCCCCCAGTATAAATTCGATGGTCGACTGTGACCGGCAGACGTGTCACAGACAGACTTACCATTTAGAGGAGCCCTTTATGACTTGCAATATTTTCACAGTGCGTGTTTGTGGATTAATTGGTTTAATTCCTAATAGTTAACTTTTTAGCTTGCTGTGCTGTAACTTAACGTAATTTTATTCTTGTATATTTCATGTTGTATTTTTTATCAGCTTAATTTTAGAATTAAAATTCAATTAATTATTGTTAGTATCACTCGCTTTGGTATGGTGTTCCTTTGTAATACAATTTGTATTCTGGTTTTCAGTCTGTTTTCTTTAACGTATAGTTCATCTAACGAGACAAAATATACAACTACAGATTAAATTTGTTAAACCTCATAACGGTCTTGCCACCAAGATGAATAATTAATTTATGAATCTTGCACCGGTCCCTGGTGCAATGGGGAAACTTGTCTACCAGCCCAGAAGACGTACAAGTTTGGGGAACGCTTGTATAAAGTATAGCTAACAAGATATACGTACAAGAATTCTTCTTTCGAAGACAGATTTCCACCATTTGGAAGCTTCATCAGTGGCACCGACGTAATCCAACAATAAACGCCAGAGATTTTGTACGAGTGCAATTACTTTTTCAGTTCTGCTAGCAGAAACATCTTCATCTTGTGATTGCATCTTCTAAAAATAAATTTTTTAATTTATTACACAAAAAACTTGGTTACAAATTATTTTTTTTGTACGATGAAGGCTAGGGGCCTAACCAATTACTAAATACAATTTTTAAAAACGATGAAATTTCTAATAATAATTTTGTAATCTCCCCTGCGATTAGCTCCCGCTATCGCCTTCCTATTTAACCCCAGAGCAGCGGTTCTCAGCCTTCTTAATGCCGCGACCCTTTTTGCGACCCCCAACCACAACATTATTTTCCTTGCTACTTAATAACTGTAGAGTATATATTTGTTTTCCGATTGTCTTGGGCGACCCTGGGAAAGGGTCGTTCGACTCCAACAAAGGGGTCGCGACCCACAGGCTGAGAACCGCTGCCCGAGAGCCCATTTACTGCAACGGATGGTGGCGCGTCAGACGGATCGTCACGTATGATGCTTGTTCGGGGTCCTAGCAACAAAACTACCATACGTTCGCATGCTAACATGTAATACCGCCCTCGCGAGATTGACATGTTTATAAAATTGAAATTCGTATGGATCGATCTTCTTACGCTAAAAAGTTACCAGGTTTCAAAGACCATCACGCCCTTCTAGGCTCGTCATAGAGCATGCGACAACAAGCAACAAACTAATTTTACTAGTCTAGAACTTTTAGCAGAACAAACAATCGTACAGATCGATGTAGATTTTATTTAAATTCATTTTGAAAGTCATCGTGGTGATCTTTTAGTTTCAATTCTATCTTAAACGGGCTATTCAAGTCTCCACTGTTATATCGGTAGTTCTTAGAACCGGGCGGCGACAGTGGCTTTACATAATAAGTGATTCCCTACAGCAGTGCTTCTCAAACTTTTTAGTATGGCGAACCGGCAGGAATTTTTCCATTGCACCAGGGACCGGTGCACTATTTTTCTTGTACTGACGTGGTAGCGAAATGAGTTTTCTTGAAAACTCCTGCAGACCGGTGGATGATGGCCCACGAACCGGCACCGGTCCGCGGACCACTACTTTGAGTAGCACTGCCCTACAGTATATAAAACTGTCTTCTTTTTTTTTCGGGTACACGGCTGCGTAGGTGGACGGGTAACCAGGCTGTGTGGGTGGACGGGTACCCTGGCTGTGTGGGTGGACGGGTACCCCGGCTGCGTAGGTGGACGGGTACCCTGGCAGTTTGTTTTTCCAATTTTTGAAAGTTTTACAGTCCATAGTCCACGTGACTTAAGGTTCGCAGATCGTTTCCGGTCCGTGGACCACCAAATGGGAAACATTGTTATAGGCAGTGGCGTTATAGCTGGCCGGGGATCCCGGTGTCTGGACTCCCCTGCTGAGCTCAAGATACTATTTTAAATGACCCAAATCCGATGATTGGCTCAAAGGGTGGCTTAGGTTGGACCCCCACCCTGTCAAAATAAGTCAAACCCGCCCCTGGTTATATAACCAGGTCGGGCGCTAGGGTGGCGAACGGGATGACCGACCGAAGCGCCTTGCTTGTGGGTAGGGGTGCCGCGCTTGTGGGAGCCCCATGCGTAGCCCTTATACTATTATATGCTATTAGTTTAGCAGGCCATGCCCAATAATGGTCCGTAAATTCCAGTCCACGCAATATTTGGAGGTAAGAGGTAATCAAATGGCCATTCTGCCCGGTTACCATACTATTCTTCCAGGGGTCACTCGCCTGAAGATCTCAACTTTGGAACTTAATGTAGCCCTTACGCATGTCCAAGTTCCAATCTGTTTCTGCACCAAGTACAGAGAAAGGTCGGCATCAGTAATGACCACTGCATAGGAAATTACATCTGACACGAACATCGAACTGGTGTTTAAGGACTGCCGCAGTAGACGTAGAAAGAAGCAGCTTGAAGAGACACAACAGAAGCAGGAATAATCTACCACCACCAAGATCTGCACCCGGGGCGGCTCCACGCAGAATCGCTTCCCAGGCTTCAAGGCTCACCCCAGCGGCCCTCCTACTCGTCTCGGCTTGTTTTCAAAGAATTGATTGCCGAGACGGCCCGGTATAGATCCATTAGGATGGAATATTTTTTGTCGTTACGAGATCAGACATTTAAGAACTTTGAAGAAATGTTTCCATCCCTTGCAACATTACGATGACATGTGTGTCTTTCTCAGAGGCGTGGCGTAGGGGGACTGGGGGTACAGATGTACCCGGGCGCCAGCTATTTAGGGGCGCCAGAATGTGCTTTGGTATTATTTTATTAATGAAAATAATGGGTTTGAGAGTTGAAAAAGGAAAACAGGGCGCTTTAAAATGAATCTTGTCCCCGGGCGCCAAACACTCTAGCTACGCCTCTGGTCCTTCTATACAATCTGGATAATTTGAGCAAACACTGCGGGGATTTGGATATGGCGTTGAGAAGCGGTGTTTCACGTGATGTAGATGGTTCGGACTTACTTGAAGAACTGAAGGTCCTGAGATACATTTTTCAAGAAGCGAATTTTGAGGATTAAATTCCTGTAGCATCACAATAAATCATTGTGTGTCTTTCAACAGCTCTCGAAAAATATTAAACCATTGAATGTCATTACAGAGATTGTGGATCTAAGGATTTAACGAACCGAATTTGTTTTAACAACAGTCGCAGTCAATCGCTGTTTAACTTAACGCTGATACTACAAAAAAGTTCTTGTTTTTTTCTGTTTAATTACCTAGCCGATTACCGTATTAAAATTACTATTACCCGTGCATTTCTCTGAGAGCATAAAGCTAATTTAGCTTTGTGTTTTTTCGGAATTTGTTTTTGGTAATCACGGGACAAACAAAATTATACAGTCACTAAACTTGGGGCACACACACACACAGAATTTATTACCTCTGAGAAAATGTAAACGGTGCATGGTAGATTTATTGATTTAATTAAATCCTCTTAGGTATAACTCTTCACTGAATTATAAATATAGAAAGCTTAATATAGCTTAATAAAATAGTAGGCCTAGTTGCTTAGTTAATATATGCTAGGTATTATTTCTATTTCTTTTTTTATTTCTTTTTTTTCCCTTATATATCACAGCATTTATAATAAGCGTTAAATTATAGAAATACACTACTTACGCGTAATCTTAAAATGCCGAATTAGCTTTTGTCGACCTTAACTTCTGTTTGTCGTTTCAATGTTTCTTTTATTGTGACTGATTTTTAAAAAAAAATTAAATATAGAATGCGTGGAGCTTCTAAAGAATGGCCGAGCACTGTGGTGCGTAGCCAAATATGGATAGGAACAATTAAATAATTTCCTTACATAATTGTAGAGTAACTTCAATAGGCGTTAGATTAGGTTCAAATTCAAAGCAGGGTTGGGCAAAAAGATGAACACATTCATTTGTGCGTCGCGCAAACAAGTGAAAAAAATTGTGATTCATTATTTTATTTTTTAAAGACAAAATCGGTGCGTATTTTTTAACATGTGAACATTTTTGGGACAAGCTCATTCTTCCATGTGGACCCCATTGGTTTACAGTTTACAGAGACACTGCAGAGAGGCTTGGAAGCGTCTCCGAGACCTCCAGCTCAATGAATCCTCCGCACAATGTACTGACATAGCCTTATATAGTGTAACTTAGTTTAACGCTGTTAAAATATAGATGCTTACAAATATCAAGATATAAATTAACAACATAGTTCTTGATTACTTCTTTAAAATAGTTGTGTTCTTGTTGGAAATTGTGCATGTTACCAATTAGATGATCTTATAATATATATATAGTTATAGATAGCCTACGCATCCACACACCGCTCGACTGTCAAACGGCTAGTTAATGCACTAGCATAGTATAACTTGTGTTTTAGGAAAAAGTTGACTTTCGTGCCATGCCCATATTTTATTGCGCAAAGCAGTTGTGGGGGGAAGGTTTATAATTTTTTTATATTGTGTTTATGGGGTGGGGTGGTAGCAGAGCCGTTCTTAGGATTTTGGGGGCCCTAGGCATAGAGCGTAGGTAGGGGGCCCCGGAAGGAGGTCCGGGGGTCGGAGCTCTGCCGGAGCTGAGGCGCAAAGAGTAAACAGTGACGAAGGCAGGTGCCGCAGTGGTGGGTGGGGCCCCAGCGGGCTGGCACTGATCATCCACCTGGCCCGCGTGTAACCACTAACCATACTTATTTTACCGCCACTAGAGAAAATTTGTACTACTGAAATATATGGACTTGCAAGTTGTAGGCTAAAAAAAAAGCACCCGGTGGGACCCCCTGGCAGTGGGGCCCTAGGCGGTCGTCTAGTTTTTCTATGCCCAAGAAACTCTCTAATGGTAGACAGCAATTTAAATAATTCCTATATTTGCAAATTTTCGCGTCTCAAATTTACGAAATGAACCTAGATTATTAAAAACTAAAAATAATATTTTACTTACAATAGCAGGGTTTTGTAAAAAAAATATGGCTTTTTTTCTTTCAATTTTCTTTCAATGTGTCTTTTTCTGTGTGGTGTTTATTCGAAAGAGGGGAGGTGGTGGCTAGAAATTTTGAATGATATTAGGTGGGTGGTCAATGGAAATGCTCTCTAACATTGTAAGGGTTAGGGATGTGGGTAAATATGCCATATTTGTGTGTTATATATACATATGTTCATTATGGCATCGTACGTGCACAATCATATGTTCATTATGGCATCGTACTTGCACAATCATATGTTCATTATGGCATTGTACGTGCACAATCATATGTTCATAAAAAAACGTCCATCAGAAATTATCGGAAAATGAGGCAGTGCGTATTCTGTACCATCAGCAGTACTGGTTTGTATCTGCACCAGTACCCCTGTAACCAGGGACTTCATTTTGGGTTGGGCTGGGTAGGGCATCCCCCCTCCCCTTAATTTGCAGCTTTTATTTTAATTGCTTTGTACTGTGGCGCCTCCAATAATTAACAACTTTTGACAAGCCGACCAAGTTTTAGTCCCGTCCCACCACCTGAAAAAACCCTGAAACGATGTCCCTTTGTACCGGTATAATAAAAAAACATTTATTGAATTGATAGATTATAATAAATGATACCCAACTTTAGACGGGCCGTAAAAAGAAGAAAAGAACGGCATAATTGGAAAATTCAAAGCAATCTTGTTTTTGATGCGTCAATTTAGTAAGTTTAATCACAGGTCTACACGTTTAGCAGTTTCTAATAATTCTTTTAGATATTGCAAACATCTACAGGCGTAAAGTAAAGTGGGGATGGGTCCAAAGTCGTTGGCACTTTTTTGTATGGTGACTTTATCGGTTCACTTTATATAGTATAGGCCAACTTTTATAGCATGGTGCCTAGGCAGTGGGGTCAGTGTAGTAGCTAGGGTTAGGGCCATCCGGGGCTGGCTAAATCTTTCGCCGCCCTAACCCACCAAAAAGGCTCTGTAGTTGGCCGAAAATGCCACCCCTTTATATAAAGAAGAAAGTGCCGCTTGGAGCCTGGGGCTGACCGCCCCTCCTCACCCTCTTCATACGCCTACGCTCTTGGCGATTTTTGATGCACTTGGGTTTCCGTGAATTAGGGACGATAAAGTCAAGAATCAAACCGGTCGTCAAAAACGCTTTCTATTCCACTGTGAAGCATAGATACACTTACATTTATTATTATTTGCTTTGGCTCCATTATGATATCAACGAATTAAAAAAAACAACAACACTTCTTTCACAAGTTTGTAATCAGTTCAGATTATACAATGTTGATTTTGTTCAGGTGATTAAAATTTGACCCCCCCCCCCCCCACACAAAAAATATCTTCAAATCCACCCCCACTTTTCTTTTCTTTTTTTTTCCTTAGGGCTTACCCCGTACGCCCCATGTCGAAACTGATATAATCATTATGTATTCATACATGACAATGTATCAACTGGGAGCTTCATGGCCTTCACACGTGTACTTTGTACTTTGACCTTTACCTTTGACACTTAAACAAAATGGACGCTAGCATAGTCTCCGTACAGTAATTTTAACAGAAAAACATCGAACCATGGGAGAGCAGTTACTCATTGCTGCATTATCTTTCCTATTTCTTCCACTGATTTTAGTTGTCACACTTGTCATTATTTTAGCGACATGTGGAACTTCTATTGGGATTAGAAAAGCTTATGTTAATTTTTTGCTAAAGATATTCGAGGTAAGATAATTCAGAGTCAGAGATTTACATTTACATATTTACTATTTAGTCACTATAATACTTAACTATAGTTAGACTACACCATTTAATTCAGTGTGAGAGCGTGATACCTTAACACTGGCACTGGCCTCTTGGGGATTGAGTCAGTATGCTATAAATAATAATAATTGTAGCCTAATGCCTAATATTAAGTCAGTATCAGTAGGTACTTTGACAGAAATTTTAAATATTGTCATATTGAAATAAATGATGCACCATTTTAAAGGGCTAGCTATAAGGTTTACAAAAACACCAATTTCATCTTTCTATCTTTTATAGAAGTGGAGTTATGATTTTTTTAGTGATTTTTTAAACTCTCCTTATTTATCTTTGTATTTAACTAAAAAAACGTGTGACCCACTTTCCAAATTTCTGTCTTATTTTGCCCAAAACTTTTTTATTTTAAGAGATAATGCTACCAGATTTTCAGGACACATTATCAATGCAATATACAACACAATAAACATCAAAACTTTTATATAGCATCACGACTATTATTTTTTTTAAATATTTATATGAGGGTATGTTAAGAAAAACAAACAGTAAAAAGGAAAAATTAATATTTGTAAAGGAAAAAAAAACAACATATTATTATTAATGTTAATTGTATTTTAATGAATTATATGCTTAAGTTAAATTTTAAATCAATTCTTATATTTAAGAAAGGTTAGTAGAAGTCTTTTTTGTTGAATGTATAAGATTATAAATAAAAACTACTAATATCACCAATAAGACTAATACCAGTACTGGGATATGTGAGTGAGATTAAATTTTAAAAGGTAATGGGGATGTTCTGTCTATCATTTTCTATTTAGACTGCTCTTCAAACTGCTTGATCTTTTTTATAAATCTACAATCTCTCTATACTTTTTCCAAACATGCCTCCTTGTCGATGGAAATTAACATTTTCTCTCGTGTCTGAATGAAACCTAGAAATAACATCTAATCATATTCATATCCTGAACAGACACAATTTCTTACTGCTTTTTAATATTATTCAAGTTTTTTGTTTAATAACTATTAATTTCTTTTACTTTTATATTATTAGAAATAATAAATAGTAGCCTATGCCTTTTGCCTGCTTTACACTTAAATAAAAAAATAATTACTTTGATGATGTTATTTATTTTAAATTATAATTAAATGCCTTATTAATATTTTTAAAATACTAACTTCAATACTATTATGCCTGTAAATGTAAATGCAGTTGTAATAATGAAATAGTTTTAGTATTATTAGTTTATTAGTAATATTTGTACCAGTACCAGTCCAGTGACAGTAATTCTTAATTAGTATTATTTATTAGGAAGTGTCTACACGTCCGACCAATTATTATTAAAATTATTAAACTATTATTGATTCAATAAAGAAGATCCGATAAAACATTACGCCATTCATTCATAACATTTCTTAACTTTAATTGATATTATACATATTATTATTATTAGTGTATAATATTAATGTAAATCAAGGGACAAAACTGGTCCGAAATTCAACAGACTACACAAAACAAAATTTTTAAAAATTCTTTAATTTACTGGGTTGCATTCATTTCTAATAATATTGTAAAAATGTATCCAACTAATTAACTGATAAGTGTTCCACGGAATTTTGAAGATTAACAATAACAGTCATCTTTTTTATATCTTCATATTTATATATTAATGACGAAGCCATTTCAGACAACCCAATTTTTTTTAATTGAGGGGGGATAACTAATGAAATACTCAATCTTAAAAAATCCGATGGTGCATAACTTTTTTCAGCGTTTGCTAATATTAATGAAATAAAGTTATTCCTCTTTGTGAAAAAATCAAGCTCTGGCGGGGTTAAGCGCTATGCGGCGCGAGCTTGCATTAAAAAGTTATAATAATAAATACATATCGATCCATAAAAATAAATCCGTTGCCACTTACAAAATACACAATGCTGCAAAAATGATACCTCCGTGTTTGGAAAATATATGTGCTCTACGTCACTGATGACTAAATAGTTTATTATTAGAAAACTGTGACGTAAAACACAAAAAAACGAGATAACCACTGAGACGAATGTTAAAATGGCCGTACACGTTTTGCGTTATTTTTCCATATGCGCAGACCGCATGCGCGTGAGACCTTCGACGTACCTAGTATCAGTATGCAAGTATAAGACTATAATAAGATATTTAAGTCTAATTTAAGTATTGGGCCTGACCCTACATTAAACATTTACATAGGCATAGATTATTGGGCAATCCTCTGAAGGAATGAGTCCGGTCCCAAATTATGCACGCTGGCGTGACTTTGTTGATTCAGTAGACCAGGACATTCACACAGAAACTATTGAAGGACTTTGGATGCAAGCGAAAATAAACTCCACTATCAGAGTGGTACTAGTCGCAGTCTGTTTGCCAGCTACTTGGGGGGCCTTTCAAATCAGTGGCGCAAAAATCACAAGCAGAATGTTTTCGGCTGCTATTTGCAAATGAAATGCTATGCGCCAATTACAACATTTAGCATTTTACTGACTGGTTTGTCTAGAGTCTAGTGAAAGCTATTTGCAAAAGGTATGAATGACATTTCTGCTCTTTTCTAACAATACACACTGTGCATTGCAATTTTTTTCATACAAAATAATTTGGGACCAGACTTCGGAGGAATGCCGATTATTGACCTACTGAGTACTGAGGGTTACTAATAGTATGTAATAAAAGTAATAATACTTTTTTACTAATATAAATAGCCTTGGCATTAGTATTGCTATTGACACTATAATTGATGGACCAAGTTAAGTCTAAGTAGCTAAATTGCCTGTGTCTGTACTACACTACACAATAAAATTCTAACACAACATTCCATATATCATATACCCTACACTACACACCATCACCACATTACCTAATTGAAAATCAATTTTTTTTCTACCTGTGACTGTACTTCGCATGCACTATTAACTTGTAGACGTTGTATAGGATAGGGGACCTAAAGGGCTTCTCCATAGTAATTGGTTCAGGCAGGGGCTCAACAGTCGCTCCAGGAAACTCTTAAACACTATTGACATGTAAGGCAGGCTGAGGGGCTCCTCCATAGAAATTTTCTGAAAAGGGCTCAAAAAGGCTGGAAACCCCTGGGCTGGTTTAGACTATTTAATAAAGTATATGTCTACTATTCCTTCACCTAAATTCTATTAAATATAGTAGTTTGAAATAAAAGATTGCTAAACCAAATTTGGTTATTTGACATTTTTGGATGTAACACTATTTTGGTTGATTGTGGAACCCCTACCCTACCATCTAAAATTTATCACACAATTTAGACACCCTTATTCCCTTATTATACATCATAAAAATTTTTGCAGGCTTGTAAGCACAAGGTGCAAGTACCAAGTCCATCTGACGATGACGACAGTGACAGTGAAGAAGAAATTGACAAACCTGATCAGAAGCCTGAAAATGATGGTAACTAAGCTATTGATAGATTTTATGTTTTGTTATATTTGTAGCATGTCAGCTCTCAGTTCTACAGTTTCCTTTTTTAAATTTATTAATAGATTTATAACTTATGGTAAAAATATGTTGAAATAAAATTTAACTTAAGTTAAGTAGACCATATTTAAACAAAAGACAATACAAAAATATACATTGCTTTTGAATATTAGTTTGAAAATCTGGAGTCATAAACTGAAAAGTTTTCATCCCCTAGCATAATTATTGTATTTTAAAAATTAAATCTAATAATTAATTTCAGCTACAGCAATAACCACCTTTTCCCCTTTTTCTGATAGCAATTGGAATTCTTCCCATTGATGAGAATTTAATTATGTTATAGCCAGAAATTCTGAAATGCTATAATTTAATGTTACAAAAATACAGATATATGGAAACGTGATATTTGATGCTAGAGATGGCCATATATTATGTGGACCAAATTTTAAGAGTGTGACAAAGTGCCTTCAAGGAAATTATCTCTCCTGTATCTCTCTGTTTTATTGTTTGAAGAGGTTAATGTGTGTTTTACAAAAACACACTTAATGACCGCTTTACAGCAATCACTATTTTCATCATATTTATTTAATACAGGAGAGACAGTTGAAAAAAATTCATCTGCTAGCAAAGGACTAGAACAATTAGACTGGGGCATGTCAAAAAAAGAATTTGAGTTGTCAGATGTTATGAACTTTTCTAAGTGTGGAATGGAGGTTAGTGAGATTATAATTTAAAACTTAAACTATATAACATAATGATTATTACTTCTTAAAAGCTTTTATGCTACTTTTTACCATCTTTCCTTTTTTAACGATTTTCTTGGGTTCCAATACTAACAACCGTAACAAATTTAGATTGGCTTAGTTTTTTAGCAATGTTTCATTTAACCACAAATTATACAATCATTTATACTGGGTATCTAAGGCAGCTTACCTGTAATTTACAATTTCCTACATTTTTTTCTAAATACAAAATAAATAACTAAATTATTTTTTTTAGGTGTATGCCTAGTACATTTGCGTTAAGTTAAACAGTGTCTAATTGAGACTGATACTAGAAATCTTATTTGCATGTGTTAATACATAATTGTTTACAAGTTTGTTCTTCCCCAACCAGGCTATAATTGATGATAATGTAACCAAACGATTTTCTGCTGAAGGTAATTACAGTTCCAGATTATTTTTTAAATGCCTCATATTAAAAAGAATGTGTATTTTTTACAATTAAATATACCGTAAATGGTGTTCCTTTCAATTTAAGATAGTTCAGTTAAATAAAACATCAATAATATTTTATAATTATAGGAAAACTTCAAAATACCGTTTTGATTAAAGAGCTTTTTATAAATATTTCTGCATTCAAAACGCACATAATTATTGTGTATCATTCTTGATATTTATTCTTGGGAAGTAAACCTTATTTAAAAAATTTAACTTAAAACAATTATTTTTGCAGAGCTGCCTTCATGGAATTTGTTGACAAGAACACAAAAAGATTACCAGTTCATGAGGTTAGAATTTTCAAAATATATGTAAATGTTTAAAAAACATTGTTTTAAATTTAAACATTTGTTTAGAAATAACAAATTATTCACTCAATGTTGTCGATGGTACATAAAAAAACAACAAAAAAAAACAATCAATTGAATAAACCTCTTTTCTAATCCTCAGTTTTCTTTCTCTTTCATCTAGTGTACGCTTAACTGCACTATGGTGTGTGGGATGTTTTGCACGCTATGTCATTCTCTTACCATTCAGGTAATCATGATATATTTCATTTATGTAGACTTAAGGTGGCAAATACTAAATTTTAAAAAAGTATTCACCTTTAAAAATAAATTTTATAAGTTGACTACTAGTTCCTTAACCTTTGTACCCTTGGCTCCTGGTCCTTAAATACAAATGCCCTTGGGCTCCTGGGGAAAATTTCCACAAACGGACACACAGGCAAAAAAAAACAAAAAACATTTTGTTTCCTTCATTTCAATCTAAATTTGTCTTTTAGTACTCCATAACTATTAAAAATTGTATCACACGGAGAAAATTGAATTAGAATCTGTGCAGAATAGCATAGTAGAAGGTCATTTTTACACCCCTGATATTTCACAAAAAACCAGGTTAACCAGGTGCTAGGACTTAGTGGGTAGGTTGATCTTGTGTTTTTTTATGCCCTAAGCACACATCAATAGCACCAGTTATTGAATTCAATCAATCATTACCATCACTGACTATGGGCTTTATTATTATCTTTATTCAAAACACAATAATAATTCTTTTGAAATATTTGCTTTATCATCAACCTGCTCTGGTTCGAGTCCTTTAACATAGAAATTTTCTGCATTTTAATCACCTCTTTACATAGAAAAACATAAGTAAAACATATCAAAACAATGCATCCATGAGCATGGCCATTACTGTGACCTTTCCTAAGTCACATGGTAAACCCTGAACTCATTATATACAACACATTTTTATATGCAGACGGTCTATCTTCGTTAAGGTATGGGAGACCGAAATATCGGTCTGATGGGGTGTGGATTTTTAACTCACAGAATGATAAAGTGGGGTCGCGGGTTCAACGAGTCACAGTGATTTTAAGTTATTTTGTAACTTAATTATAACTTTTATTGCTGGGAATAAATAAGACTTCACCTGAATATAATGTTTATTTTTTTTTTTTAGAAAGAGAGAAAAAAAATGTTCAACACTGTGGGCACAAGAAAAGAAATTTAATGGGCATTTTTACTGAGAGTGATTTGTTTTGTTTTCTTGCAGAATTACAATCGCTTTCATTGGCATCATGTGGTTGGTTGTGTCAACTGCATTTATTGGTTATTTGAAAGAAAGCAGGTAGTGTTTAAAAGCCATGTACATTAGTATTAAGCTTGCTACAATTATTACAATATTAAGTAAACATTTTTATATTTTTATCTCACTTTTGGTTATAAAATTTAACTTATAACAAACCACTCTGCTTTTTAAGAATTTTCTTATTTTTCTTCTTCAGTTTCAAGCGAAAATTAAACAAATATGTCACCTTGATGAGCTTCAGGATTCTTTGTAGAGCATTCTCAGGTGTAATCACATTTCATAACAGGTAATGACTACCTTTTGTGAATCTTTACATACCAGTCGCAAGATAATAAATTGAATGGGATGGCGCAAGATTTGCGTATAGCATTTAAGAAATTGTAATTTGTTTTCTACTTTATAGTGAGTTTTAAATCATCTTTGATATCAATTCTTTTTTTTAAAGTTTTAAAAATATTTTTTTTACATTGGTGCTAATACAGCATTTTCCCAGATTTTTTGGGCAATGCTTCCATAAGGAGCTCTCTCTTTGGACACTTAAGTCATTTATTAGGGATCGGTCACTGTTTTTTTTTTTCATTGCCTTGATTGTGGCAAAGTGTTTCTTAAATATTTTTGCTTTGTTTTGATCTTCGTATATTTTTTCATTGTTATAGTACATTGGGTTTTGGTTTGGATTTCTGCCTTTCACTGCAGAGGTTACTTAGTAGGGACCATGCTCTAGGTCCATCTTTCACTGCAGAGATTACTTAGTAGTGACCATGCTCTAGGTCCATCTTTCCATAGTTCTAAGTCTGCGGTTGTCAATACCCATATATTTCTCCAGGCTGTCTTGATAGCTATTTTTGCTTTGGCTATGGTATGATTTTGATTTATTTTGTTTTCAACAGTTTGATTATTTTCTTCTAAAGATATCCTGGTAATTCTCTGTTTTTAATTTCCCCTTCTCTAATTTTGTCCAAGAAATGTTAATATTGCCTCCTGCAACCTCTTGGGATACTTAAGGAGGCAGCTTCTAATATGACTGAGATAATTAAAGGAGCATCAGAAGTATCTGAACAAATAAGAATTCTTCTTTTTGTTTGTCAGTTGAAACTTGTTTCAGAACATGTACATTTTCAGCACAAAGAGCAGATTTGACATCCAATGGACATGGTGGTAGGCACCAGGAGCACAAATATGTGGGGTTCTTTTAGTGTTAGCTCTAAAACTAAAAGTTCAAGATAGTCATCACGTGGTAGAGCAAATGACTCATTTTGCATCATTGCTAATACAAACTCAAAAGCTTGATTTTTCAGCATCAACAGATTTCCAATTAATATATTCTTATTCACATGTTTTGACTGTGAAATTTAACTTGTCTATGTTGTGCCAATGGTCTTGAAATTGCTTGAAAATCAATACATTGGGGTGCGATGTTGAACCAAATAGGATTTGAATATATCTCCACAAAGAACTTTTAGAATATGATGTCTTCATGACGATCATAGTGACATCTTGTTCAGTTGTTTAAAAAAAAAAAAAACAAGCACCATTTAGCCATCCTGTATTGGTAGCTGTTAAGACAAATGACATAGTGACAAATTGCACCAGCAACCTTTTAAACTCCTAACAGCTTTTCCACTTTTGAATAAGAAACACCATATATTTATAACATAGCAAAAAAAAGCAACTGTTGACATTGATCACATTTTGCTCTAGTAAAGGGATTGACAATATACTGTGAGGCAGTTGTGTTACTTGCATTTGATTAATTGCTACACATCCATTTTTAACTTAAAATTTACATGTCAATTACTTGTTGATTTATCAAATTATTTTAACATTAATATTTAGAGAAAAACACTATATTGACAAATATGAGAATAATGCAAATCTAAGAGGGCTGTTCAGCAGTACTAAATGAATTGGATTAGATTTGATGATTTACTCTGGCACTGTTAACATTGAAAAGGAAATGGGAAATTAAAGTGTCTTTGAACTACCTTATGGTCCATTTTTCTCTTGATGTTGTGAACACTGTCTTATCTTCATTTGGTTTTTATATATTCAATTTCAAATCTCAGAGTAGTTTTCTGTCTTTGAAATTTGCTTATCTATTTTCCTTTCATTATTTTAAGGGAGAACATGGCAAAGAATGGAATCTGTGTTGCTAATCATACCTCCCCTATAGATGTTATTATTTTATCTTGTGACAATTGTTACGCTATGGTAAGACGGTTTGGCCTAAATAATACATTTTAATGTAAGCTATGTATTATATTCTTTATTCAAGCCTAATTTAATCAGTTAAAATTATCATTTGCAAATATGTTTTTTTACAATAGATTAATTTATTGATATCATCTTGGTTTACTCAACATAATTAACTGAATAGATTGGTCAAACACATGGTGGTTTCCTTGGAGTTTTACAAAGATCTCTTGCACGTGCCACTGCTCACATATGGTTTGAAAGGTCTGAGACAAAAGACAGAGGCCTAGTTGCTAAAAGGTGAGTCACTTTTTTGGTAAGATATTTGCCTCTAAATGTCTTTATGGTATGAGATGTCAAACTTTAAAAAATATATACATATATTTTATTCATTTTTTTTAAAGTTAAAAATATTTGTTACTGCTCTGACGTTTGTCCAGGGAAAGAATATAGTCATTCTTCCACAGACTCCCAGACGTTATCCAATAGGGTTAAGAGCAACACAAAGTTCCTGGAAGAATATATTTTAATTCAACATATTTATAAATATTTTTCTTAAAAGTAACTGCAGTGCAGCTCACTCAAGAAGTTCTTTCTTAACAAGGGATTCTACTCCTAAGTTATTTAACATTTTTTTATAATTTCTATAATTAATTCTCATTTAGATATCAGTTTTTAATTGTTGAATAGAGCATGTGCCTTTAAATAATTCCTAAACAACAACACACTTATTAAAAAATAGTTTTAAAAAAAATTGGTTTCAAAATAATCAAAGCAGTAGGGCTAAATAAAAGTAGCATTACAAAATGGACAGTTAATGGTTATTGTTATTAATTTTCATCACTCTTGCAGGTTAAAATCTCATATAGAAGATAAAAACAAACTACCAATTCTTATTTTCCCTGAAGGTAAGTAATAAAAAACACTATTCATTTGTTAATTTCTGTTAATTAAGAGAAGACAACTGTATCAGAGCTGGTCATCTAGATGAGCTTCACGATCAACAACAAACATTTATTTAGCAAAGAGCCATATTTGTTTTCAAACAAGAGGCTTTTCACTGAATATTACCTATAAATATAATAACCAAATGGAATATTATACTAATGTAGGCACTATCCAGGCCTGTTAACTCTTATGATTTTGGCATACAATGTAAGATTTTGAGATTTCTTTTACAATTGTACCCCAAGACCTGTCAGAATTTTGATTTTAAGAGGGCCCGGGATTAAAATATACATTTCAGTATTTTTTCTGATTAAAAATATTAAAAATTAAATTTTTAGTTGTATATTTTTGCTGCTGTCTGCATCCAGCGGTGAATGGATAAAAAAATATGATTGTTTGGGGACCATATATAATTATATTATGTATGTCATGTAAGGAAAAGGGGGTGGTGTTGATTTGAGAGCTTTTGTGTATGGGTGAGCCGAGGGGGTGTCTAAATATTTAAGTCTTTAAAAATAGCAACACCTTATTTTTGTAATGATGGTCTTATTGTCGCTTTGTGTTTTCTTAATGAACTCACTAGGCACGGCAACAGTAAGATTAGGGTAGCATGGGGTAAAAAGCCCTGTATTGGGTTAGACACCACCCCCAAAAATGTGAAAATTAAAGCAAATCCAATCCAACATTTTCATTCAGTGAACTCTCCTTTCTTTAGCTTTACATGTAAGCAAAAGTGGGAGTTCTCGTCCAAACAGGTACATTTTAATGAATTTTAAAAACTTTTAAAGCATTTTTAAAGTAAATTTTAAATAAAGTGTAAGTTTGTTAATTTAACAAGCTGACGTAAATATATACTTCAATCCAGTAAAATTATTGATTTCGAAGTATTCTAACCATTACTTTGAGTGAAACAGAAGGGGCATTACTAAGTTGACTTGATTAGGAGTAAGATGCCCATTTATTATCAGCTTAAAAAGCCCATCATGTGGATTTTAACCCACCCTTTCCAATATAATGAATGCAAGTTTAAAATAATTGATTTCATTGTAAATAATCATTTCTGTTGAATGAAAGTTTTTAACTTGGTTAAAATAAAGATTTTAATTTGTTTATTGGTTTGCCCGTCGCAAACTTACGTTGGAAAAACTGAAAGGGAAAATTATGGAACAAAGGTCCTTCAGAAAGCTCTGCAGGAAGGACACGGTCTCAAGGCTCCTGCAGAAAGATATGGCATATACAAGAAAACATTTCTCAGACACAGAGATGGAAAATACTGGAAAAAAATTCTCTATGAAGGTTTAGGACCAATTTAAATGAAGAGTATGAATTGTCTCTTACAGCAAAAATTAAAAGTATAGAACCATTTTTGTTTGGCTCACTGTGAGAAATATAGAGAAACAAGCTTTAGATCTAGTTGATCAACTAGGTGTGCAGCACAGATTTAATAAGGGAACTGGGCTTGCAGTGCTAACTGGTTGTCTGACTTCCTAAAGAGTAATCCAAGCATTTCAATAAGGACACCAGAAACAGTAAGCATTTTAAGAGCAGTTGTTTTCAATAAGATCCAAGATCACTTTTTTTATGCTACCGTTAAATTTTGGAATCTGGGGAATTCTCTGCTAGCAAGATTTGGAATGTGGATGAGACTGGAATAACCTGTGTTTAGAAACCTCCAAAATTTTAGCAGAAAAGGGCAAAAGAACAGTCAGCAAAATAACAAGTGTTGAAAAGAGGAAAACAGTCACTGTTATTTGCGCCTTTACTGGGGCTGGAGTGTAGATTCCACCAATGTTAATTTTCCGCAGAAAAAGATGCGACCCACAACTTTGGAAAAATGGTCCAGCAGAAGCCAATGGATCATGCACTTATGATGGATGGTCTGATAGCAAGTAGTTTATGGTTTTGCATGAATATTTTACTAAATTTGTCAGCCGGCTAAAGAGGACCCACAGATCATCATATTGGATGGACATAACACTATGATAACACCCACAAAACACAGCAATTGACTATGCCAAGGAACATGGGCTGGATTTTTCCACACAAGATTATAATAAAACTGTCACTCTTTGTATTGCTATAAAGGGATTTTGTTAGTGTGACCTTTGACCTTTTGTCTTTTAATCCAGATATTTTTAATCCAGATATTTTTAATCCAGATATTTTTAATAATGAGGACTTCATGCAAAGTATCCAACATTCCAGAGCAAATCAACCAAACGATTACTTCAGTCAACATAGATTTTACTAAAGCTGCTCAAGTCACTGAATCTGCTCCTTCCTTATCTTCTGAGCCTTTATAACAAGTTAGTGTTGGGGGCATCAACCTCAACCTCCTTTTAAGAAAGCTTTGTTAGATAAACAATTATAGAAAAGAAATGCCAATAAAGCTAGTGTCTCTGGCTAAGGGTAAGGAAAGAAAAAATACATGAGAGATCTGAAGATGAAGGTCTACCAAATTATCTGTGCCAAAATTGCAATAGCGATGACAGTGACTAGCAAACAAAAAATACTGGGCCTTTACCCCTTCTTTGTGGGCCTTATACCCTGAATGTAAGGGTAAAGAGATTTTACAAAATACATTTTTACTTATTTATGATTTTTGCCTTTAACTTTGTGTCTTTAAATAGCATTTGTCCTGTTGGTCTTAAATACCTCAAAATTAAAATATTAAATTATGAAGGTTTTTAAGAACAGGTGGGCTTTTTACCCCATGCTACCCTTTTAGCAAATTCGCCCTAGTGAAATTTTATTCAATCTTTGCTTTTATTTGCTTTGGTGCTGTAAGTCGTAATTTTGTGACATAATAATTTCCTTCGTCTAACCGTGGCGAGTGCAAAAATGTAGAAAACTAGTTTTTTTTAATAACCATGCAGTCTCAACTGTTCAGCACAGCAAAATTAGATTTTGACATATTTTATAGGATCTGAGAGGGCCTTTGAAATCTATTTTTAGAACTCACAAAACAGCTGTATGATTTTCAATACTCCTGTTTGATTCCAACACTCCTCTTCCTTCCCCGATTTGCAGCTTGTGGTAGTCATTAGACTATAATAAGTTTACAGAAAATAGGCTAAATGGACATTGATTCTTTATTTTAAAAAACAACAGCTTTTTCTTAAAAAATAAATATTAAGTTAATAGTTAGGTTTTGTAAATAACGTCCTTACTTGTTAAATTAATGCTTTTTTTCTAATTTCAATTTATTTTATTTTATGCTCCTATAAGATAGATATCTGTTGTACAGGCTTGGGGGCTTATGGACACTCATATAAAATAAAGTAAATCAATAAGAGTTTACAATGCTTGGCCATGTGTAATAGTAACTGGGAGTCCTTTGACTGAACTGGTCACTTGGAACCAAAGTAAATGTAACTGTGGGATACACCTCATCTGAATTTTTAAAAATAAAATATTTCTCTAAAGCAAATATAATCAAATCGTACATCATAGTTAGGAACAATACTTCCCACACCATTCAAGCCTTGGATGTCTTCATGAAACTTTTTATATCCAAAGTTTATTCATTTTTCCCTGTAATTACTCTTCCCATTCTTTGTATCTTTGTAGGAACATGCATCAACAATACATCTGTTATGATGTTTAAAAAGGGGAGTTTTGAAGTCAGCTCAACAATATATCCTGTGGCTATCAAAGTAGGTCTAATCAATGGAATTCCTTTGTAAAGATTTACAATTATTTCATATCTGAGTATTGAAATATTACATTGATTCTCAGGCTTTTTCAAGAACGTACAACACTTTAAAAGTATTTCTTTAAGTTATGCCTTACATAAACTGTCAAGTGGTTTATATAACAATGTGTATTTTAAAATTGGAAGTTTATATTTCTTTCTGCTACAAACAAGTTTATTTCCTTGTGTTAAAAATGTTATGCTTTTACTGCTCTGTTGAATTTCAGTACGACCCACGTTTTGGAGATGCTTTCTGGAATAGTAGCAAACACAACTGGACACAGCATTTGCTTCAGATAATGACAAGTTGGGCATTAGTTTGTGATGTCTGGTATCTCCCACCAATGACTAAGCATGTAAGTTTATCGTTGTAAACAGATGTTAACCCATTTTAATTGTGCCTATTTTAAAACTATATATATAGCTTATTTTAAACTTATTTTGTTATGGCAAAACATCAATTGTTTTAATTTCTTTAGTAAAACAAATTATGCTTCTTTTTTAAAATGATTTTCAACATTTTAACAAAATTGCTTTTCAAGTCTTACCTTTTACATTAAATAAATTTATCTCTTGAGACTTGCACAATGTTTAAACTAATTCAAATGTCATCCTTGAAAAAAAGATTGTTTATATTTTAACCCAATTAAAAACTGTCATTTTATATTTTTAGAATTATAATTTAACCATTCTTTACTGAGAGAGAGAGAGAGAGAGCAAAAATCCATAAATTCCACTACCTGATGAAATCTTAAGAGATTTGTTTAAAAAAATATTAATAGTTATTTAACTTATTCCTCTTCTGAGGATTACAAGCTCTAATACTTGATTTTGAGAGAATTAAGTGCAAAGCTTAAAGTGTGCTACTCTTTAATGTTGTTATCATTCACATTAATTCTTTTAAATTATAGGAACACGAGGATGCTGTTGCTTTTGCCAACCGTGTGAAATCAGAGATTGCAAGGCAAGGTGGACTTGTGGATATGGACTGGTAAATCTTTATTGAATAATTTGATATTTTCTTTATAAAAATTCATTTATTTCTTTTTAGGTGCTAAGTTTTAACAAAATTGTACGGCATTAACAGCAGTAGATTCAACTCAACGACATGATAGATTTTAGTGATACAAAATAATTTTTTTAAATTTTTCACCCTGCTGTAGTTTAAGCATAAGTATGGGATATATTACTCACACTGCATCTATAGTCTTACTTCCAGTAAATTATGTCTAGCAAAGAAAATACTCCTCGATAAATAAGCTAGCAAAAGGATATCATTCCTGCTACATCTAATGCTTATTTTTTGGAATAGTTAAAATTAAATCTATTCTTTTGTGATAAAGCAACAAGAAAGGGCTAGATTAGAAATTGGGGAAAATGAAAACTCTTTTTGAGAAATTATTGTAAAACATCTTTACCAAGTGAATAAAGATCTGCAGGATTTAAGTAATAAATTAAGTATTATTTAAAATGGAAATTATTTTTTTAAGCTCAAATTATTTTGTGATTTTCTCACTCTTTTACTTTACCCGCTTAGAAAATTAAACTTTTTTTTATCATAAAGTTCTAATCTCATACGTAAAAATTTGATAATTCTGCATTTAAATTATCTATTGTTTATTTTCCCTGCATTTTCAAAAGGGATGGAGGATTGAAACGTGACACTGTAAAAGAGTCCATGAAAGAACTCCCACAAGAACAGTACAGTAAAATTCTAAAAGTTGATTAAATGGAAGAACAAATTTTGTTTGACCAAATTATCTATTCGACATCAGTTTTTTTAAAATAATAATTTTACTACATTATATTGTTATATTAGTGTTCATATTCTTGTGTTTACTTAATCAGTTGATCAGCATCAATACTAAACTTACAGTAGTATTCCTATATTGTAGTTCATTCACCTTAATGCAATCTCTTCATGAGCAAATCTATAATAATATTAAGAACAGTGTTCAGATAATTATTGAATGACATGTCTGCACTGTCCATGAGTTTTCTAATCTTACTTGATTGGAAAGCTCAACTATTGACTACATTTTGGCACTGCCTGAATCTATTTATAAATGGTGCTGAAGTTAACAATTATGATTAATAAATCCAGATTACAATTTTGCAAATTAAATTTAAATAAGGTTGAAAATTAAATAATTTATTTAAATAAGCTAGCTTATTGTGTGTGGTATTTCTGCTTTCAAAGGTGGCATTGCCATGATAACAATATAAAGACCAGGGGTCCTCAGCATCTGCCAATGCATGCGTGCTAGACTGAAGGAATTGTTTTTTTTTTTAAATAGCATCTGTAAGTTCATGTATGCTAGATGTGAATGAATTTTGAATGAAAACATGGCACATATTTTAATGGTATTTTAAAAAATTATCTGTAAGTGTTTTGTGTACGTGTTTCAACTGCTCAAAGTAAATAATTGTAGATCAGGTAAATATTCCAAAGAAGGGTTCAGCAGCACTTCAATGTTGCCAGCTATAATTTTAGTATCGCTGTCATTAATCAGATATTATTGACTTTGGTGTGGACAGTGATGTATCAGCAGCCCAGGTGATGCCCATGATCCTCATGTTACCGACTCATGCACAAAATAGAATGTTAACTGATTGGGGTTGGTTGTTTGGCTATGGTTTGTATGCTTTGGTTGATTCGCTTCTACCTTAATATGGGCTTAAATGTATGAATTAGAGAAGACTTGTACTAAATAAATTGTGATACGATGGCTGTATTTTGTTTAAGATGGAGTGATGAGAGATTGATGTGAGAGCATTTTACAATGCTCCTAAAACTTTTTTGCTATTAGCAACTGCAAAAAGTGTTGAGTACCACTGGCTTAGATTATGCGATGTAACTGCTAGAACTTTTTATACATCAGACATGATCTTTTAAGGCATAAAAATAATAAAGTCATTAATCCTTTTACACAGTTTTCCTTTACATTTGTAAGGCTTATTAAGCTATAGAGATAAAGTTATTTACAATATACTGAAGACTCCAACCATCATATTACCGTATAACTCTTGTTTAATTGCCTCATAATGTAGGCTGAAACCTTAAGAAATGAGTTTCAATATTTTCCTAGGTTTTGTTGCTGGTAAAAGCATTACAATGTAGACATATTTGATTAAACATTGGATTCGAGAGTTGGTCTTTTTGATTTATGTGTGCATGATGTTTAATGGTCATATTGCATTTCAGTTTTAAATCTCTTGTTGGCTTCCAGCATATAAAAGTAAAATAGTCGATATGACTATATGTGCAGTACTGGCTAGTTCCGTCATGTTAATAAAAAAAAATTAAAATAATCATTTTTTACCAAGTGCAATCGGGAAAAAGTCAAATAATTTAGAGTTTATTTTTGCTTCATTTTAAGTATGGTGGATTAATACATCTATCAAAGAAATGTTAACATATCATCACAATAGGCTTGTACATCTATAATGTTTTTATTTTTTTTATTGAGAAGTTAAGCTTTTACTAAAACCTTAATAGATTTTGTTACTAAACGTTAGTGTTGGCTTGTAACATAAAACAAAACTATTTTAATATTTTTAAGTTGTTAATTTTTGTAAGAATAACCAAAGAATGTATGACAAAATTGACCTCAGAGACATTGAGTGTAGCTTTTAAATCGCATTTATCGAGAAAAACTGCAAAGATATAAGCAATCATGAAAGAAACTAGTTGAAATTCATGCATGTCAACCTGTTAAATGACATGTTATATCATTAGCTAAAATTCTCCTAGATTTCATCATGGTAAGCAGCCTGCCTCAATAAACCTTTCGGTGAAGCTGATTGTTAAGGGTGGTCTCAAACCTTTCTGTGAAGCTGATTGTTACGGTTGGTCTCAAACCTTTTCGGTGTGTTTTCTCAACTCTGTAGTCCAACTTCATTATCCTTCAACGTCTCCTCGTTTGCATGGAGAAATATTTGGGATCACATTAGACCAAGCTCAGTAGCGAAAATCTTTATCATGTTAACAAAACGACGAGATATATTTTTGGTGTTAATCGAAGTTATTAAAATAAAATAAAACTTCTGTGTAAAAATAAATAATAATTTCTGCATCTTTCCAACTTCCTGCTCAAAACTTCATGGGGCCAGTCTTTATATTTATCTTTGTGGTATTTTATTTTGATCTAATTACAATTTTGTTTAAAAGGGTTGTTTAATACCTTTAAAAATAAACCATTGAAGTGGAATGTCTCTGTTTAATGGAGACACATAAGAATTACATAAGCACTTGGTCATGAAACATTTTGAATAAGCAAGCTAAAGAAGTTTTAATTAGACTTTACAGATGTTTAAAAGAGAGGGAAATTTTATCCAGGACCTTTATACCTTGTGTCCATACATTCTGTGTAACTTAATTGAACTAGGATTAAGAGAGATTCAATGTGCGGCTGTTCTGTGATTAAAATTGGCTCCACATTGTGGATATTTGATTGAATAAATATAAACAGAAGGTTAAGTAATTGCTCGCCAGTTTGGACACTTGCTAATGAAACTCAAACAAAAGTTATTAGGATTTGATTTACAACGCTACAATTTCTTTACTTTATTCAGTGTAATTTTGTTTTGTTATGTATTTTTTAAAACATTACTTAAGGGTTTAATATTTCTTTAATCATTCAATTTTAAAACTCAAACATAATTTGAAGATGTCTATCTGGGATGAAATTGTTTATTTTATCGTGTATTATATTTTTCACAACTGCTTTCATATGTTGTTGTTTTTTAATTCTAAAAGGAAAATGAAAATATTTTTTTTTTGTTATCAGAGCAGAAAACTCTGAGCATTGAATTATCATAAGAAATGTTAATTTACTTCATTGAGTAGCTCTTAATAAATTAAAAATTTAATTTTCCTTTGAGGATTTAGATTATGTGTGATCTAATCTTTTTGAAAAAAAAAAAAATTATATGAAATAAATGTCAAAATGAGAGATTAATGACTAAGATACAAAAAATAACTGTTTAAAAGCAACAAACACATTGGGCATGTAATGGGCATGTAACTGTTACATTACATTGAATTTATGGATAATCTTCAACTATATATTCTTGTGTTTTAATTAATTTTTTTTTTACATCAAAGAAAAAAGATTTATTTAATTTAATGTTTATTTTAAACTGACATGCTGTTTTCAATTTGACCACTATTATCAGTGGTTCTCAACCTTCCTAATGCCGCGACCCTTTAATACAGTTCCTCATGTTGTGGTGACCCCAACCATAAAATTGTTTTCGTTGCTACTTCATAAATTTCGGTTTTCTGATGGTCTTAGGCCACCCCTGTGGGGTTCGCGACCCACAGGTTGAGAACCGCTGACTAATATTATTCCCCATTTATTATGATTTTTTTCAATAAATATCTGAGGAGTCTCTCTTGATTATTTAAGGTGAAAAACAGCAAGACGAATAGGCGCACTGCTTGCAGTCCGTTTACTTTTATATTTTGATATGTATGGTTGTTTAATGGTTGTGATGGCCAACAATTGTAATATAACATGACATTTATCTGTTAAACCAGCTAAATCACTAAATCTACTTACTAAACCACTCTCAATCTTTTCACTAAACTTGACAGTCACATTTTTGTGGGCTAAATGTAGGCATTTAAAAAAAAAAATTTTGAAGAGCAGCTTTAACCGTACCAACATTTCTTTAAATTTTGGTAATTTTTTTTTATTTATCTGTATGGCCTACCGGACATTAAATTAGAAAGGGATAACACAGTTTAAAAAAAAAATGAAATCAACCACTTTTCTTAGCATTATTCCTGTAAACATATCGTTAACATTGTGGGATGTCCAAAACTGACCTCTCTATCTTAGATCGATTAGTACGCTGCTAATGACATTTTATCAAACAAAATGTTGTCTATAAATATAATATTAGAACCCTCCATAATGACAGGAAGAGATGCTCCAAGGTAGTTTTCACCTTTACTGGAAATAACCCCTGAACTATAACAAAATGACGGAAGTGAAAATGTAATTTTTTGAATCCATTGACATTGCAAAGTATGAAATTTTTTGCATTAGCCTACATGTTTGTTTGGTTGTTTTTTTTGTAACGTAAAGTTTCATTAAAGGATTTTTAAAGAATGAAATAGCCAAAACTAATTTAAAAAGAAATAAAATGAGATGGAATCTACATTTGGCGTTGACTATGACTAACATACATAAGGTCTGAATAAAGCAAAATCTTAACAAACTAATTATGTTTCTCGCTCTTTTCATACAAATATTAATCGAAAGCACCGTGTGCAAATTAAAGAAAGCAGAAAGTTGTTGTGGCTAATGAGGGGGTTGTTTCTGGCTGTGACAGATGGTCATTTCAATGAGAAGGCTGTTTCTGGCTGTGACAGGTTGTTTCTGGCTGTGACAGATGGTCATTTGAATGAGAAGGCTGTTTCTGGTTGTGACAGGTGGAGATTTTCATGAGAGGGTTGCTCCTGGCTGTGACAGATGGTCATTTCAATGAGAAGGCTGTTTCTGGCTGTGACAGGTTGTTTCTGGCTGTGAAAGATGGTCATTTGAAGGAGAAGGCTGTTTCTGGCTGTGACAGATGGCCATTTGAATGAGAAGGCTGTTTCTGGTTGTGACAGGTGGTGATTTCAATGAGAAGGTTGCTCCTGGCTGTGACAGATGGTCATTTCAATGAGACGGCCGTTTCTGGATGTGACAGGTTTTTTCTGGCTGTGACAGATGGTCATTTCAATGAGAAGGCTGTTTCTGGCTGTGACAGATGGTCATTTGAATGAGAAGGCTGTTTCTGGTTGTGACAGGTGGTGATTTTCATGAGAGGGTTGCTCCTGGCTGTGACAGATGGTCATTTCAATGATAAGGCTGTTTCTGGCTGTGACAGGTTGTTTCTGGCTGTGACAGATGGTAATTTCAATGAGAAGGTAGTTTCTGACTGTGACATGTTCAATTTAATGAGAAGGTTGTTGCTAGGGGGCTTGGATAAGATGTAACGGTGGTTTGATATCAATCATGTAAGTCGTATTTGACACCGATTTCAACTTTTCGTTTTGTTAGAACAGCCTAACAAACACAGGCATCTAGTGGGCAACCGTATCATAGAACAGCCTGACAAACACAGGCATCTAGTGGGCAACCGTATCATAGAACAGCCTGACAAACACGGGCATCTAGTGGGGTACCGTAATCATAGCACAGCCTGATAAACACAGGCATCTAGTGGGCTACCGTAATCATAGAACAGCCTGACAAACACAAGCATCTAGTGGGCTACCGTAATCATAGAACAGCCTGACAAACACAGACATCTAGCGGGCAACCGTAATTATAGAACAGCCTGACAAACACGGGCATCTAGTGAGCAACCGTTGTCATAGAACAGCCTGACAAACACAAGCATCTAGTGGGCTACCGTAACCATAGAACAGCCTGACAAACACAGGCATCTAGTGGGCAACCGTAACCATAGAACAGCCTGACAAACACAGGCATCTAGTGGGCTACCGTAACCATAGAACACAAAGTTTGGTTTTACTGAAAGGCGAGGCACTTTGGTCAGAAAAGATTGCAGTCTTGCCCAGAGCTGTGATGCCCCGGCAGGGTCATGGCAAGCAAAAGCTGCGCCGGGGGCAAAGCCTGAATGTAGGCGCCCTCTTCTCAGAATGGTATATAGTAAAACAAATAATGAGCATGCAAAAATGACGATTTTGGCGGCCTATGGTCTCCTGGGCTATGAATCATGCGATTCCCATTATTCGACTGGCCAAGGATATTCGCCGAGTAGGAAGAGTCATGAATTAACTGTTGTGAGACTCGACTTTATTTTAAGTTGAATCAAGTGCGCCATCAGAGCCGTCGCTTTGGCCCAGCAACCCCTGCGGCTGCTGGACGCGTCTAATATTTCAAGGTAGGGTCTTTTTAATCGTGTCCTATCCACCCACCGATCTTGTATTAGAAAACAGGGTTCCGTTCACACATATGCGGTATCGATCCATCATGATCAGAATTTGTGTACTTCTTCACACCCCTAGCGGCTCTACGTCTGCCATGATTTCTGCTGTGGGTGTGGTACGGAGAGCCCCACTCACAAAACGAAGAGCAATGTGTTTTATGCTGGCCAGATCTATGAGAGCCGTGCGTCTTGCAAAGATCTGTGTCGGAAGCTGTAGTCAATGGTACCTATCACGTTCTCAATATAAAGAGTTTACATCGGATCCCAAGTTAGTGCACGCCAGTTGATGTTTTTTTTTTGTCGTTTTCTTTTTATCAGACTCAGTTTCGACGTGGCTTTGGCGCACAATTCACGTATACGATTGTGTAACTGCATGGACTTTCTGGTCCAGCTTCACGCCTAAATGCGTTGGTGTCCTATCCTATATTAGCATATTTTCGCAAATGGTTTAGTATATTTCTTGTTTAAGCGTATTCCTCCCATTTGTGAATATGGAGTGAAACGTTCGATCCGCATGGACAACCATTTTCCACCTTGCAGCTTAGGATTCTATTCTGTTTAGATCCTCCCACAGCCGTGTCCCGCAGTTGCTGTATATTCTTTCCGGAGCTCCATATCACCAGATCATCAAGGAACATGGCATTCTGAGACTCCGGCGAACATAGCATTCTCAGACTCCAGCGAAAATGGCATTCTGAAACTCCAGCTCTCCTTTTAAGTCTTGTACGTAGGCTATGAACAGGGTGACGCTAAAGATCGACCCTTGCGGGAGTCCGTCCTCGAGTGTATCCCTGTTTTATACCTAATCCCTTACTCTCGTTATTGTTGTGTTATTTAAGAACGACTTGATCCATTTCTTACATTTTTGCAGTGGTACCTAATTTATGCAATCTAACATTAAATGAGAGAGGGTCAGCAAAAATTTGCAAAGTGTCTCTGTGTGTTTTGAAGTCTGCAAACCTGAGATCAAATTCTTCCTGTAGCTTTGCAATGACATCGGTATACTTAAATTATAGATATGAGAATGGGGAAAACTCGCGGGCAGCATTAACACTAACCTTTGCTGTCATGTATTCAGTGGCGTAGCGAGCTTAACTCGCGCCCGGGGCACAATACCTTTTTAGCGCCCCCAATATACCAGTTGGCGCCCCTTTGTGAGTAGCGCCCGGGACATGATGCCCCCCTTGCCCCCCCTCACTACGCCACTGCATGTATTGGGCCGAAAAATATCGTCTTGCGTGCCGCAAATGGCCCGCGGGCCGTGAGTTTTAGACCTCTGCTGTAGAAGTTGTTGTTTTTCTTTCGAATGCAATCTCTGGCCACGTCGGGTATATTGGCTAGTATGTTATATGGTTAATTTACGATTTTGTCTACCTCATTGCTTGAGGTTTAGATATCTTGTTATACAGTTTTAAAGAAACCACATTAATAAAGGACATAATTATTGTGTTCTCAGAAAAGATATTGTTGAATTTCTTATACATGCTAAGAACAAACAAAGGGTCTTTTTAAATTGTTTCCCTCAAAGATTTTAATTATTTTTTTCCCTTTTATCACATAGGCAGACTTAGGAGCTTTACAAAGTAGGGAGGAGGTTATAACTTTAATAAATTTTGACTTTTTCACTGTCCCCAAAATAGAGTTGTATAATTTAAACCCTCAAAGGGCGACGATCGTCCACCGATCAGTAGTCTAAAAATGTCTAATGAAACTAAATGGGTTTCTTCGTGAGGGCAGCTACCTTAATTGTCTTCATGGTTTGCACACATTTTAGATTCGCCACTGTAACCGCTAAATATCTACGGCCTTGTGACATGACTGATGCTCGTGATCCAAATGTCCGAGATCAGGTTTACAAGGTGTTTCCTGGTACAGCGTCTACAAGGTGTTTCCTGATGCAGAGATGAGCCCTAGAATGTCCTTTAAAAAATAGTCTTTTATCTTTGTGCTTCCAATCATAAAAGCTTACCGAATACTGTCACGACAGCCTCTTCAGGATGATTAGTGCCTTCAACAAGCTTAACATTTTAGTGCAAGGGCCCTCAAACCTTTTAAATAGGGAGCCGGATCTGCGTTCCAAGACAATGTCGAGGACCGGGACAGTATCCCCCAAACGCTGTAGGGGTACGGAATACATACATATTTTAAAATATGAACGAATCCTATGAGAACTGGTCGTATCTTATTAAATGGAAACAAACAAACTAAACATAAAAAAACAACCAAAAAAACATCAAATATTGTGAAGAAATATTGTGATTAACATAAACTTGATTGTATTTCAGAGTAAAGTATGGCTAATAAGATGATGAACATCTGGTTCACTATTTGTCACTGCTACCCAGATTGCTAGACGGCAGGTAAAGGACGCTTGGCGGGCCGGATCTGGTCCACATGCCGTAATTTGATGACCCTTGTTATCCATCGCTGTCATATCATGTGTCTGTAAAGTCAAGTTTGACTGCAATAAAATTACTGCTGTCAGTTTTATTCGCCACCTCAAGCACTATCAGGTAAAAAATTAAAGCAACTCTTCCAGTTCTGGAAAAAAATTTCCTTTGACCTTATACTTATAGTTTCATGTAGGCCAGCGTTCCCAAAACGTTTGAGTTGACAGACGGGGTGACAAATTTCCCACCGCACTTAGGACCGGTGGACAAATTTCCCATTGCACCAAGGATTGGTGGACAAATTTCCCTCTGTGCCGGGGACTGGTGGACAAATTTCCCACTGCACCAGCGACCGGTGCCAGAATTATTAATTGTTTCTTTTTAGTTTATCATGTACGTGTCATCAAATAATTTTTTAATCCGTAATTAGCAAATTAGATTGGACTCTAGCCACTTTTTCTATTTAATATTTGCTGTCAATGTTTGGTTGTTAAGTCTGCTTTAAAAATTAATAATTTTTTTTCAACTTTAAAAGCCGCTTTTGAAACATTTATAACTTAATTTAAAATAATTTGAAATTTAAAATAAATATTGGCGGGAAAACAATTTTATTTAGCAAGGAGAAATTTGGGCATGGTTTTTATTGACAAGCAAAGGGAAATCGTCTATGGCTTGTAGAGGTGGGTGCTGGGTGGCCGAGTGGTCTAAACAGACTCACCAAAGACAACATCCCAAGCGTTCCTATTTTCAGGTGTAACCTTACTTTGTTTCACTCATTTCCTATTTTGCTAACCTGATTGCCGTCTCTCCCCATTTTATCCCAAGCACCCCGGGTGGATGGGGCACGTTAGCATTAGACGGCAACTCATCTAAGCGTAGGCGAACTCTGAATTCAAACGAGGAGTACTACTCGTTAATATAAATTCATTCTGTTATTTTCCTTTGTCTAACGCCCCTGTAATGAAGAGGAATTTGGAGGAAATGAGAGAAGATAATTCAATGTAATTTTAGAAAGTTCAGGAAATTATGCTTTGACATGGATACAAATACTGTCGAGACTCACACCCCCTCCTTTTTCCCCCATCGCCATACGCAAAATCTTCAAAATGGACAACCCTCTCCACCGTAGTGCGTACGTGTGCCCCTGCATGCTGATGTGTCGCGTGACAAGCGATAACAACTTGCACGTTTTCTGGACGTCAAAAGAGCATAAAAGTGTGGTCCATAAAAGCGTGGTCCATAAAAGTGTGGTCCTCTTCTGTCACAAGGATTCTGTCGCCTTTTCCAACTTTTATGGGCAACTCCATTTTTTGTCCCATAGAAATATTTCTAGGGTTGCCAGTTAAGGCATGAATTTTAAACGAAGTGGCTATTGGTACCCGGGCACCAGAAGTGAGAGGTTGGGATTAAAAAACTATTAAAAATATTATTGTTGAGTTTGTAAGAAAAATGAGGTATCAAATGAAAGATAATTGAATGAACTATATGTTTGTAAACTTACTTCTTCAGTTTAACTTAAATAAACTACCACAAATGGCATCCGAATAGCATTAGTCACAATGGACCCGGACACGCAGCGCCGCCATTCGCACCCGGGTACCATTAGACCCAATAGTTGCTGCCAATTTTAAATTGAATTGGTTTGGCCTTATTTTGTGTGGTCTTTTAATTGATAGGTTTCTCATTTCTTAAAATTCTGTCATTTAGCGCCAGCTTCCAAGGCTGCCCAGGCTCCTCTCGATTTGTAGAAAGGTATAATTTATTTAAGCGAAAGCCAATCTCGATTTTGTAACGTTTCTGCGAAAACGAGACCCAATATGTACATAACCATCCTGACACCAAAGTCGAAATTGAATTTGATTTAATATGTAGTATTAATCAGCAGAATACGATTTTCTGATTTCTATCGAAACCAAGCAGAAAGTTAAATATGACTTTCCGCCCGAAACCGAACCGAAACCAAATGCTTAAGGAGACTTTCGGCCTAAACCGAAGGATTTGGATAATTCAAAACTCGTTCGCGCATACGTTCTGCGTATGTCAAAAAAAATGATGGAGCTGCGTGTCAATATTTTATATTCTTTTTTTAAAAAAATGAAATGTAAGATTATCGTGAAATTTAATAAACATCGTAAGAAAAATGTGGCATGTGACCTTGAACGTAATTCAAAGTTGTTAAAATTGTATTTTCAAGTAGTATGGTAAGAGAAAAGTTTTATGTTAAAAAGAAAGGGGGGGGGGGGGCAAAATTCATGCAAAATTGAGTCATTGGCGTCCTGAGATTTTACAGTATAATTACAGCGCTACGTAGTTGTATTTTAATATCGATCGAAAGCTTTGCCCATGTATTTTATTTGACTAAAATGTCCGGATTAAAGCATTGAAGGAACTCTTTGTTCTGCTGACCCATACATTTCCGTTGAAACACGCGTTCTTATTGGTCGAAATTTAAATGTTTCGTTTCGTTTATCCGCAATTATTGTTTATCGGCCAATTTTATATCTGACCCAGATTAAACAAAAGTTGAACGAATGTTGTGCCACGTGTAGTATGATAATACAGTAGACCTACAGCCTAATTATTATACGATATGGTGATACATGCACACGTGCGTGTAGACTTATGATTTAAATTAAGGGCTGTACCTAATTATATAAAATTAAAATAAATAATTATATTTTTTATCATCACTAAAGGTTTTATTATTCTCTTTCTTTACATTAGTATCCATACACCAGGGCCGTCTTTGCAGCAGCGGAGGTCCTGGGCACAGTAATGCACTGAGGCCTTTATCCCCCTCTATTCTCAGGGCCGTGCGAAGGAGGAGCGAGAGGGCCAATCACCCCTGGCGCCAATATCAGGGGGTGACAAAATCGTCTTAAGATAGGCCCTTAATATGGAATTAAACGATAAAATCCCATGTACTTCACATAGGCAGGGGCGGCAAAATCGTCATACAAGTGTACCATGGGCGCCACTTTTCCTGGGAATGGCTCTGTCAAGTAATGCTAAGAAAAGCATTATGGCCTAGGTTGGCCTATGCGCTTAGACCAATGAATTTCGGGTAGTTTTTCCACGGGGGAGATTTTCAGGCGTTCGGGAAAGGAGAGGTAGGACATCTATCAGCACCCAAATCGGAAATGTTGATGCCCAGGGTCAGCTCTAACTTCGTCGTCACTGCCATAGAAACCATTTCAAAATACTTTTGTAATTTTAATTGTATATAAGTAGTAATGCTATTTCATAATTGTATTTGAAACTATTTATTTGTTAAAACTTTAAACTAATTCATAAATGAATGAATATTCATTATTTTTTAATCAGTTCAAAATAATTTATCGTTATTTTAAAATAAGACAAAAAAATATGTTAATATGTTAGTCTGTTGGCCTTGGTGGTAATAGTGAAATTAGTGGAGAAAGGCAGTGCTGTCTTAACGAATGGGCACACTGGGTCTAACGCCTCGGGGGGGGGGGGGGCTCATGCTCTAGGGGGGACTCATGCCTCTAGGGGGCCTCCAGCCTCTAGGAGCCATCACGCCTCTAAGGATTCTTCAGGCCTCTAGTGGGCCTCACGCTTCTAGGGGCATTATGCTGCCAATTTTATTAGTGATAATTGAAATATTTTTGGCAATTTATTTCAAAATGAAAGGAGGAAGATCGGCTCTCCAGTTTATTTCAACGAGTTTTTCGATTATCACATCAATTCAATTTTTGGGTAAATTATAAATTTGAAAAATAAAATCCACTTTTTATTTTCTTGGTGGGGGTTGGGAGAGGAGTAAATCAGTCTAAAAAAAAAAAGGCGCCAAACGTTCATTGTTTTGTCATTTAAATGTAGAAAGTTTGAGTTTTAATAAATTCCAAATTAACTTTTTAAGTTACTGCATTTGTTTGAAAATTCGTGCTGTATCATCAGAGGCGTAACAACGGCTTGGCATTGGGGCAGTTGCCAAGGGCGCCGGCCTGCGCCTGTTCAAAGGGGCGTCGCTAAATCTCTAATTTTTTAAATTTTTATTATTTAAAAAATAAATTAGCCAAGGGCGCCAAAAACCCAGTTACGCCTCTGTGTCTCATCCCCCCCCCCCCCCCAGATAACTCACATATATTAATACATACCTGACGCCCTTTGTAAATATTTGGTCAAGTAACTTAAAGTAGATGGGAAGTACACCTAGTGCCCCCTTACATTGTTTGGTGGGTTATTTCCTGCTAAAAGTAAAAACTCAAATGTTCTATGTCTCAACTCTCCCAACGTTCCAACACACGACGCCATCCTCGTCTCCTCATTGAAGCTACAAATCTCGTTCTCAGTCAACGGTTATACTTTTTTTATTTAAATGTTGCCATTTGTATGGATGTTTTTATTTTGTTAAGTTTTTAATTGTTTAAAGTTGTATTTTACATATTTGGTTTTCGTTCGCCACCTATTTTACAGAATGCACGAGTTGCCAGGGCGTAGACAGGATGCAAATTGTAGTGACGCAAAAAAAAAAAAAAGAAAAAAAGAGATTCAAAGTGCAGGTTGATGACTAATGAGGGACAAGACATCACGTGACTTTAATGAGCTTTCGTGCAGAAAGGTAACATTAACGAACATTAAGTTGATGTCTGTGAATGGGACGAATGGGATGTTTTGGGTGAAGAATGGACACGTCCAAAGTCTTACAATAACATTGCAATTGTTTAGTCTCTTTACATGGAAAGTTCTCTATGTAGGATATCCAGGTAAAGTTACGTAGTAAATAAAAGTAGAATACATCATGAAATTGTGTAATCATATAATGTGTTGTTTGATTATACTCTTTATGCTAGGTACGGAGCTCAAAGAGCACGGGCCATCTCATTAAACCTGTTCACATCCCAAACACTTTCCTTAAACCACCAAGATCTCCGGATCCAGGCATTTCCCATGACTCGAAATGCGCTTCTTCAACCTGTACAATATCTTAGCAGCACATCTATCTAGGGTGCTGGGTGGCCGAGTGGTCTAAACTGAGCAAATCTCAAGTTGATGGAAAGCCCAGTCAAGCAAAAACACCACCAGCAGCCCTGGTATGCAAGGAATGCAGGAGAGGGAGACCAGCGCTGGTTTAAGGGAAGATCCGTTGACCAGCACTCCAGTACAAATCAACAGGACTTCAATCAACGGGCCACGAAAATAATGGACAATTTAGAAGGATTGAACGAAACTAAGGAATGAGTGAGGTCATCGTCTTTGCTGTAGTGTAATTACTTTCCTGACAGTCCATCGCGCTTTACAGTAGACCAAGAAATGTCGCTCCTCTATATAAGCGGGTGGGGAAGTGCCGCCTGGAGTTGCCCCCCCCCCCATATCATCTTCTTAAGACACCGTATAGGGTATAATATATGTGAAACAAAACAACGTCTTTTTTAAATATTGAAAATATCTCAATTTGTAGAAACAACTCTTTTACAATCGTTTAAAAAAAAAACTGTTATGCACTTTAAAAAAAAAATTCAACCCTTGTTGCTATATTTATTTTGACGTCAAAGTTTTATAAAATACACATGGATGCACACGTATTTCGAACTTAGAAACATAGAAAAGTGGGGAGGGGGAGGGTGGTATAATAAAACATTCTAATCACCTGTACACAATAGGTCGAATCATAGGTATCCCTTGTCCACCGCACCTCACAATTAAAGCACATGATAACCACAGCAAGCTGGACAGCTCCATGGCAGAGTCTGCGGTGACTCGGCGAGCAGGGGAAATAATTTTGTTAAACTTATACTTTTGCAACGGCAGCCCTGATCCTGTGTCTGAGGTAGACAATTGTATATTTTATCTCATTCATATTATACAAATGATTTGTGATTAGAAAAGACAACACAGACACATCCTATCTATTAGTGTTGATGGCCCCATTCACAAAATAATATGATTTCATATTTTTGGACGAAGTTTTTCAGGACTTGAAAATATATCCAATGTTCAGTAAATTAACAGTTAAAAATTGTATTTAACTTAGTCGATTTCTTTTATGGCATACGGTGAATTAAAAAAAAAAAGAAAATAAAAATAAATAAATAATTTAAGACAGTTTATAAATTATAAAATTTATTCTTTTTAAAAGCTTAATTTTGAATTTGTTAAAAGCTAACCAATCATTAGCTGAGTATACTATACTATAAGTATACGTTATTGTTATAAAGCAACATTCATGTAAGCACGTTCACAAATGTAAATGTCAACTACAATTGTAGGCTACACTTGTGTAGAGCACATTACCTTATTCGTTCCTTCAGATTCAGATTACCATTGCTACTCGATGTTTTCTTATCGGTCTGAAACTACTTCTCTGCAGAGGTATCTTTGTGAAAACTGTGTATTTATAGCGGGGGGGGGGGGGGGGGATTACCCAGCATGTCTTAGCGCAAGGGTTATCAAATTCTCAAACAAGACTACCCGACAGGTCGCTTTTAAGAGTGATTTGTTTGGCCATGACCAGGACCGGATTGCCCTATAGTGTAAGAGACAGTGCACAAATTATATAACGCAAAGGGGGGTAGGGGTGGGTTGGTTTATCATTTTTTTTATATTTTGTTATGGGAGGTGGAGGTGGTAGAGAGCAATGTTATATAACAATTTTTTCAATTATTATTAATTTGTTTTTTTTATTACTATTTTTGCAAAACGGCTGCTATTCAACTTTACGAAATAAGCCTAGATTATTAAAAACTAAAATAGATTTTATAACTTCACAGATCCCTATTAGTATCTTTTGAAAAAAAAATGAAAATCTGGATTTTTGCTTAAAAGTTATTTTGTTTTATCTTTTTGTATTAACTTTCTTTGATTTTATTGGGGAGTTTGGGGGGGGGGAATGTTATATAATATTGGGGGTGGGTCACAGTCATATTTTTTTGTTATATAATGTGTGCACGGACCCTAGGTAGGCTTAAGCCTAAGGCCATTCGAAATCCAAGGGGTCTCAAATTTTAAATACCGTTTTTAAGGACTCTGACAAAAAAGTACGTTTATCCCTTAAAAAATATTATTCTAAAATATGCAAATCTTAAAATATTCTTATGATACTAAATCACAAATAAAAAATGACATGCCAATGTCTCAGCATGTTCGGATTCACGAGACTAAGTCAAATACTTGCAAAAAGATGAACACTCCACATTAAGAAATTATAGGTTTTAATTTAAAGCAAAATTAAATTGCTTTATGGCGCAAGTGCTAATTAATTAAGGCAACTGTCTTTTACTACCTTAATTTGATTTTAATTTTTGTTTTATTTGTTTAAATGGGGAGTTAACTGGGGAGCTAAATGGGGGGTTAAATGGGGAGCTAAATGGGGCGTTAAATGGGGAGCTAAATGGGGGAGTTAAATGAGGAGTTAAATGGGGAGTTAAATGGGGCGTCATAAAAGCGAAATCCCTAATATCTGGATAAAAATGATGCCCTAACACCAATATTTAATGAAAAAAGGATGCAGACGATGTTGAAAGCCACAGCATGATATCCCTGACCTCCAGTATTAGAAAACTTGCAGAAAGAGTAAAATCCACTCTCTCGGTGGCTAGAGACAGCTAGCACCCTCAATAAACACAAGGCTGGCATCAGAGCTGCATTGCGTAGTGTTGATCAACGTTTCCCTTTGAGCCAATGGACCTCGTGATGTAGTCTGGCGGGAAGGTTTACTCTGGAAGTTTAACAATGCTGGGATTCATGGCAAGATGTACAAATGCTTCAAGGGTTTACCACTGAATCATACCCGATTCATATTAGGACCTACCGGACGAGCTACAGGTGGAGAAGGCACTCTACGCAGATGACGTTGTGATGTGGCCTACTTGCCGACACACGGGTTTTACGTTCAGAACGTCTTAATGAAGACTTGATCAGGCTCATTACATCAGGCTCATTACATCAGGCAATTACATCAGGCCATTACATCAGGCCTGCACAACTCAAAATGTGAGGCGTGCAGTTATACTTTATGAAAAACTTGTGCGGGACAAAAGAAAATAGGACAGGATTTGTGCGGGCCAAAAGAAAATGGGACAGGACTTGTGCAGGCTAAAAGAAAAAAGGACAGAGGATAATGCTATTAAGAAAATACTGAGAATAAAGAATATTTCGATTCTTCGCGGGCTGCAAAATGGGTGCTGGCGGGCCGCATGCGGTCGTATGTTATGCAGGCCTATTAAATAAAGGGAAAAGGGGAAACTGAAAGTAAAGAACACCAAGACAATATAATCTGTCTTCACTAAAAAGCCACAAGGTGGCCGAACGGAACGATACACTGTCCCTACAAGGCACAATAAAAGAAGTCACCCAACATGTATAGGTGCCCAGTTAGATAGGCAACTCAATTTTTAAAATCATGTTCAAAACTTGAAAGAAAAGTCAACAAGACGGCTAAATCTTGTTTAAAGGCAGGCCAGTACCTCTTAGGGCAGTGACAAGATTACACTGCTCCAGATATATACAAGGTATGTGAGATCAGTAATGGAATACAGCTTTGCGCTACAGCAAGACAATACAGCAAGACAGTACAGCAAGACAGTACAGCAAGACAGAACAGCAAGACAGTACAGGACTCTCTAGAAAAGAGAAGTACAAAGCCAGACATTCCATTCATCTCGGGAGGTCTAAGAACTAACCCAACATTAACATGTGAAATCTAATATTGAGCCACTAAATCTTAGAAGAGCGGCATCATTTATTGAGATGATTGGAAGGTACAGAAGACTAAACAAGCAATATCCAAATAGACAAGCAATATCCAAATAGACTTTTTGAACGAAGTATACTATATAGTAAAACAAAAATGATATGACCAAATTTCCGTTCGATCAAATTTCCGTCGATCAATTTTTCCGTCGACGAAATTTCTTTCAAACAAATTTCCGGATACAAGCCGTTGGTAGTAAATTAGCATTGGCCAAAGGACGCGTTAGAGATTATGTCACGATGATAAATAGACACATTTTTTAATGAGTCGGCAAAGAAACTACGTCATGCTTCTGGAAATTGAGGTGAATCCTGCTCGCGCTTTCTCTTACGCCACGACTAAAAACAAAATCCAAACAAAGCCAATGGAAAACCGAAATACTTTTATTGCTAATTATAACACACACTGTTTTAGATTTTAGAACACAGCATGTAGGCTTACAGTTTTCTGGTTCATTCAGCAAAAGGAAGTTCGTGCCAAATAAATTTTAACGCTTTTTTTAAAAATAAAATATTTTTCATATCTTCTGCATCCTACAATAAAACAATTCTAATTGGCGAATCCGTGAAAATATTTAAATACATTAAGACGCTTACAGAATAAGAAGTTTACCTCATTTCAAAATGAATTAATTGAAAGCAGGATTTCTTTTCAGCCATCTCTGGGGGTGGGGGTGGAATTAACCCCCAGGGAAAGTCAAGTGCGCCCCCCCCCCCCCGGAGCAAAATGTGTACAACATTATAACGATTATTATTCATTTTTAAACAGTTGTAAGTAAAAAGAATAGTAACTGTTGCCTTTAACCGCTTATAATTGGTGGTTGTTGGAATTTATAAAATATCGGGTATGTTCAATATATTTGATGATCTGTATATATTAGATCAATCTGGTTAGGTGCTTACATTATTTTCGATTAATAATATTGTTCTGGCCGCTCCTGACTGCATGCCGAAGCCTTACCTCCCGTTTTTCGCACTTATCGTATTTTTATTTATTTATTTGTTTGCAACTTCACAAATTTAATGTCTTTTAAAACACTGTATTCAACGACCTTGACATCAATATCAAGGTCTGCATTTCTAATAATATTTCTTGCTAATTATCAAAGATACGCAATCTATTTTCAAATTTTATTTCATTATAAAATCATTACTTAGCGATGACGTGTATTGCTACCACACTAGGCCAATATCCATCAATTCACATAGAACCTATTGCGTTTTCTAAGCATATTAATATTTATATAGCTTATATAAGGAAAAATTAAATGGGGCCCCCGGCCGCAGATGAATGGTTATTATGAATTCAGTATCCTTCGGTATTTAAATGTTGATAATCAAGTGTATGTGTACTAACTAAGTTTATTCAAGATCCATCAATTCATGTAGGAGTATTTGTTGCAAATTTTATTTATTTAGATTAGGTAAGAAAAAAGCGATTAGGGTCCCCCGGCCCCAAACATAATTTTGGAAAAAATGCAAGCCTCCCCCAGAGTTACTTCCGGATAATGGTAGATATATGTGCCGACAGGGCCGACCTTAGGCCACTGCAACCTATGCGGCCGCAGTGGGCCCCGCACTTTCATAGGCCCCGCCCCGAATTTATTTTCTAATACAAAATCTTTATTTCCACTTATTATCCATATTCCTACCCAGAATGGGCCCCGCGCAATCCGTTTCGCATAGGGCCCCGCAATTGTTAGGGTCGGCCCTGTGTGCCAAGATTGGTCAAGATATATCAATCCATGTAGCAGCCTTTATGTATCACAAAAAATAAATCCACAAACAAATCCACAAACAAATTTTCACTTATATATGTAAATATATGAACAATGAGTTTTTTACTCTGAGTTTATTCATTCACCTTTGTTTCAATATTATATTAGCGAGATTCGATGGCGACTTAATTTACATTTACGTGCGAAGTGGGCGTGTACTTGAATAATTTACAGGATAAGTTATCCCAATGGTGAGGATTTGTTTTGTTGTTCCAGAAGATTTTTTCTTGTAGCCGCAACATCAGCATCCAACAACTGACACCTACTTCTTAGCAGCTGTGGACAAATATAGACCGTGATTGGCATAGTATGGACGATGATAATATGGATAATAATAATAATGTGTAAACAATAATGTGGACAATTATACTATGGACAATAATAACATTTATGCTAATATTATTGACTATATTAATGTGAACGATAATAAAGAGGTACAATGCACACAGATTATGTTGGGATTATGTTAAACTCTCAAATTGTACAGCTTCCACAAACACAGGCTAACATGCATAATACACAGACACATATATAATGCCGGTTAGTGTCTCTTGAGCATCATTTTAAACAGACGTGTTTTAAAAATAAATGGTCTTCAATGACTTTCCATACCAGGCCTGCACAACATACGTCCCGCGAGCCACATGCGGCCCGCCAGCACCCTCTTGGAGGCCCACGCGGTATTTGCTTAATAGCTTTCACGCCAGTCACTTTATCTTTTGGCACGCACAAGTTTTTCATAAATTATTACGGCCCGCAAAAGTTTTTCATAAAGTATTGCGGCCCGCCTTACATTTTGGGTTGTGCAGGCCTGCTCTATACAAATAATACCCGAGTGGTTGTTGTCCGCCCCGCTCAAGACAGTTAATACAGTTTAACTCCTTTTCATATCGTTTTAAGGCTTAACTCCCCTCAGCTAAAATTTTTGCTGCAAATAAACTGACAAATTTTTATTTAAATTTTAATACTCAAATATCCTTCATTTTGCAATGTACTACATGGGATATTGTAGGCGCGGAAGGGAGAGTTCTAGATAACGCTCCATATATCCACCAATGCTTAGCAGAGCAATCCCGAGTCGTCGCACAGCACGATGTGCAAGGTATGTGCTCTTTTGGTGCGTACGTGATCAAGAGCAAGTTTTTTAAAAACTATTTTTAAAAAAATATATAGATTATGATGACGAATAGCACTAATGGCATCACCACTGAAATTAAGGTCGGGGAGGAAAGATTAGAGACAGTTGGCAGCTTCAAGTACCTCGGAGCAATAGTATCGGAACAAGGCTCCAGGCCCGAATTAATGGCCAGGATTGCGCAGACCACGACAGCACTAAAGAGGCTCAAGAAAATATGGAACGACAAAAATATCGCCCCCAGCACCAAAATCTGGCTGATGCGCTCATTAATCCTCTCCATTTTCTTATATGCCTGTGAGTCCTGGACATTAACAGCAGAACTTGAAAGGAAAATAAAGGCGATGGAGATGAGATATTACAGAGGCATTCTTGGCATCTGCTATAGAGACCACATCACCAATGAGCAAATAAAAGAAAGGATTCGTCAAGCAATTGGGCAATACGATGACCTCCTGACGTCTGTTAAAAAGCGCAAACTTGAGTGGTATGGCCACGTGACCAGAAAACAAGGGCTCGCCAAAGAGATCTTGCAGGGCACTACTAAAGGAGGGAGAAGAAGAGGAAGACAAAGAAAAAGATGGGAAGATAATATCAAAGAATGGACGGGTTTACAACTAGGCGATGCTATACGTAGGGCAGAAGACCGAGAGGAATGGAGAAGAATAGTGTACATGTCATCTGTGGCGCCCCAACGGTCGAAGGACTACGGGACCTGATGATGATGATAGATTATGAATCGCTTTCAGTATTTTACACGTACAGCGTGGCTGCGTTGCCCCAGCTAGAAGTATCATACAGCCTACACATTGAACACGTCATTTGATATACTAAGATATACTTTTAAATAATACCTGTATATAGCTCTCAATAGAAAGTGTGCTGCCTGTGGAAGGAGGCAAGGTGATCCTGGCCATGTACGGTACAAGATGGCTTCCAATGTTGAGAACTCCATCAAATTCGTTTATTTCAGTGAGCATGCGCAGGGAATTACCTGTTCATATAATAAAAGCTTAATGGAAAAAGAAATTAAAAAAAAAATTATCGGGGGAAAAAGGGGGTAGGGGGAGACACGGATTTGATTTTAAAATTTACCTCGAATTCAAGAGATGTGGCACGAATAAATATGTCCCTAATAAGCAATTTGTCTGCCTATCAATCTTAAATAAAATAAACAAGTATGAGCCTCAAACCTGTAGGGTCGTGAACAGAGCCAACAGAGTGTCCTGTTGAATTTATCTCAAGCCCGATGGCCCAGTGGGCGAAATATGATTTGAGTTCTTCCCTTGAAATCCACTGAAAATATTATTTGGTTTGAGGTTAGATAGTAAAATAATGAAGGCTTTGTAACTGCTAAAACATGTACATATGTATCTAACTTTTAGGATATGTCTCAACCAGAACTGTTCTTAAAACTCACATTAAATCCCATGACGCGATATTCTGTATTGCCGGAGTTCATGTCCACAGGATTTCGTATTTCCGAGTGTCTGGGATAAGACATGGCAACCCAGTACGTGCCACGTCCCGAGGCCCGGATGTTGTCAGGAAGTCCGGGAAGGTTGGATGAGAAGGGCGTAACTTGTAGCCAAGTCGGTCGTTTGAGACTCACTCTTAAAATTGACATTCAAAGTAGAACGTATTATAGGTAAAGTGTATATATAAGTGTATAACATGGCTGCGGAATCACAATAATTTATCTGGTGACTTTTACACCCCAACCCCTCCCCCACTTAAAAAAATTGATTTTTTTTTTTTTTTTTTTATAAATCTGATATAGTTTAATTATTCATAGGGAAATTAACATATGGGATACCGTTTACTATAGTCCCATGATAATAAGGTTTTTTTTTGGGGGGAGAGACTGTAGTCAGGCTAGGTAGAAGAAAATATGTAAAACGAGGATTGGGAAAACCCATTTAATTTTGTTACTGACATTACTAATTAACTCTCCCCCCTCTTTTCTCCCACCGCCCTCGATTTGGTAAAGATTTTTTTAAACATTTCCAGAAGGGTCTACCTTATAATACACAGAGGAAGAAATACTCTTCTGTGATTGAATTTCTAGACTTTTTGTTCTGGAGTGTTCTGACTGCCTCACTATAAATAAGACGTTCGACTGTGACCCGGTTAATATAGTTTTTATTTCTGTATATTTGATTTTGTATTTCTATGTTAACTTGTGTTTTATATTATGAGGGCCCACGATAAATATTGTGATCAATCTTACCCCTGGTTTGAATTCAGAGTTTGCTTTCTCTTAGATGAGTAGCCATCCAAAGGTAGCGAATCCCATCAACCCGGGGTGCTTGGGATGTTGGCTTTGGTGGGGATTGAACTCCAGACCACCAGCTATTTGGAATGAGTCAGTAAAGACGGCTCGGCCAGCCCTTAATAGCATGATTAAGGTGATTATTGTTATAATCACTAGCTTTTGTATCGTTTTCTTTTGCATACTGTTTTTTCGTATTGTTCATCTAACGAGCCCACTTTTGAAACGACAGGTTAAATTTGTTAAAACCAATAACTGTGCGTAGCAACAACATTCACGCATATCGCAAGAAATAAATTGAGAAAAGTTGTGGACAAAGGGGTGCAAAGGGTTAAATTATATTAAAGTTTTTCTCTTTAATCAAGATGATTTTGCTAATATTTATGTCGAAATTTTGTCCAAAAAAAAAAGGGGGCAGATAATGCACAGAAATTCGTTGGGTTTTACGAGGCCAGGGCTAATCGTGCCTATGAATTAAGGGAAACGGTGATAAATTTTTTTAAGGGAAATTAGTAGCATGAATTTTGTGAAATATTGAAATCAAATTTTGTGCACAGAGTGGGCATACTGTGTGCAAAAATGGTAGAAATTTTCAAATGAATTTTTCATGTTATACGTTTAATGAGGCGCCAGATAATTAGTTCAGACCAGGGCTCCACACCAGGGCTCCACACCAGGGCTCCACACCAGGGCTCCACACCTCATTGGGGCCATCTATAAATGACGTCACGCACAAGGGTGGGGGTGGTCACGAATTTATGACGATGTCTGATTGTTGTGTCAACTTTGAGGGGTACGGGGGTAAAAAATATTCCAAAGCAGTGTGACGTCATTTATGTATAGCCCCTTTTGAAAGTAATTGTAAAGATGAATCACCTGTGTACCATTGCCCTACATGTTTCTGTGACCAGAAGATCTCCATCCGGTGTCCACTCAAGGCCATTCGGGAAGTTGAATGTGTTGGGAAGGATCTCGGTCAGCGTCCTTGTCTTGGGGTGAAACGCTATGAGCCTGTCGGGGAGGAGTCAATGAAACATTATGTATAACACAACGACTTACTCTTGGAGAATTTATTGAAATATTTTGTATAACACAGCAGCTTACGCCTAGCATTTATTTTATGATTGACATTGACAGTCATTGAAGTAAATGTTGCAAGGCCAATCGGAGATTGAAATAACTATAGCTATAATATATAAATATAGTATTTAAAACCTGAAAGATTAGACCTAAAATAAGAACCGCAACTGATTTTAATCAGTGTTGCTCGACTTGAGAAATAGACTTGATTTCAGCTTTATTTAGTTTAATGTAAGAGAGAATTGCTCGATTCGTCAGCCTATTTGATCCAATGGCAAGACTTGGTCAAAACAACTGCTGCTAATAAACCACGATGCTGTAGATAACCAGCAGTGTGTGTGTGTGTGTGAGTGTGTGTGCTTCAATTAACTCTTTATGCGATCTACGTCCCAGGAGTTTACGGAATTTTCATTGGGTCAATGTCATACCGCCTACGTGACTCCATTTCCCGGTTGTGATTTTAGTTTGCCTTCTCTTAAGATGAGTTGTCATCCAATGATTAGGCGTTGACTGGGGGATTGAAATCCAGGTCACAAGCTTGGGATCGGCTCAGTTAACATCAACCAGCCACACAGCTCTTAGGTTTTCAAAAATGTGTTAATAAGACAATTGTATCTGTCGTCAAATGAATTTAACCCATTTGCTATTGCAGCTAAAGAAAGACAAATATGATTATTTCATTAGATTGATTTTAATCGGTGTTGTTCGACTTGAGAAATAGACTTTATTTCAGCTATATTTAGTTTAATGTAAGAGAGAGTTGCTCGATTCGTCCGCCTATTTGATCCAATGGCAAAACTTGATCAAGACAACTGGAAATAAACCACGATGCTGAAGATAACCAGTGTGTGCTATATATTGCAGCTAAAGAAAGACAATATAATTATTTCATTAGATTCGACGTTGTCTCCGTTCCTCATAAAACTTAACTTTTCAACTAACCTAACACCAGCATTCGCGTGCTGTTGTAAAAATAAATTTAAAAGATGTTCGCACACATTTTGAACATTGAATAATGAAACCGATTATTGATAAAATCCAATGGATCAAACGTCTAACCTTCCGGTAGGTCTCCCGTCCATGCATATGTACACGTCATTAGGAAAGGTGTACACGTCACTGGAATCCGTCAAGATGATCAGCCCATCCGGTGAAATGACCATGTCGTTAAGGTGGACTGGGGCTCGTCCATTGACAGGTGTGCTTGAAGAATAGATCTGCTGGAACTGACCTGTGGGATGTGTTGATCTCATCATTTACATCGTCTCGTGTTGACCAATAAGACATGACATAAACTATGACATTGTCTCTTATCTACAAATGACACAAATAAGACATGACATAAACTCTGACATTGTATCTTATCTACAAATGACACAAATAAGACATGACATAAACTATGACATTGTCTCTTATCTACAAATGACACAAATAAGACATGACATAAACTATGACATTGTCTCTTATCTACAAATGACACAAATAAGACATGACATAAACTATGACATTGTCTCTTATCTACAAATGACACAAATAAGACATCGCATAAACTATGTTATTGTATCTTATCTACAAATGACACAAATAAGACATGACATAAACTATGACATTGTCTCTTATCTACAAATGACACAAATAAGACATGACATTAACTATGTTATGCCTCTTATCTACAAATGACACAAATAAAACGTGGAAGTGGAAACGTATCATCTGCAAAACAAAACATGATGTCTCGTGTCTATGAATTAATCATGACATTTTCTGTATCTCCAATTTTTTAAAAAACATGTAAAAATTAAAAACCATTATTAAAAAAGACATTTTTATTACGTAATGCATGGTTACGATAATACAAATGCTACCGTGTTCTTTAACGAGTTCACGTTTCATTCCGTTGATTTAAAAAAAAAACCCAGAAATATGGAGCTAACGGCTATATTATTCATTTAATATATAAAAGTTTTTTTAATGCAGTAAACTGTACGCCCAGTTTATTTATATCATTTACAGCCATATCCCCATTAGGATGCGATGTATGTCAACAAGATGATGTATATAGTTTGAGATCATATGAAGGCCTATGTAATTAATTACAGTGAAATAGCGGCGAAATGAGAAATTAAAATATTTTTAAAATTAACAAATTAAAAACTTTAAAGCTGTTCTCCCTTCATTCAGTGAAATTTTTAAGGAGAGGAAAAATGTTGGGAGGGGGGGGGGGTGCCAGAGGCGGAGCGAGAGTATTTGCCGCCCGGGGACAAGATTCATTTTAAAGTGCCCCCTTTTCCTTTTTCAACTCTCAAACCCATTTTTTTCATCAATAAAATAATATCAAAGCACATTTTGGGGCCCCTAACTAGGTGGCGCCCGGGGAATCTGTCCCCCCTGCCCCCTTCGCTATGCCTCTGGTGGGTGCTTATGAAATCTATAAGCCAGAGATCTCTGCCGAATTCGTTAGTTGGAATCATCTCCTTTTTTTTAAAACCACAAGTCAACAAATGATCTGACATACCCGGTATTAATATTATTACAAAATAGGATAGATGTCTTTTAAGTCCAACTTCCTGTCTTAATGGAGAGGCAGCGTACTAAATCATTGTTTCGAACGGCTGGATGTTTGAGAAACGTAAGAAATGTGGGATGTCTTAAGTGGAAGGAGAAATAGAGAAGTCGTGAATGGTGGGGAGAAACAGGGACGTCAGGCATGCTGGGAGAAACAGAGATGCCAGGCATTGTGGGAGAAACAAATGCCAAGCCCCCCAAAGCCTGCATTAACTAGTGATGGATTCTGTTTCCTTAGTCCAGCAGCTTTAAAACACATCGTTTACCGTATAGATGAAACATGGTCTCTGATTTATCTTAATCCGAAAAACAAGTGATTGAAAAAACTAACAACATGGAAATCTTATGTAAAAGATGATCTATTGATAAGTGTGGAATTCATTTGTCAGACAGAATATTATCATTTTGTAGCAAACCAACAAGCCATTATCGATCATCACAATTAACTTTAAATTAACGTTAACAGAAAAAAAACAGGAGGAGGAGGGAAGGGCTCTGTTAACGTTGTTTATTTTTTTCTGTCATTGGGCCCAGATTGCCTCCAGTACCAGGGCCAGGGCCCATTTTTGACGGCCCTTGTCGGATGCTCAGTGAAATCGTACCCACTTGAGATCACTTATAACAGCGGTTCTCGACCTTTGGGTCACGACCCCTTCAGGGGTCGAATGGCCCTTTCCCAAGGGTCGCCTAAGACCATCTGAAAACACATATCATCTACAGTTATAAAGCAGCAACGAAATTAATTTTGTGGCTGGGGGTCGCTACGACATGAGGAACTGTATTAAAGGGTCGCGGCAGTAGAAAGGTTGAGAACCACTGCCTTATAACCTTATGTGTGGGAAGGGCCGTGATAAATTGGGGCTGTTGGACGAGGTGAAGCTACTGGACAATGTTAAATATTAGACTTATGCTCGGCTTAACCCTTACTCCAAAAAATGCGGCTGCTTAACTCTACTAATGTAAATAATTTACATGATATAAATCAAGCCTGGCCCCGGGGGGATGGGGACAGTGCTAAGTGCAAGGTTTAAAAATATTTCACGTCCTTGTCACGTGTATGTCACATTACAGCTCTTTGTACTTTTCATTCGCACCGGTGTTGGGATTTACGCTGAAGAGTCCCCTGTACGTGTCCAAGGCTATCAACAATCCTGTCACGGGGTCCCGTCTCAAGCTTAGCAGCTGGCCGCAAGACTTGACACCTTCTGGAAAATGCAGAAAAATTCCATGTCACTAGTTTTTTGTTTTAATATTTAATTTTGAGTAAAATAACTAACAAAAATACGCTAAATAAAAATAATGCACAGATTGACCAACAATTTAGTCAACGAACAATTAGCAATAAGGAACATAAAAAAACAATGTTTGAAGTTTTTTAGAAGAAAACAAACATAGTTCATGTTCCTATTTAAAGACAAATGACACCAAGCGAAACAATACATCAACTATAATCTTTAGCATATTAATTGTATTTGATTAAACTATAAAAAGAAAACCTGCATAGTAATGAAAGTAAAGTAGACAAACGAGAAACAAACGACCGTTATTTTTTTAAAAAAAAATTTTTTTTTTTTTACTCATCCTATGTTAAAGCCTAGAGGAAGGATAACTCCCCCAGGGTTACTTACGGCATCCACGGGGAGACAAATTAGCGATTAGACGAGGTGGGCAGGCGGCCATCTGATAAATTTTGTTATCAAACGTCCCCGCATACAGGTTACCTGTTTGAAATAAATACGATACAGGCTTCAATTTTAGCAGCCGATAGATTTATTTTCAATGGATCGTCTTATCTTAGGACGCAAATATACGAGCTTGAAAGCTTGTAAGTGACTACGGGGGTAAGGTAGAGAGAAGAGGAGAGGAGACATCTTGATTAGCATTTAGTCTCATGGGAGACTTGAGAAGTTTTCTAAAATATTAACACACCCCACAAAATCTCATAAGAACTAAATATTAGGAGATCAATTGTACATGCATTGTAAACTTAAGATCGCCAGAGTCTACAAGATTCTTACAACTGTGGGAAACCCTTTAGAAATGTTTAAAAGACAATAAAACGTACCATCATGGTTGACAAAAGAGCTTGGCCCTTTAATATAATTCTTATGAACTTTCTCGGCATTTGTGAGAGCCGTGTTGCTGGACAGTGGACCGGTCAGTTTGGGCGGGGCGGGAAGTCTGTATGGTAAAAGATGATAATTTAGAGAGTCGAGATCAGTTCGAAGTAAGCCTATATATAGATATATTAGTGGTGTGTGCACGAGATCCGCGACTGCTTTTCCTCCGCGACTGCTTTCATGGTGTACAAGGAATGCAGGAGAGTGAGATCAGCGCTGGTTTAAGAGAAGATCCATTGACCAGCAGTCCAGTACATAATAACAGGACCTCAGTCACCAAAAATATTGGACAATTTAAATAGATTGAACGAAATGTTGCAATAAAGGAATGAATGAGGTCACGGTCTCGGTCACGGTCACGGTCTCGGTCACGGTATCGGTCAGGGTCACGCTCTCTGCTTTAGATTAATTACTTTCCCGTCAGTCCCTCAAGTAGCGTCAGTTTTTAGGGTTTGCTCTCCTCACCCTTCCCCCATTTTTCGACGAAAAAGTGCCGCCTAAGTTGGCCGCTACCCCACAAACCATCTATTAAAAACACTGTGTCCACGCACTCCCCCCTCTTTTTTAGAAGTTTGAGGAGCCAAGAAATAAGCAGCAAGAGGTTTGTATCAAGAAGATTGTGATACATTATTATATTAGCCAAATAGTTTTTGAAAATATATTGTTTGTAACAAATCTCTTCTGTCACAAGGGTTGCCGAGTTACAAATCTCTTCTGTCACAAGGGTTGCCGAGTTTTACCCAATGTTTTAGAATACGTTGTTTCTCTTTTGAGCCAACTGAAAGAATGTTTTTTTTTAAAAATCCCACCACACAACCGCATACACAGAGGACCTGACACCCCCCTCCCACCCACCTTCACACACCATCTACCCACCTACTGCAATATTATAGGGTATAATATATCTGAAAAAAAAATACTGTCTTTTTTAAAATTAAATCAATTTTACTCTAGTAAAAAAAAAAAAAAACACTTATGCACATTTTTCCAACCCTTTTGTCACTTTATTTTGCCACAATGGTCTTATAAACGGAAATTTATGTGGACACATGACAAAGCTTTTGAACTTAGAAACAGAGAAGCGTGGGGGAGGGGGAGGGTGGTATAATAAAACATTCTAATCACCTGTACACAATAGGTCGAATCATAGGTATCCCTTGTCCACCGCACCTCACAACTAAAGCACATGATAACAACAGCAAGCTGGACAGCTCCATGGCAGAGTCTGCGGTGACTCGGCGAGCAGGGGAAATAATTTTGTTAAACTTATAATTTTGCAACGGCAGCCCTGATCCTGTGTCTGAAGTAGACAATTGTATATTTTATCTCATTCATATTATACAAAGTATTTGTGATTAGAAAAGACAACACATACCCCTTATCTATTAGTGTTAAGGGCCCCAATACAATAATATCAAACAAGCAATGCGATGCAGCATGACTTGGCTGTCAACGGTACATGGGTTCATTTTTTTATATATATTTTTTTTTGGTGAAGGTTTCCTTCACAAAATAATTTGATTTCATATTTTTGGTCGAAGGGGTTCAGGACATGAGAGAAATATCCAATGTTCTGTCAATTAACCGTTAAATTGTATTTAACTTAGTCGGTTTTATTTTGTTTTTTTTAAACAGCATTCGGTGATCTCTTTTTTTTAAAATGACATTATCAAAAAAATTAAAGTAAAAAATTAATGTAATTACGAGAGCTTTTAAATAATATAATTTATTCTTTTTAAAAGCTTAATTTTGAATTTGTTAAAAGCTAACCAATCATTAGCTGAGTATACTATACTATAATTATACGTAATTGTTATAAAGCAACATTCATGTAAGCACGTTCACAAATGTAAATGTCAACTACAATTGTAGGCTACACTTGTGTAGAGCACATTACCTTATTCGTTCCTTCAGATTCAGATTACCATTGCTACTCGATGTTTTCTTATCGGTCTGACGCTACGTCTCTGCTGAGGTCTCCTTCTGAAAATTTTGTATTTATAGTGCACGGAAAAAATTGCCCAGCATGTCTTAGCGCAAGGGTTATCAAATTCTCAAACAATGACTATCTGACAGGTCTCGTAAGAGTGATTCGTTTGGTCATGAGCAGGACCATATTTCCTTATAGGTTAAGAGACCGTGCACAAATTATATAACGAAAAGGGTGGTTGGGGGGGGGGTAGGGGGTGGAGTGTTTTATCATTTTGTTATATTGTGTTATGTGAGGTGGATTTTTGCTTAAAATTTAATTTTATTCACCTTGTTTTATTGGGGGTGTGTGTGGCTAGAAATGTTATATAATAGGGGGGGGGGGGTGGTGGTGGTGTGAAAGTCACGTTTTTTGTTATGTAATGCGTGCATGATCCCTACGTGTGCTTAAGCCTATGGCCTTTGAAATCCAGGGGGTCTCAAATTTTAAAGACCGTTTGTTCCTTTTTACAAACAAAATATTATTTTATAAATACAGTAAAACCTCCGTCTTTAAATTGCCATTAAAACGAGGTCGCAAATTGGAGGGGTCTTAAAAAAATAGGTAGGGCCTTATCGAAAAACGACATTTAAAAAAGTAAATAAACAAGTAAAATAAATACAAAAAAGTACACGTACCATCAAGTATAGTCAATATCTACCATCTTTCTTTCAGAAATATAGATTAAACTCTGTCTTACGACCAATACAATCACTATCTTCCTGTTACTCGTTAATTCCAAAATAAAAAAGTCAATGCCGGTATGGTAGTTGTTTTAAAGCGTGTGTAAGTGCTGAGTGCATGCTTAGAATTATAACTATTTATGTATAAGGTAACCGCATTAATGTTGTTGTAATTATTTTTATTTAATCGTTGAATCGTTGTTTTTTTTGTGTGTGTTTTTTTAAAAAAGAAAGCTGCTATTTCTGTTTGTTTTCATGATCCCCCACCAGTTTATGTTCTTTTAGTATGTCACTTTGAACACCAGACGTGGTGTTGGCAAGGTCTGAAAGGCCCCTGCTCAGGGAAAATCTGGTCAACTCCTTGGAGTACCGGTATTTCAAGGCAGTGGAAAGTTGATAGGCCCAAGAGTTATTTCCCCCTTCACTATTTCCTAGCAGCTTTAGTCATCGTTTTACTGTATGCAAATCTTATAATATTCTAATGATACTAAATCACAAATGACGTGCCACTGTCTCATCATTTTCCAGTTTACGAGACAAAGTCAAAGACTTGCAAAATGATGAAGACTCCACTGTAAGGAATTGTAAGTTTTAATTTAAAACTAAATTAAATTGATTTTAATAAAGGTTTGAAAGAGCAAGTGCTAACTAACAAGTGCTAACTAACAAGTGCAAATATTTTTTTTACTATTTTAATTGGTTTTTAATTCTTGTTTTATGTTTTTAAAAAGAGTGGTGACACCAATATTAAACGGAAAAGGCTGCAGACGATGTTAAAAGCTACAGCCCGATATCCCTGACCTCCAGCAGTAAAAAAAAAAGACAGAAAGAATATAATTTTAAAAAACGCCTCTGTTGGTGGTTAGAAAAAAACATCATCCCTTAATAAACACCAAGCTGGCATCAGAGTTGGACAGCGTACTCTTGATCAACTCTTCCGCTGGAGCCAAAGGAATTTAGCTGGCTTAAATAACAAAAACAACAACAATAACAACAAGAACAAAAAACACACAACAGCAGTCTAAGTCGACCTCCAGCAGGCGTGGGATAGAGTCTGGAGAAAAGGCTTATTCTGGAAGTTAAACAATGGCAAGATATACAAATGGTTAAAATATTTCTTACTGATCCGACTTTCCAAACAAATATTTAAAAAAAATGCAACTTCATTAAAGTGTGACCTGGAAGCAGGGCTTCTACAAGGTTCGTCACTGAGTTGTACCCTATTCTTTATGATTAACGACCTACCGGACGAGCTACAGGTGGAATAGGCACACTACGCAGGTGACCTTGTGATGTGGCATACTTGCCGACACACAGTTATAAGTTCAGTAATTCTTAACAAAGACTTGATCAGGCTCAGTACATACTGTGAAAAGTGGAAACTGAAAGTTAAAAACACAAAGTCGGTATACTGGCTCTTTACTAAAAGTCACAAGGTAGCCAAAGAGAACATCACACTATCTCTACAAGACACAATTCTCCAAAAAAGAAGACAACCCAACATGTATAGGTGACCAGTTAGATAGGCAACTCAATTTTCAAAATCATGTTCAAAACTTGAAAGAAAAGTCAACAAGACGGCTAAACCTTGTTAAAAAGCCGCCCAGTACCTCGTGGGGCAGTGACAAGATTACACTACGCTCCAGATGTACATAAGATATCTGAGATCACTGATGGAATACAGCTTTGCGCTACAACAAGACAGTACAGGACTCTATAAAAATAGTAGAAACCTAGACAGTCCATTCATCTCGGGAGGTCTAAGAACTACCCCAACAGCAGCATGTGAAATCTAATATTGAGCCACTAAATCTTAGAAGAGAGGCATCAGTTATCGAGATGATTGGAAGGTACAGAAGACTAAACAAGCAATATCCAAATAGACAAGCAATATCCAAATAGACAAGCAATATCCAAATAGACAAGCAACATCCAAATAGACAAGCAACATCCAAATAGACAAGAAATATCCAAATAGACAAGCAATATCCAAATAGACAAGCAACATCCAAATAGACAAGCAATATCCAAATAGACAAGCAACATCCAAATAGACAAGCAATATCCAAATAGACAAACAACATCCAAAATAAACAAACAATATCCAAATAGACAAGTAATATCCAAATAGACAAACAGCATCCAAACAGACAAATGGTTGAAAAATGAATACCAAAATATAGAATTAAACAGAAATCACTACTAGTTGTGGTCTCTGATTTTGAAGATAAACAACACATAACTACAGAAATGTAAAAGACCAATTCCATGCAGTTATATCCTCTGGGTAGGATGTTATGGTTGGAGACACCCCTGCCCTGGGGGGGCCACTTGCGGGAAGCGGGCGATGAATTTGAGAATCCGTACCCTGGCATGACAACAGGAAATATCGAGGAGACAAAAATAATTGTTAAAAAACGCTACTATCTAGGTCGTTGATGTTTTATCTTCCATGTCCAATTTCTTTGACTCACAAATCTCAAAGACTTAATCAAAATGTCTCCCCCCCCCTTCCCCACCTTTCCCCCTTTTTTTTTCGTATGCCATTGCCAACAACTTCTTTTGTTTTAAGCAAAAATCAAGCAAAAATAATGAAACAAATCTGTGGCAAGAGTTATCTTTCTTTTAAGAGAGATAAAACGGTAAGGAGGGCATTTTTGTTTCGCTAAATTTCCCCCCTTTTTAAAAACAATCTGTGACCCCCAAATGTTTGCATTAGTTATGTTTCTTGTTTTCTTTCTATTTTTTTTTTTACTCGTGACGTGAACATGGTCGAAAGCTTGATGGATGGCCGTTGGTAGTAAATTAGCATTGGCCAAAGGACGCGTTAGAGATTATGTCACGATGATAAATAGACACATTTTTTAATGAGTCGGCAAAGAAACTACGTCATGCTTCTGGAAATATGAGGTGAATCCTGCTCCTGCTTTCTCTTACTCCACAACGAAAAAAAAAATCCAAACAAAACCAATGGAAAACCGAAATACGTTTATTGTTAATTATAACTCACACTGTTAGAACCCAAAATGTAGGCCGGCTGTTTTCTGGTTCATTCAGCAAAAGGAAGTTCGTGCCAAATAAATTTTAACGCCTTTTAAAAAAAAAAATCTAAAATATTTTTCATATCTTCTGCATCCTACAATAAAACAATTCTAAATGTGGAATCCATGCCAATATTTAAATACATAAAGCAGAGGCGAAGCTAGAGTGTTTGGCGCTCTGGGACAAGATTCATCTTAAAGCGCCCCCTTTTCTTTTCTCATTTCACAAACCCAATTATTTTCATCAGTGAAATAGCACATTTTGGCGCCCCCAACTAGCTGGCGCCCGGTGCCATCTGCCACCCTGCGCTACGCCTCCGACATAAAGACGCTTACACTTACAGAATGAGAAGTTTGCCTCATTTACAAAATTCATGTATAACACATGTCCCTGCCTTTCCCAGAGAAAGATATGTTTTCAGAAAGCTTACTAATAAAATCATCTGATTACAAACGAACAATAGCGGCTTGTAAAAAATAAATTCTAAGTGACCCAGCCCCTAGGCAGTCCACATTGTGTGACCTTCTCCCATGCCCATATTATATTTGAATGTTATAACCCTCACTCAACTGTTTCTTTCAAAAGGGGGGGGGGGGGGATTTCAAATTTTCGGGGGAGGGGGTGGTTGTGTCATTGGCCAGAGGCGTAGCTAAGGGATGGCAGACGGAGCATATGTCCCGGGCGCCAGACTAGCAGGAGGGGGAGAATGGGCTATGATGGTATTTAATGGTTGAAAATAATCAGTTTCAGAGTTGGAGGGGGGAGTAAAAGTGAATCTTGACCCCTCACGCCAAACACTGTAGATACGCCACTGCTAGTGGCGTCGAAATAGGGCTGATGGGGTAGTCCACCGAGGTGTCACTTTTTATTTATATGCAGGTGTGGCATATTCGAACACCTGCAGAGTTTGTATCATGAAAGGGAGGATGGCAAAAATATGTACCCGGACATGGCGGCAGTAATAGCTGCACAACTAGGCAGTGTATCTATCGATACCAAAAATTGGCGATCATTTTCATCGGGAAGGAGGGCGGAAATTGAGAGTGCCGATGAATATTTATCGGTGAAGGAGTCTGGAGAGCCTGCACCCAGGAAATTTTTGATTATTTCAAAATCAAGGTTTATTTTTTGGGTACGGTATACTTAAATTCAATGTTTCTTTACTATTTGAACGGGGAAGGACATTTTTAAGGTTTTGTGTGAAGCATTATGGCTTCTAGTGCCATACATAATCTGAATTCACTACGTTTGTGGTGTGCCTCAGCGTAATCATCTGGCACAAGCTTATAATCAACACCATACTTTACCATTGATCAGCGTGAGTGGAGGGGGGCAGAAATTTAGGGTAGGGTGCTAAAGACAGTCGGGCAAACTAAAAATGCAAGGGTGCATTTTGGCGCATACTTGAATTTGTTGTTTATTTCAGATAATTTTGAGGTTGCATTTTAATTTCAAACTTTCGGTTGGCGAGTGCCAAAATTATGATCAAAGACATCTTCAATTCAGCACCAGTGTGATGTACACAATGTTCATTCTAGTGTTGTGTCACCCTTGAGGGTAAGCTTTTGCCCTAGCTTAATATCCATTTTACAGTGGTCGGAAAACTCAGTCAAGAGCCAAAAATCAAGCAGCAGGACGGTTTTAAAAGTTTTGAGATCCAAATTTCTTGTTGTATTAAATTTTAAGGACGAGCTTATTGTTATGCCACTTAAGTTTACGTTAAATATAGCAATATTGACTAATAAAGTTACTAATTGTGAATTTTGTTATTCAGATGTCCCTTGTTCAGGTGTGTTGAATAGGGGACATCTTTATCAGTGTTTCTTAACTTGAGGTTGCACAAATTACAGATCTTCTTATTTATAATTTATATAGTTTGAAATGAACCAGCTGAAGAAAGCAGTAGACACTCATTAACATAGAATTCCTTTATTTGTCAGAGAATTATTGACACAATTCTAAAAAAACAAAAATTTGAACTGTTTTATTTTATTTTCTGTAAATATCACAATAATAATGAAACATTTTTGGACAATTCTTAAGAACATGAAAAATGCCCCCAAAATTGGTAATTCACCACTTAAATTGCAAGGAAAGATCTATTATCAAACTTGTGCAAAATGCTGGTATTTCTGTTTATCAATTACTAACAACAAATGAAGTCTCCATTCTATACACACACATAGAAGTAAATCTGTTACACACATAACATGGTACAAGTACCTGGTACCAATAACAACATATGAATCTCACATGAGGAGCTATGGAAACTAAGCAATGATCATTGATAAAATACATGCATTCATTATGAAACAACTTATGCTCTACATCTTTGCACAGTCACATTCAGACATCAGTGGCATCCAAACGTTATAAAAAATACAAATACAAAAAGTAGTGAACCCTTTGCCTGTGACTTGCTGCAGTCATATGGTCCATCAGTCAAGGTCTATGCAAATAATTAGTCAACACTTCATCTCCTCTTAAAACTTGATTTAATGTATAAATTCTAAAGCTTTAACAAGTGATCAATAATCACTTTAAAATATTACTGTCAATTGTTTCAGAACAGACAGGTTGAAAAATTAGAACACTATTGTGCTACACTTGTATTTATTACTATCATTCATGTTCTTGTTCCAATGTTACTTTTCAATAAAAATAAAAACTTGCTGTCGTTCATTAAGTTCTACATATCTTAGCTCAGACCCCATTTGATCAAAACTTTAGTAATATCAAAATTTCTTTGATGAACTCATATTTGTATTAGAAGCAAGCAAGAGCCTCTGAAGTGAAAATGTAACACATGAAATCATAACAAAAATTTAGATGATTTTGTTTTTTTTTAACTTTAAATTTTCTATACAGCCTTGACAAATAAACAAACCTGTGCAACTAATCAACTTATCTGACATCTCTAACACATTCCTCATTAGTTCTTATCCTCTTTTTTATCACCCCCAGAAGTTGAGTCAGAGCTTCCACTGGTGCTACCACTTGATCCCTCACGGTCAGCAGCCATCTGGGGAAGACAAACATGGATAGAGTAAAAACATTCACGATAATATTAGCTACCTGTTGAAAACTCAATTTTTAATTGTAAAATCGTTACATGCCAGTATCTTATAAAAATTGGATAGACATTAACCACAATGCCCAGATATTGCATTATTTTAAATGTGATCTGTCACAAATGCCTTACTTTATCACACTAGCAATGAAATTACACACCATATGAGACTTCAGCACCATTATATTTAGCTAACTATGCATAGTACCGGGTAGTAAAAGATCATCTTATATATTCTTTTGTCATAGCCCATCATGTTCCTGCCATTTGCTTGGATATGGTTGGTATCATTAATAAAAACAAACCTTTTTGTATGCCATTTCAAAAAGTTTAAGGGAGGCTTGTTGCAGTTCATTTGTTTCCCTTTTGATCTCTTCTGGAGTTTTACTGTCTTTTTTGGCAATCACTTCTTTAACAGTAGCAATTTTCTCTTTCAGTTTGTCACACTGAAAAGAATTTAATTATTAAACTCTTAAAATGAAAAGTAAAACTGAAAAGGTTAAAATATTGGGTATTTTAACACAGAATTAAAAACTTGGACAAATATAAAGGTCATCAACAGTGTATTCACAACAACACAAAATATGCTAGCTAATTTACAAGAAAGTATATTAAAATTAAGATGCCAAGGTCTAAATAAATATAAAAAAACATTAATGCCATGTATATCAAGTTTTTATTGGTAAAAGCTTACATAAGTATAATTTCAGCATAAGGTGAATACAAAAAAAAAAAGGGTGAACAGAACTTTTTTTCATCAAGAGATTGTCTATAAAATGTGAATGAAATACCTCTTCTTTGGGAAGCTGGTCCTTGAACTCCTCCATTTTACTTTCTGTATCATGGATTATACCATCCGCTTGATTGAGAACCTCAATGAGTTCCTAAATATATAAGCATAGTTCAAATAATGCAAATGATGTATATCAGATCTATATGTAAACACATTTACCTATCAAAACAGGGATTTACAAGTATATTACCTTCTTTTTTTTGTCCTCTTCTGCATGCAGTTCAGCATTTCTCACCATATTTTCAATTTCATCTTTAGATAATCCACCAGATGACTGGATAACAACTGAAATAATGACAATTGGAAAGTTAATATATTTAGTAAAAAGCTTTCATTGAAATCTATTCTCTAGTGACACAAGGCAAATGAAGATCATGCATTGTTAGATCGATGATAATGTATATTTGCTATCCATAGTTTTGTATTGTCCATGGTAAGTATATAAGTCATTATAAAATAACATAATATACTAAAAATAATTTAAAAAAAACAAATACTTTGTTGTTCTTTTCCAGTTCCCTTATCTCTTGCTGAAACATTGACAATACCATTGGCATCGATATCAAAGGTTACTTCTATCTGGGGTACACCACGTGGAGCTGGAGGGATTCCAACCTGTACAAAAATAAAATAACACTATAATAACTTATAAATGACTACAAAACACTAAAAAGATTATCACTTGAATCAAAACAGAATTTTTCCATCAGTAACAAATTATCTATTACAAGTAATAGAGGATATAATGGAACCTTTCTTGTCTGTAAATCAATGGAGCATAATGCTGTAAATGGATCTTTTATAAAACAAATAAGAAACAAACCAAAGTGAACTGTCCCAAAAGTTTATTGTCAGAGGCCATCTCTCGTTCTCCTTGATGAACTTTGATTTCAACCTGTGTTTGCCCATCAGCAGCAGTGGAGAAAACCTGGAAGGAGAAGACATATCTCTGTATACAAATACACTTCTAATCATAGACGTGATAAACTTATTGTTAAAAAAGTTTTAAAAAAAGAATGACTGCAGCCGATTGTATTTTGTACATACCTGACTTTTTTTGGTGGGTATTGTGGTGTTTCTGTTTATAAGCTTTGTGAACACACCACCCAGAGTTTCAATACCAAGAGATAGTGGAGTAACATCCAAAAGCAAGACATCTGTGACATCACCAGCAAGAACACCGCCCTTACAAAGAAACAAAAAGCCCACAAATTAATATTGCCTTCAGGAAAAGATCAAATGATTAGTAAAAGATAAACGCCCTTGGCTTATATATTTAACAGAAATTCTTTAAAATGGAAAAAACTGTCAGTGGTGAGTATACTTTTCAAACGACCTGAAAAAGTTGCCATATCTTAGAGCAGAAAGTTAATTCATATGCCATTAAAGTTTGGGGAAAAAAATATTTTGCATTATAAGTACAGGATATTAAAAATTGTGTCAGAGATTATTTAGGCCAAAAATTTTTCGAAAAAAATATGTATGTTATTTGGAGATAGAGCACCACAATAGATACCACTGTCAACTTATAAAAGTTTTAAAATTATAATACAGAAATAGAATACCTGAATGGCAGCACCAATTGCAACAGCTTCATCAGGGTTGACAGCCTTACTGGGTGTTCTACCAAACAGATCTTGAACAGTTGCCTGCACCTAAATAAATATGAGCAATAAAAATATATTTATTTAAGAGAATATATCAAGTGCAGTTTTTAGCTTTTTACTACACAAGAACTAAAATCAGATGTTTACTGTGTCCTAATTTAGACTAACAATTTCATAAAACATTAACAAACCTTAGGCATACGAGTCATACCACCAACAAGAATGACTTCACCGATGTCTGATTTCTTAACCTCGGCATCCTGCAGGGCTTTCTGGCAAGGACCAATTGTTCGCTTCACTAGACTTTCCACAATAGATTCAAACTTAGAACGTGAAAGTTTAAGATTCATGTGCTTGGGGCCTGAGGCATCCATCGTCAGATATGGCAAATTTATATCAGTCTAATGGAGGAAAATTAAAATTAACAGTAACACAAAGAAATTCATCAAAATGTTATAAATATATAAACAAACGTAACATTAACTCATGCTCAGAGAAACTTGTCACCATTTTACTGTGTAATACTGTTGACGAAAAATAAACATCACAGCATGAGTATTTTAAAATAAACAAGATAATTTCTAGAAACAGTAACTTACTATGGATCCAATATTCAAATAAATGGGATGATTTCTAGAAATATTATATCAGTATGGATCCATTGAAAAAAAAAAAAAAAAGAACCATTGCATATTAAATGAAATAATGTACTGTAAGCCTTGAGTTAACTAGCAACATGTTATAAAGAAGAAACAAATTGTTAAATGAACCAATGGCTTATAAAAAAACAACATAATCAATCCCCTAACAGTCATATCTGGCAACTACCTTTAAAGTCCGACCTCTATTTGACACCGTCCTGGAAAATCCCTTACAAGTATGAAACCAGAGAAGGAGACTTCCATTGATGAAGCCATGGTGGCTTATACAGGATGTTAAATTTTCAAACAAAACATTAAAAATAAGCCTACTCCATGGGGCATTAAATTGTGGTGTGCTGCTGATCCACATGGTTATTTGTTTAATTTCAATGTTTTACTGGGAAATCTGCTGTAAACATGCCCAATGGCCTGGGATATCATGTTGTCTTTGCAATGGGTGAGCCTTATTTTGACAAGCATCACCATTTCTTCTATGACAATTATTTCACTAGCGTCAAGCTTGGCGAGGACTTATTTCAGCGGGGCACATATACATCTGCGACTATTAGACCCTCTCACAAAGGTTGGCAAAAGAACCAAAGAACCTGAAGCTAAAAAAATCAGCAACTGAATTGGGAGTGAAATTTAGGTGAAACTGGAAACCTTATCGCATGTTTCTTTCATGACAAAAGGCCAGTTGTCGACAAATTAGCAACCATCAATGTTAACACTGCAAAAAACATCTGCTGGACGTGTTGATATCCAGAAACCAACACCTGTCTACAATTACAACAAGGTTATGGGTGGTGTTGATCTCAATGATCAGTTAAGATCCTATCACACCATTGGCAGAAGAATTAGGAAATGGTGGAGGTCTCTTCTATGGTTTCTGCTTCAGGTTGCCAAAATCAACGCATTCATTGTTTGCAACAAATATTTCACTTAACGGCATCTTGGCCAAAGATCAAAGACACAATTGGATTTTTGCCTTGAGCTAATGCAGCAGCTCATGGCTGGATCATCTGCAAGGCGCCATATTGCAAATGATAGCCCTGCAGCCACTGGCCTAAACACAGCTGACCACACAATGATTTAGCCAAGTGGATTGTATGGCAGGACAAAAACTTGCTTTGAATGTTCAAGAGCTAAGCAAATAGACACATAGAAACGTTCAATGGATGCCTCTTACTCAAATCCTCATACACAAAGTTCATTTGTGTAAAGGACACTGCTTTGCAGCCAATCACAATGATATTAACTAAAATAAATATAAATTCTTTTAAGTACACAATTTTTTCCCCCTTCATATTTTTTCCTCATTTTTGTCATTTCATCATACACAAATCAGTATAATACAAAACGATCCAATGATAATTATTCATATGGAACAATTAGTTCTGAATACAATGCACTTTAGTGCAGAGTTATTTCCCTTTGGCTGAGAATTCAGAGTATAAAATTTCCAAGTGACAGGGATTGAATGGATTAATACTTCATGAAAATATTTTAAAATGGACAAAATGAAAAAGCCTGTTACATCCATTAATGTTTTAAACACAGACTGGTAATATTTTAAGTTTTGATGGTGGTAATCTGTAAAGGGTAGGTAATAGCTATGTTATGTATGTTAAACTATAAAAAATATTTTTTATTTAGACACTGACACCAGCTAATATAAATTATGCATATCATGTCAACTTAAAGAGTCAAAGTGTAATCAAATAACATTTTCTAGACCCATGCTCAGACAAAGTATGTCACCACTTTACCTTAAGTAATACTGATGACAAAAAATAAGCATCACTGCATGGTTTTATAAAATTTAGTGGTGTACTATTTACCTGCATGGAGGACGAAAGCTCACACTTTGCCTTTTCAGCTGCTTCTCTTAATCTTTGCATCGCCATAGAGTCCTTTGTAATATCAATTCCTTGCTGTAAAGTAAGTGGAAAATGTTAAACTTAATAAAACTACAAGTATTTAGTTGTGCTCAAAGATATTTTTGAATGTTTTACAAATCACTTTTAAAACAACAAAATAGTACCTCTTTCTTAAATTCTGCCGTCAAGAAATTGACTAAAGCATTGTCAAAATCTTCCCCTCCTAGGAATGTGTCACCATTAGTTGATTTGACCTCAAAGACACCTTTTTGGATTTCCAGAATGGAAATATCAAATGTTCCTCCACCCAGATCATAAACAGCAATCCTACAGTATTATAATAAAAATAGTTAATAATTTTAAGCATAAATTTTCAAAATGCTATTCTTAAAAAATCTCTACACAATATATACAAATTTATTTCATGGCACGAGGCAAGGACTTGTCAATATCTAATGTTTTTACGTTATCTTTTTTTGAACGGATACAAGCATAAACCTTGGAAAAAGTCAAAAGGTATTTAAAGCAGTTTGTGGATGTTTTTAGCATTATATTATGTAATATACACATACACTTTATCATCAGTTTTATCCATTCCATAGGCAAGAGCTGCTGCTGTTGGCTCATTGATCACACGCAAGACATTCAACCCAGCAATTTGTCCAGCATCTTTTGTTGCCTGTATTACAGAATAAAAAGATGTTACTGCAATTTTCTGTAGAATTTTCAACTATTAAAAAAATTTAATAGAAATTGTAAAGCAATGATCTCACTTTTAAGTTGACCAAAAAAAAAAAGAACAAAGTCATGATTAAAAGCAATAAAGACAATATGAAGGGCTGAGTAGAAAAAGTACTTAAGTTACAATTTTCCAAAAATGAGTTAAGACAGACATTATATTTGAGTACATCCCCTGAATCATTCCTGTAAATATCATTCATGAAAAATGTCCACAAGTGTTTGATTCAGAGATATCTTGAGCAGATTTTAATGTATCTAAATAGGAATTTGAAATTTTATAACTCATTTTTCTCAAAACTTCAAAAATACACTTAAGTACTTTTTCTACTCGGCCCTTCAAATTTAGAATGTAAAGGCTTTAGAAATAAAATTGTACCTGTCTCTGAGAATCATTGAAGTAGGCTGGAACAGTGACTACAGCATTTTTAACTTTAGTTCCAAGGTAACTTTCTGTTTAAAATAAAAAAAAGCATGGAATAAATTAGTAGAAAGTGAAACAGAATTTAAAAACTATGTGACCCACGTGAAAATGAATAAATTACTCTTAAACAGTCTAATATTATAAAGCAAAAAAAAAATAATTTAAAAAAACAACAAGACTTATTTCATTTAGTTGAATTGCTTTAGATTAAAATGAAAATCCCCAAGTAAATTAAAATGCATTAATTTAAGTTACCTGCCGTTTCCTTCATTTTTGTTAGTACAAAAGCTCCAATCTGACTTGGTGAATAAAGTTTTCCTTGAGCCTCCAACCAAGCATCTCCATTAGATGCCTTAACTATTTTGTATGGAACATTTTTTCTGGAAGAATGTTAGAAAATTGAAAATAAGAATTTCTAATGTCACTTTGCCAACTTTTATTTTAAGGAACCTAAAAAAATATGTTACTTTTTCTTTAAAAAAAAATTCATTTTAAATTTTATATCTACAATACTTATGAAATATAAAACAATATGGAACAGTCTGATTTAATTACAAATGTAGTTCAAGCTTAAATACACAAATGTAATGAAATAAAACATACATGTCTTTCTGAACTTCTGCATCATCAAATCTACGACCAATTAGACGCTTAGTAGCATGAAGAGTGTTTTGTGCATTTGTAACAGCTTGTCGCTTGGCGGGCATGCCAACAAGTCTCTCCCCATCTTTTGTAAAGGCTACTACTGAAGGTGTTGTCCTGGAACCTTCAGAATTTTCAAGGACTTTAGGTTGTTTGCCTTCCATAACAGCCACACAACTGTTGGTAGTTCCCAAATCTATACCTATGACATGTCCTTTGACTTTGTCTGATCTGCCAATTGCAAAGAAGAAAAAAAGAAAATATGAGCCATTAGACAACAAACACACTTAGCAGGGAGTAAAAGCTTTTAATTGTCAAACTTTTTAAAATGCACATTCATTACAGTGACATTTATGAAAATTATTCATAGCTATCTATCAAAAGTAGGTAAACACTCACTTGAATCGTTTGGGAACCATGCATCTTCTAAAAGCACCGTGAAAAATAATTACCTTTAAAACAAGAAAAATAAAAAGATTACAAACCAGGCAGATGCAGATTCACTTAGGCCTAACCCAGAACCGTTTTCACAGCACAAATGAAGTACACATTTTTATATTTCATAATTTAACTATTAAAACAAATATATTTGAATCAAAGACCCAAATTTGAAATAATGAACAAATGTTTTAAAAAGATATTGTGATTTTGAAATAGTATCAATAGAACATTTATAAACAAAGGTCAATTGAATAGCTGGAACAGACCTGTTAACCCTCTTACTCCTAAAATTGTACAATATCGTACAATAGGGTATCTTAATAGTAAATAAATAAACATACAGTATAAATAAGGTACATAATAACTACTCGCATCACGTGTCTGGTGGTATCAAGTTAAGCTGGCATTAAAAAGGTAACGCCTAAAAGTAGGTGACCGCTGCTTATTTTGCAGTTTGCTGTCACTTTGTTGCAGATGTGTATCTGCTATAGATATAAATTAATATTTAGGTGAATGTGCAGATCATATTATCTGTCTGTCACTGGTAAAATAAAGTTACTGAAAGTGGTTCAAATTTGAAGTTAGATCAAAAGCTGTAAATGGGTGAAGGTAAGAGAGAGTATTAAATATCCTATAGCTATTTTGCGCATTCTAAAAATAGATTTCAATGGAACCCCCCTCCTAATAATAAACATTGAAATCTAACGGAACACAGTTGAGAATGCATTCTCCATTTTTCTCGCAGCTGATCAGCTGTACAAAATATTTATGTCATAAAATTACGTCATACAGCTATGCAGCAAACAAATGCGAGGATGTACACTAAAAAAGTATAATTCTCTCCCATCCCAGTTCCCCTTGTTACAATGGTACTGTTTTATGCACCCCCTCCCGTCACGTGAATTTTTAAAAAAATTTTTAATAATCTTTATATAATTATGATGTTATAGTAAACAAAATGTGAATGGTCTTTCACAGCGATTCGGAACGCATAGTGGTACCCAGAACATAAGCTGCATCGTCCTGGATGCTCGTTGCCCTCGGGCAGGGCCATGAGAATGGGGCGAAGAGCAACAGGCGCCTAAATTGTCTTAAAGAAAGGATCTTAATAGAAAATGAAACTATAAAATCCCATTTACTTCACAAAGAAAGGGGGAACTAAAAATAGCCATAATACTGTTCTGTGTCGGCAAGGGAGCACATTTTTCTTTACGGGTTAATGCAGCTTCCTCACAGGGGCGTTGCGAAATATTTGACAACTTTATTTCTATTTTTAATCCAATGTGACATCTTTCGGTTGTGGTAATAACAGTAAACCACTTGAGACTTGAGTAACTACTATTTAGTATTTGCAGTTACTCTGGCAGTTACAATTATTTTACTTTGCTTATGTATTCGCTATTTTGAAGTGGACGTGTTATAATTTTAAACAAGGAGGCTGGTGAAAACAGGCATTTAGCATAGGCGCTGGGATACCAAAAAAAGAAATTAGAATCACTGACTGGCATAGCTCAGCAAAATATGGTGGACTAAATATTACTGCAATATCTATACTACTTAGTACTATCGGAGTATATCTAGCTAGTTCATTTTGGAAAAATATGCGCTCTACGTCACTGATGACTAAATAGTTTATTATTAGAAAACTGTGATGTAAAACAAAACAAAAAAAAACTAGACGAATATTAAAACGGCCGCACAAGTTTTGTGTTATTCTTCGTACCTAGCATAGGCATAGATATTAAATATTAAAACAATGTGAGCTACAAATAACCCGCCACATATTATTAATAATTATACTCTTCATGTTAGTCAAAGAAGTCATACATTTTCCTACTCATCAATGACTAAGTCACTAAGTCAGCCAGTGTACAAATAAGACAAATGCAAACCAAATGTCCACAACTGCCACAAGTAAGGGAAATGTGTCTTATGAGCTGTAATTTAGTATAAGTTGACAGTATTACAAAATTGCATCATTATCATAGCCTACATTCTACATAGCATGATGGTCCCTCACATTAGCCATTATCATTAGGTTCAGGCCTACTTGACTTGTGATTATTATTATACTTCACATTCCCTAGTTGAATTTTGAATCACATTAATCCTAAGCCTTGCCTAGTGTTTGGTTTGAGTTACACTTAGAAATAAATCATCATGACGATTTCACAGACATCATTATGATATGCCTAATACTAATAGAAATACTACACTGCCAAGAGTCATATAAAGAATTTAACAAGCTCCAACGTGACCAGGTCTACACCTTAAAATTGTATGGATTGTAAACTAAATTGCCATGACTGTATGTGTTATTAAAACTAAAAAGTAAAAAGCAACCCAGGTCGCAGTTATGAGGTAAGACTTGAGGTGTAGAAGTAGTTAGACCAGTACACCCTAGACCAAAAATAAAAAAGGCATAAGACTGATGACTTCAGAAATTGATTAATTGAAATAAGTAGGCTAATTTACAGTAGGTGAGTAGGTCTACCTCTACAAATTTGACGGTTGTATACTTAACTATAACTAAGAACTGATATCAATTTCAATTACGCATCAGATAATCAGAAGTTTCACGTTTCATTATCAGGATTATCAGTTAGGCTCGTGAGTGATCATGTTCGATAAATGAAATGTGACTATAAGCTGTTGGCTATTTAACCTATTACTCTGGCTAAAATAGTAAATGGCAAATTAAATTCATTTTAACATTTTAAGTGTGGACTGTGGCCGTGGGATAGCCTACAAATTCCTACGGTAAACTACAATTACATTCATACTACATTTTTTTTTTTCGAAGCTGAAGTTCTCAAAGTCTTTGAACTCATGCATCTGTTTCTTTTTTTAAAAAGTCGGGAATACGTATTATTGCCTAAAATACTCACATTCTTCGTCACAGAAGGCATTTTTAGAGTTTGATCTTCTTTCAGTTGACTGTCCTCTATAGAAAGCTCTGCACGTGTGGATATATAACAGCATTAACTGCAAGGTCAAGTCGCGCTTGCATCAGAGGAGGAATTACTTCCGGTTGAATAGGAATATTCGGAGAGAAACCTCCAATTCCCATTACATGTCTCCCCCCCCCCCCCCCCCCCTCCCCCAAACACTGTATTATACAGTCACACACAAACTCAATTAACAACTGAATATTGATACATTACGGATTAAAAATACGGAAAAACCATTTAAGTGTTTATAAGACTTAGCCGGATTTTGATCTAAGACTAAATTTGAAGTTGTTTTTTTTAATAAAATATTATTTCGTTATTATAAATTAGTTTTTTTAAATTACAATAGAGCTTTTTTTGGTGGAATTAAAAATAGAAAATAAATATAAATAGGCTAAAATAATCCTTTTTTGAAAGCTTGGACTTAATTACAAAAAAATAGATGTTCTTGTTCACCTCTAGTAACAGTGTAGGCTAATCAAAATGTAGAGAGCTGACGATACAACAATCATAAACGTTTTAGCAATTTCGCCTATGCCTATGATTTTCGGTTTGAACTAGACTAACTAGTAGACCAAAAGCCTAAAGTAGAGGAAAGGTAAAAGTTAAAATATTAAAACTAAAATAGTATTATAAGTCAAATAGTATAGTATAAGTATAAGAAGGCATGCAATTTATAGTTACATATTACAAATACATTAAAATAAATAATAAGATGAATTAAATAAGTTTGGCACTTAGTTATAGTTTAGTCAACTGTCAACAGCATCAATGATCAATGGCCAACATAAAGACATAAATAATTATATTTATATTATATGTGAATATGTGTAAAAATATATTCAAATGTATAAAGGACGTATACTGAAATACTGTGACTTTATAAATGTGTGTATTAATTATTATTATTATTTGCCATTTGCTTTAGAAAAATTAATTGAAAGCCCAAAATTTAGACTTATTCTTATTGATTTCTTTTTCATTGTCATTGACACTGGCAAACCTATAATCATATAATGGGTTTACTTTAATCTCTGGACTCTGGTATACTGGTAAAAATGACTTACTGAAACTGAATATTTAAAAAGAGTGTTCCCAACTGCCAACATAAAAAGTTTGGAAAGCACTATCTTACAGCCTAAATTTGTAGTCGCACATTTTCATAGTAGGCCTATACCGTACTCTCGTTCTAGTCTACACTTATAGTATAGGCCATAATAGGCTATTATATTTTATTGTTGTAAAGCATTCTTAACCCTCTTAGAATGGAGCTTTTTCGGGGTGTATGTGCCAAAAAGACGGAGCACTTTTTACGAGCTCGGCACTCGCATTACAAAAAAATTTATAAAAAAATAAACTATTTCCTTAATATATGTAAAACTATATATACTCTTGTAGGAAATTGAATGAACTAATACAATCTCTATAAATCAAACTGAAATATCAACATTTATGCAAATGAGCTATTCTGATTTGCATAATTTATGCATGTATTTAAAAAAAAAAACTAGAAACAAACATGACTTACTTGAATCAATTGTGTGAATTTTTTGATGGATGAAGCCTGAATAAGTCCTAACACTTATGCTTTTGGGAAACAAAGCCCATGGAGGCCCTTCAGACACCTCTGACACATGGTTCTACTCCTTTTCCAGCCCCCCACCCTATTTTTCAGTTGTTCCAGACACTCACTGTAACAGCCCCCCCCCCCCCCCCCTTCCTCCATTTATAACCTAGGGCCTAGGGACCTTCTCTTAAGCTGGATGTTACTAAGAAAGTTGTCTGCATATCTATTGGTCTCATAAACATTTGAGTGATATTTAGTGTAAAAAAATCGCATAAAGTGCTTATGCCTTATTTATAGGACCTATGATGTCTAAAAATTCAGAGGGGTCATCTCTGTCCAGTTGAGGACCCCTAATACTAGTAATACTAAACCAAGAGTTCACAGCATTAGCAATACCCTCAATTTAAAAGTCTTCATTAATTTCCTGATTGTTTTCATCAGTTTCAGTGTCAGATTCACTGCTAGAATATCAAAATCACTAAGCACAGTTTGATCAGAGTCACTGTCAGACATGTTCGAATTTCAGGATGTAACTACACACACACAAAAAATTCCTGAACACAAAAAAATTTAGTTCACCATCAAAGAACACTGCCATTACAATGCCGGGATGTGCAGGAATACGTAAGAATAAATTTGATTGGCTGGTACAAGGCCAAGCCAGCCATTCACGAGGCTCGATTTATCGGGCCGATTGCTCAGACTTTTGTCTTTCTTGCTAGTGCACCTTGGGCCGATAGATCGGCCCTAGATCGGCCCTTACGTCTCCAGAGGGTTAATCATATATTTATCTTAAGTGGATTTAAGTAGACTTTAAGAATAATATTTAAGATATTACCAATATTTAGTTTTAGGCGCTATGTTACCATAATAATAATATGTTAAAAGCCTTTTGGCTTAGACTGGATTGCTATAAGAATGTCTATTACAATACTATTAGACTATCAAAAATAGATTTGATTTGTGAACACCTCTGAAAGATTGAAAAGGTTGTGAATAAAGGTATTCAGAACCAAAAACAAAAACCCTTCATTAACAAGATGAGAGGTAATGGCCTCTTCAGAAACTATAAATGAAAAGGTGTGGAGCAAATAAGCCAAATGTCACAAAGAACCATCTTCTGTGTCTTTACCTTTAAAAAAATTCATAACTTAGAGCCAAGGGGCTTAGACATAAAAAGGGTTAATGACTAAAAAAATTTGGAGTGACTTTAAAATAATATTGGAAGAAATTTATGTTTTATTGCTCATTAAATTCAAACTAAAACATTATAGACTCTTAATAAACTGTGAAGGAGGGTTAGGCTATTCTTATTATACTTCATAATTACAAAATAATAATGTGACTATGACTATACATCCTACAATAAAGATAATATCTTATGACTAACACAACTTTATAAACTCTTGGACATAATCCACCTTCAGCATCAGAATCAATATGTGCTGTCTGTAAATTATCACTGTAATTAAATTATTTTTATCTGATCAGCACCAGGAGTATATAATGTGTGAGTTAAAGTCTAAAGTCTTTGCACTGATATGTGTTGTGTGAGCTTTTGAGCTATTTATCGTAAACCTGAATGATGCGAATTACAGTCTACAGGAATGGCTCACTTACAAATGGAAAGGTTTGTTTCATTAGACATACTGTATAATTTTTGAAATTCTATAGCTATATGTGTTCTGTGATTCTTTATCCATAAATATTAAAATGTAGGCTATTATCTAGTGCTAGTATGAAGTAACATTTTAAGGAAATGAAAGTCTTTTTTTTTCTGAAGGTCGTGGCAGTGAAAGATACAATGGAAAATTTAATGGAAAATATTGGAGAAAAACTTGGTTGCACTGTAACCTGTCTTTATAATCATCTTGGTGGATGTATAGATGACATTGCTATAATCAGGTAATGTCACTGATGGATCGAGAGTAGTCAGGGTGTTGGTTTGAAATTCAAATTTCATCCTGCCTTAAAAGAAAAATTAATTTATCAATCAGACATATTTAAAATGAATTTTATGATACTTAATGTAAATCTGCTGATAGTTAATAATATATAATAAATATTGACTAACCAAATGTGTGTGCAAGTCTTTTGAGTATAAAATGTAAGAACTTCTGTGCCACATTCCCTTACTTTAGTGTATTGCAACACTTTTATACATTATTATTCCATACTAAATTTGAATAAATGTATATCATAAAATAAGTTCTATGCTGCTAACAAACTATCACAATGATATGGCCATCCTGCCTTTGAAAGTAATGGAAGGAAAGTTTACAGAATAGTGGCTATTCACACCCGGGTCCCTTTCGACTAAATGCTTTTTGGATTTCATTTGTGGTATCAGTAGTTAATTTTAATTAAACTGAAGAAGTAAGTTTACTAACATTTATCCATTCAATTATCTTTCATTTGATACCAAATTTTGTCTTATAAACCCAACAATAATATTTAAATATTTTTTAATAAACCCAACCTATCACTTCTGAATCCCGGGTCCCAATAGCTGCCACCTTGAACTTGATTTATTGTAAAGTTTTTCATGACATTAACAATATATCAAATTTCATGTTTATTCTTATCCTGATAGGTTCATTGCAGAATATCTTTAACACTGCCCTCTGAGCCTAAGATTTTGTTCATAAATTTACCAATATACCTGTATTTAAATGCCTATTTTTATTTAGGGATGATGATCTTTTATTTGCATCAGAAGGAGAACCATTTATTTGTAAGTACATTTGTATAAATCTTGTGAATATTTTTCATAAACTATTTCAACAAATGGCTGCAGGCATTTAGTTTTTATAAGGGCCACTAGGTTAATAGAAATAAATGGAGGATGATTCATAGCATGCAAATGATGAGGCTGGAATGGTTAATAACATCACAGCATTAAATGCATGCCTCATGTCCTATACACTATCAGTTAAATTTAAGTTACCACAGATGGCTGTGTTGCTCTTTTTTAAATAATAAAAAAAAAACAACAGCATGTTTTGCCAAGGATTTTGCTCACAGGATGGGTTGAAAACTATGTTGGTATGGATTAAAAATAACTTTTACGATATAACTATGTTTGGGTGCCATTTGTCATTGTTTTGTTATTCTCTTAGGTTTATAGAGGTCATTAATTAGAGCTGTCATAGAGAGAGAGAGGGAGTGAGTTGACAATAGATTTTTAAAAGTGGGAGATATTGATTGTGTTGAAGATGTTCATTTTCAATCAGAGAGCTGTAACTAGATTTGTTAAAAGTTGGACATATTGGTTGGGCTAAAATGTTCAATCAGTAAAGGCTTGCTTTGTCTGTTACAGGTAGTTGTGATATCAGAGATATGGACTGCTAAGTTCATACAGTGTAGTAGGATTTAAGATTTGTTTTATGTGTTGTTATAACAGTAGACATATATTACTAGCAGTGGTCAGGCAAGTGTGTGCCTAGTGGAGTTCAGTTTTGAGAGGTGTTTAGTTAGAGGTGAATTCCATGTAAAAGAGGACACAACATCCAAAAATTAAATTGCATAATATTTGGTTCTATATAAATTTATTTCATGCATCTTGATATGGATTCATTTTTAGTACCTGTATCTTTGTTTTGTGTGACACATGACCTGGTGGCAATCTTGAATTAAGAACATAATGTCTGCACATTATAATAAAATATTTTTGTTGAATTTTATTGTTTACATCTAATAAAAATAGACATACTATTTTCACATAATGGACAAGCGTTAAAACACTGTTATTTATGTATACTTAAGTTTAATTAACTGCTACAGTGATATATTTGTAATTCAGTAAAAAAATTGACATTAATGGCATTGTTGTTCTATTTTTTTATTGCTTGCATTCAGACACGTTAACTCAGTTACAAAGTCATGTTACGGGTACGTCACTTACATTATTTTGTCTGTATTTTTAAAAAAATCTTAATTGTGCTTTCTAAGTAGTTTTTAAAGATTTTCCTAAGAAAAGTGGGCCACTGTAGATAATTAGCCTCAAATAGGAAACAATATATTTCTTTTAAAGCATATTTCAGAGGAAATCAACCAAAAAAGATGCTAACTCAAATATTATGTCTTTTTCTTGTTACGTCAGATACAATTCCAGAAGATATTAATTTTTACTATTATGCTTAATATATTTTTATAAATGCTATTATATTTGTTTACTGTCTACCAATTTACATTAAGACCCAAAACCATGTATAGTTAATTGAAACACACTTAATGGCATTTTTCATTTGTACTATACCCGGTACTGGAAGAAAATTGAAATTATTTTACTGAAAGTTATGTCAGTTACCATGGAGTTACCTAAAACAATTTCTTACTACAGTACTTAGACAACTGTTTGCAAAAAATTAATATTTTAAAATGAAATCTCATTTTAATTTATTCGTTCAATGTCCAATTAGATCGTATTAATAGAAATTCGCCAAAGCTTAACGTTTTTAATTAATATTGATACATACTCAGATACAGTATTTGGATTTTAAAAACTTCCAGATGTGCCTTTTCTGGTCTCACAATCTTTAAGTGTCAGAAGAACTTCAAATGCACTGAGCTCTGATATTGGAATAACACATATTTCTGAACAAGCCGATACTACTGTGGCAAAGTCAGACTGGGTCACACTCAATGTTGGAGGAAAACTTTTCACTACTACCAGGCAAGATGCTTATAGGACTTTGTCTTTACTAGAAGGGACCAATCGTATCTTAAGTGTTACTAAATATTTGTGTACACCTACTAAATATATATGTAAACTTCATATTCAATAATTTGGCTTATAATCTATTTTTCATCAGAGGTACTCTGACAAGATTTGATGGAGACAGCATGCTGGCTAGAATGTTCAGCACAGATAAAGGTATCCAATTAATTATCATTTTTAAAAAGTTTTATTTTTCATTAACCATCATTTGGTAGTACCAGTACTAATAACAGTATTAATTTAAGTTGTTTTTCTTAATTTTGTATTATGATAGGGTACCAGTACACTTTTAGCAATGCATTAAAATAATTTTTAACATGATTTTTATTAATTTGTTTAAATTTCAGAAATAGAATGGTATAGCAGAATGGATGAATCAGGAGCTTATCTTATTGATCGCAGTCCTCTTTACTTTGAACCCATTTTAAATTACTTGAGACATGGCAGACTCATTTTAGATAAATTTGTAAACCCTGAAGGTAATAAATTTGTGATATATTATTATTTAACTTTTTAAAAAGTGGTTGATAATTCTCAGCAATGATAGCATTTAAAAAAATTCTGTTTATCATATATTGTTGAATTAATTACCTTATTAGTTTTAATAAAATATTTATTTAATACAAATGTTTGTTACGCATTTCAAGTTTTGAAATTTGTAACAACAAAAAAAATAACAAATGTAGCATTAAATTATTTTTTCTTCCATTAATTTGTGTCAGGGGTTTTGGAAGAAGCAAAGTTTTTTGGGCTTTCATCTTTAATCGAAACATTGGAAGAAATGATTGAGGTTAGACTTAGATTATTAAAATGCCTAACGTTTGATGATATGATTTAATTAAAGCCCTAGACAACTCAAAGTGCCAAGAAATGTTTCAGATGTTTAAATTAATATACTTAAGCTATGATGTTGACACAGAGACCCAGAATTATTAAGTACAAGTATTTTATAAATAACAATAAGATTCACAAATATTTTTTAAGAATCTGTACATCCCTTGATTATTTGCATGTTCTAATTTGTTTAACAGTTGATTTCTCATAACTTTAAGACGTGCATTTGATTTAGCATATTAAAATGCAAGACTTATTTACCTTTCATTCTATAGCGGGAGCAGCTCCCTGATGACAATACACCCATAACAAGACGTGATCTGATTTTAAGATTATTAGCTACTCCAACTAATCAAGAACTCAGGTGTCAGGTAAGCTTTAAAAAAAAAAAAATCATTTTAAAAAATAAAAAATTGTGAACTCTTTTTTTCAAGCTTTCTGAACAGTTGATTGTTGTGGATGATTTTAAATTACTTAAATTATGGAACCTAGGAAAACTGCAGAGTTTGGGAAATATGTTAATGATTTTAAAAAAGTATAATTTATTAAAGCATTTAATTAACTATGGTGCAGTAAAGTTTTTCTGTACCAGTTGAGTATTTATTTTATAATTTAAAATATATTTCATTATGAATTCTTGCAGGGAATGAATTTCTCTGGTGCAAATCTTTCCAAACTTGATTTGAGGTACATCAATTTCAAGTATGCTATCCTGAAAAATGCAAATCTCTCTGGTGCCAACTTGTCTTTCTGTAACTTTGAAAGGGCAGATCTTTGCAAAGCATTTATAGATGTAAGTTCTCATTATAATTCCCTTTCACAGTAAAATATGGCATTTTTTAAAAAAAAGGTTTAATTTTTTTATTTTTAGGAATATGATATCTGCATGTATACTTTACCAGGTATATACAAAATTTTGTTTACAGATTTCCAGTCTCTGATATGTTTTATAGCAATAGGTTTTATTTGATGTGAACTCACATTTTATTTGAAAGAAAAAAACAAAAGCAACATTGGCATTAGGATTATTGTTTTAAAAAATCAAATGTATAATTTGCACTTTCAGTCTGCTAATCTTATGGGTGTAAAGATGTTGTGTGCAAACTTAGAGGGTACATCCATGAGAGGTTGTTACTTTGAGGATCCTGCTGGGAGCCGTGCTAGCATGGAAGGTTGGCTTGTTTGATTAGCATGTGGTGGAGCCAACATTCTCTCATTTTTTGTAAAACATGGATTGTGTATTGTGTGTACTATGTCTAAGGAAGGGGTTAGTTAAGACAAGCTCATGGAATGGGGTGCAAAAACAAGAAATTTGTAATAAATATTATTTAATGTACAGAATATTTCAAAGTGGACTTTTGGAACTGGGGGAACAGGAATTATCTTAAAACTTTATTTTTTTTTAATTTGGAAGATATTTTAAATGTTAATTATTATTATTACAGTAGTCTTATATAGCGTGGTACCCCAGCCTAGGGATTTTAAAATAAGTCCTAGAGTTTGAACTATATTTGAAGTCATTTTCAAAATCCGTAGTACAAGTATATTGATAAATTTTGTTTTAAATTTCTTTCCAATGTCAGATTGCGTTAATTCTTATTATTTTCAGGTGCTTTAATGAAAAATGTTGATCTTGAAGGTAGTCATATGGCAGGGGTGAATCTTAGAGTGGCAACACTGAAAAATGCAAATCTCCAAAACTGTGATCTTCGAGGTGCTGTTCTTGCTGGGGCAGATCTTGAGGTAAGATAACAATTTATTTGTTATGATACACTGGGAACATAAATTCATGTCAATTCTTGTCAAGATATCACAAGATTCAATCCAGCTCTCTAAGCCATTACTTTGATGCTCTTACAATATATACTGTACTTTTATACATTTCCTGAAATTTAAAATTGAAATGTAAACATCATCTGCCCATTTCTTAAGCTAAATCTAATCATACAGCTTGTATTATCTTTGCATGTGACCTCTATCAGACCTGCCTGCCCAGTCAAAGTGTATTTTGGTAAAAAAAAACAAAAAAAACCTCAAAATCTTTTTTTAAGTTCTGTACCGGGTAATGAAATAGTATTTTATTTCGTACTATGTTTTTGTATTTAAACTGTAAGACAAAGCATCAGTATATGTTAGACTTTAAATGACAAGAAATTGTTGTACTAACAGAGGTTGTTGCAGTAGTCATCAAAAGTACATCGGGCAGGACAGGGTTAAACTAGGCCCAAACAGGGTATTTGTTATCTTTCTTGTATTACTTTATTGTCATTGGTCTCTATTTGAATGTTATGATTGTAGAACTAGTAGCCCTAAGTGGACCCCAGTTGTTAATTAAAGTAAAGACAAAGAACTAGACAGAGACAGCAATAAAAATAATGGGACCCAACTTCAGAGAAACACTCTCTCACTTTTCACACAAAGCAACAACACAAATTGGGGGATGGGTGAAATTCATGTTTGTCTTTTTGAAATTGTAATTAAGGGTGCAAAAAGTGTTTTAAAAAAATTCTTAATTGTAGTAAGGTCTGCTTCTTTATATCAAGTACCTGTATAATTATAAATTTATTAGTGATGTTTTACCCTTTATTTGAAAACACATGTGTTTCTTCAATCACAACTGTGCAATGGTGTGCTCATGATCTTGGTCAAGCAACATTTTCCCTCAGTTTCTTTTCTTTTACTGGTATATTTCTTACTGTTGGTTAGCTTTATTTTATTCTTAAAAGTTATGACATAAAATGTTAATCAAACCTTAAATTTAGTTTTAAACAACAAATCTAAGTACGGTAAAGGTAATAAAAATGCCATACAAACACTGTAAACACAATATAATAATCATGTATCTCATGGGTCACATTTTTTTTATCATTAATAAATATTAACTTGTAATTGTGTAAAGGTTATAATCTGGGTTGTGATGAAACTGCTTCATTATCTTTTCAGAACTGTGATTTGACTGGCTGTGATCTTCAAGAAGCCAACTTGCGTGGGGCCAATTTAAAAGGGGCAACTTTTGAGTTGATGCTACATCCACTTCACATGGCCCAGACCGTCAGGTAGTCAAGGTCTGGCCTTGGTACTACTGTATTCATTTTTTTTAAAGTTCTCTCTGATTTAAAGATATAATTCCAAATGTGTTCACTTAGGTATATTAATAGCAATTGTAGTTGCATCTAATTTTCTTTGCTCAGAAAATATAATTCTTGATACTGGTACTTAAATTTAAATAGAGAGGTACTTTTTATATGATAGTGTATTCTGTGAATTTCACTTCAAATTCGGACACAATTTCTATTCACAACTGCTATTCTATTTACTACCAGTACCTGTACTTTACCATTTAACCTAATTTTAACCACCAAGAAAAAAATCAAAGCCTTAATTGTTTGTTAACAGTAACGTAACATTTTTAGGATACGGTACTGAAGGGCATTAAATTGTTTCTTGTCTTTTAATCAAGCAAGTCAAAAGTATCAACAAAAAAAAATGTTACGTTACTATTATTTGTTAACAGTAACGTAACATTTTTAGGATACGGTACTGAAGGGCATTAAATTGTTTCTTGTCTTTTAATCAAGCAAGTCAAAAGTATCAACAAAAAAAAATGTTACGTTACTATTATTTGTTAACAGTAACGTAACATTTTTAGGATACGGTACTGAAGGGCATTAAATTGTTTCTTGTCTTTTAATCAAGCAAGTCAAAAGTATCAACAAAAAAAAATGTTACGTTACTATTATTTGTTAACAGTAACGTAACATTTTTAGGATACGGTACTGAAGGGCATTAAATTGTTTCTTGTCTTTTAATCAAGCAAGTCAAAAGTATCAACAAAAAAAAATGTTACGTTACTATTATTTGTTAACAGTAACGTAACATTTTTAGGATACGGTACTGTAGGGCATTAAATTGTTTCTTGTCTTTTAATCAAGCAAGTCAAAAGTATCAACAAAAAAAATGTTACATTACTATTATTTGTTAACAGTAACGTAACATTTTTAGGATACGGTACTGAAGGGCATTAAATTGTTTCTTGTCTTTTAATCAAGCAAGTCAAAAGTATCAACAACAAAAAATGTTACGTTACTATTATTTGTTAACAGTAACGTAACATTTTTAGGATACGGTACTGAAGGGCATTAAATTGTTTCTTGTCTTTTAATCAAGCAAGTCAAAAGTATCAACAAAAAAAAATGTTACGTTACTATTATTTGTTAACAGTAACGTAACATTTTTAGGATACGGTACTGAAGGGCATTAAATTGTTTCTTGTCTTTTAATCAAGCAAGTCAAAAGTATCAACAAAAAAAAATGTTACGTTACTATTATTTGTTAACAGTAACGTAACATTTTTAGGATACGGTACTGAAGGGCATTAAATTGTTTCTTGTCTTTTAATCAAGCAAGTCAAAAGTATCAACAAAAAAAAATGTTACATTACTATTATTTGTTAACAGTAACGTAACATTTTTAGGATACGGTACTGAAGGGCATTAAATTGTTTCTTGTCTTTTAATCAAGCAAGTCAAAAGTATCAACAACAAAAAATGTTACTTTACTATTATTTGTTAACAGTAACGTAACATTTTTAGGATACGGTACTGAAGGGCATTAAATTGTTTCTTGTCTTTTAATCAAGCAAGTCAAAAGTATCAACAAAAAAAAATGTTACGTTACTATTATTTGTTAACAGTAACGTAACATTTTTAGGATACGGTACTGAAGGGCATTAAATTGTTTCTTGTCTTTTAATCAAGCAAGTCAAAAGTATCAACAAAAAAAAATGTTACGTTACTATTATTTGTTAACAGTAACGTAACATTTTTAGGATACGGTACTGAAGGGCATTAAATTGTTTCTTGTCTTTTAATCAAGCAAGTCAAAAGTATCAACAAAAAAAAATGTTACGTTACTATTATTTGTTAACAGTAACGTAACATTTTTAGGATACGGTACTGAAGGGCATTAAATTGTTTCTTGTCTTTTAATCAAGCAAGTCAAAAGTATCAACAAAAAAAAATGTTACGTTACTATTATTTGTTAACAGTAACGTAACATTTTTAGGATACGGTACTGAAGGGCATTAAATTGTTTCTTGTCTTTTAATCAAGCAAGTCAAAAGTATCAACAAAAAAAAATGTTACGTTACTATTATTTGTTAACAGTAACGTAACATTTTTAGGATACGGTACTGTAGGGCATTAAATTGTTTCTTGTCTTTTAATCAAGCAAGTCAAAAGTATCAACAAAAAAAATGTTACATTACTATTATTTGTTAACAGTAACGTAACATTTTTAGGATACGGTACTGAAGGGCATTAAATTGTTTCTTGTCTTTTAATCAAGCAAGTCAAAAGTATCAACAACAAAAAATGTTACGTTACTATTATTTGTTAACAGTAACGTAACATTTTTAGGATACGGTACTGAAGGGCATTAAATTGTTTCTTGTCTTTTAATCAAGCAAGTCAAAAGTATCAACAAAAAAAAATGTTACGTTACTATTATTTGTTAACAGTAACGTAACATTTTTAGGATACGGTACTGAAGGGCATTAAATTGTTTCTTGTCTATTAATCAAGCAAGTCAAAAGTATCAACAAAAAAAAATGTTACGTTACTATTATTTGTTAACAGTAACGTAACATTTTTAGGATACGGTACTGAAGGGCATTAAATTGTTTCTTGTCTTTTAATCAAGCAAGTCAAAAGTATCAACAAAAAAAAATGTTACATTACTATTATTTGTTAACAGTAACGTAACATTTTTAGGATACGGTACTGAAGGGCATTAAATTGTTTCTTGTCTTTTAATCAAGCAAGTCAAAAGTATCAACAACAAAAAATGTTACGTTACTATTATTTGTTAACAGTAACGTAACATTTTTAGGATACGGTACTGAAGGGCATTAAATTGTTTCTTGTCTTTTAATCAAGCAAGTCAAAAGTATCAACAAAAAAAAATGTTACGTTACTATTATTTGTTAACAGTAACGTAACATTTTTAGGATACGGTACTGAAGGGCATTAAATTGTTTCTTGTCTTTTAATCAAGCAAGTCAAAAGTATCAACAAAAAAAAATGTTACGTTACTATTATTTGTTAACAGTAACGTAACATTTTTAGGATACGGTACTGAAGGGCATTAAATTGTTTCTTGTCTTTTAATCAAGCAAGTCAAAAGTATCAACAAAAAAAAATGTTACGTTACTATTATTTGTTAACAGTAACGTAACATTTTTAGGATACGGTACTGAAGGGCATTAAATTGTTTCTTGTCTTTTAATCAAGCAAGTCAAAAGTATCAACAAAAAAAAATGTTACGTTACTATTATTTGTTAACAGTAACGTAACATTTTTAGGATACGGTACTGAAGGGCATTAAATTGTTTCTTGTCTTTTAATCAAGCAAGTCAAAAGTATCAACAAAAAAAAATGTTACGTTACTATTATTTGTTAACAGTAACGTAACATTTTTAGGATACGGTACTGAAGGGCATTAAATTGTTTCTTGTCTTTTAATCAAGCAAGTCAAAAGTATCAACAACAAAAAATGTTACGTTACTATTATTTGTTAACAGTAACGTAACATTTTTAGGATACGGTACTGAAGGGCATTAAATTGTTTCTTGTCTTTTAATCAAGCAAGTCAAAAGTATCAACAAAAAAAAATGTTACGTTACTATTATTTGTTAACAGTAACGTAACATTTTTAGGATACGGTACTGAAGGGCATTAAATTGTTTCTTGTCTTTTAATCAAGCAAGTCAAAAGTATCAACAAAAAAAAATGTTACGTTACTATTATTTGTTAACAGTAACGTAACATTTTTAGGATACGGTACTGAAGGGCATTAAATTGTTTCTTGTCTTTTAATCAAGCAAGTCAAAAGTATCAAAGCCACTAAAATCAGGAAAACATTGAAAATTGTGTACCGTAGTTGTTAGTTCATAAACATGATCAAAACTTTTTACTTTACTTTCAAATTATAGTTACCATACACCGGTATTATATAATTATTATTAGTTATGTTTGTCTTACAAAAATTATAGTTTAAAAAAATTAATGTGAATCTAGTCAACAATCACACTCTTTATAGAAATCAATATCTCTTAGCTATGTCCATTCTGTAGACAGCTTGCAATGACCATATTTAATTATTGCACTGCAATTTAAAATGTTATTTAAATAATCTTAATTGCAACACAATTGAAATGTATTGGGGAAATATTTGGAAGAGGAATTGTTTTTGGAAAACATTTTGTTTTTAAAACTAAAATTTGGCATATGTATCTTTTTGAGTTTCTAGCTATTAAGGGGGACCACAATACAGGTTCTTATTTGAATCCATGTTCAATATTACAAGTAAAGGAAATTTCAAAGATGTTTATAATGTCTTTTTAGCATCAACGTTTTGAGAAATAAAACTTGCATTGTTTTCAAATAAAAATTTGACTGTTGGGTGTGATACTATAAAATGCCTTTAACTTGTTTTATAATTTAGAATGACATAATATTTTTGATGCATTTCTATCTGTTAATGTCCTGATAGGGTAATCTTGATTTTTTTTTAAAAAAAAAGCTAAATAAATGGGAAAAACAATATTATACAATGTAAATTTATGGGAACTTTTAAGATAATAATTGATAGACTGCATTCAAGTTGTGTAAATGAATTATTTTATTTTAACTAGTTGGGGCAGATGTATTTCTATGCACATCATTAGGAAAGTAAAATCTTCTGATAGACAATCTGAAATTTGAGAAGTAATTGTACATATGTTTCTCTGCATAGAGGGAGGGCAGGGTGTCAGTGGTGTCACACATTTAAACATATGGTGCTTCATCAATTCTAAGATGTTTTGTTACATTCCAGGCACAGACCTGATCACAGAGATTATTTATCACAATTCTGTTGTGCTTTCATTACATACCTCAGCCGCTTCTGTTCTTGTAAAACAGATATTATACTCTTGTGTTCTCATTTATAACTGTTTGATCTCACCTAAAATCCTATTCGGTGAAATGTATATATACATATAGATAGATTAATAAATAATGCATTGTACAGCTCAGTGGTTCCCAACCTTATTGACGTATGGAGCCCTGTTTAGAATCAATTTCTGTGGGGGAGCCCCTTAGGACTACCCATGTCTTAATGCTAATAATGGTTATTAGTTTCCTGGAGCTGCCCCTAGGGCAGTTGTTCTCAACCTTCCTCATGCCATGACCCTTTAATTTAGTTCCTCATGTTGTGGTGAACCCCCAATCACAAAACTATTTTAGTTGCTACTTAATAACTGAAGAGTATATGTGTTTTCCGATGGTCTTAGACAACCCCTGTGAAAGGGTTGTTCGACCCCCAAAGGGTTTGCGACCCACAGGTTGAGAACCGCTGCCTTAGGGCTTCACGATGCATTGTTGTTGTAGCTAGTGCTGTCTACTTTCTGCTGGTCAAAATCCTTACAAATGCTTTATTTAGTAAAAAATGGTAGAAAATGTAAATTTTTGTAACATTGATTTTTATTATGCTATGAAAGATTGGAACACTAGGTAATTAATCCGTAGTTTAAAATACAATTTAAGCAAACATGAAATCGATTCATAATTTTTCCAATAATGACAAAAAGTTATCATAACTCAAGGTTTATCTGTTGCAATCATTTGTCTAGTAACAATGTAATTTTAGCACATCACATTTACCTTATTTTTTTCTCTATATTATTTAATGGATGGGCATTTACAACTATCATAAAACAATTATTTAAATCTGCTTTTCAATTCTAGAACCAAGAAATATTTATAAATACATTGTTACCGTAGTATGTTTCTCTTCATTTTTGTTGTGGAGAAATCAATCCTATGTACTGTTATAGTTTAGGTCCGTTGATTACATTGTGTGCAGATTATTATTTTGTAAAAAATAACAAAAGACAAGGAACTCTTTGAATGTTTATGTCATAGACTGTGCACCACTTGTTTTCCAATGTACATGTTCACAAGTTTGTGTTAGATACATTTATTTATTTTTTTTGTATTACCTTACATGGACAGATGCTGTTTGTTATTGTCAGTTTCAAGAAATGTATTAACAGTGGCAAAAATAATATTCTGTCATCTGCTTGGAATCATTTCGAATATGCATTTAATTTTTCAAACATACAAATAAATAGTCATGGATTTCAACAAAAAATCTTGATTGTGTTTTTTTAATATTAAGGAATGCATTGAAGACAATGTTATATGCAAGCAAATAATAAATGCATTGAGCTGTGAATTTTCATGAATGTCTGCAATTTCTAAAATGCTAAATCTTGTTATATGAGAATGTCTCAGTGACATAATTACAGTAGGCTGCCTGTAAATACAAAATATTTTCATATATTATTTATTAAAACAAATCATTACAGCTTCTGATACCAAGGACAGTGGCATGTGGAACCATTTATTTGAATAGAAAATCAAAGTAGAGCAATTTTTCTACATTAAAAAAAATTGAGGACTTAAACAGCATCATTATCCACTGGCCATTGGAGATTACGGGATGTGATAGCAGAGCTGAGGAATTACTTTCTAATGAAAGAGGGATATTCTGGAACTGACTGAACAGACTGTAGAAAATTGAACATTCTGGTACAGACTGTTGACATGACTAGAAAATTGAACACTCTGGTACAGACTGTTGACATGACTAGAAAATTGAACACTCTGGTACAGACTGTTGACATGACTAGAAAATTGAACATTCTGGTACAGACTGTTGACACGTCTTGAAAGCTTATCTCCTCACCTCTTTGGGACACAAAACGCATATCCAAATTGACTCTACAGAAGCAGTCTTGTTAAGTACATATCCTATAATACTGAGCACACTGGGTAAAAAATGCTGACAATAGATACAAAATTATAACACCGGTAATCAAATGTCCGTTTGAAAGAGAGTGATGCTGAATTAAATTAGGAGTGTAACCGGTATTAAATTAACGCAGATAAATGTATCTCTAATTCAGACCAGGGAGCTGTTGATAGCTGAACTTGGTTGTTGTGCTGTTCTGGCTTAGATGCATCAGAACGTGGCTGATAGTGCTGTTCTGGCTCACACGCAGCAGAACATGGCTGAAAGTGGTGTTCTGGCTCATATGCAGCAGAACGTGGCTGATAGTGCTGTTCTGGCTCACACGCAGCAAGAGTTTCGGACTGTAGTTCAACACTTTGTTCAGCCAGCTGCAGCTTCCATGCTCACCATAAATATAAAGGAAAAAAAGGTCTAATACTAGTAATACCGGAGAGCCTCCATTATAAGTACACCGGGGTATATAGGAAATTAAACGACAAATCAGCATCAACGGCCACCCATTTAATTCAGTTGATTAGTTTACATACTTCGGGAGCACAGTCCCCATTGATGCCTTAGTACTTTAACAAATGGGCAAGCGTCAGCCTAAGGTCGTGAGTTAAATTGACTGTCTACAAAAAGTGTCCGGTCGTGCGGTCACACTGAATACAAGGCATGTGGAAAGAACCGAAGTTTTACCACACGCCTGTTGCTCACAGATACCAGAGTTGCACGCAGGAGCCACACTATATAAGTTTCCACCAACGTCGCATGTCGGCATGAATTCAAGTTCATGAATTAGCAAGATTAAATTTAAAAAAAAATGAGGATATTTGTAGGCGCCAGAATGGAGAGCATATGAGCTCATCCTTATCACTAGAGTATTAGGTTCGGCGGGCGATTTTTCTCGCATGGCGGACGATCGTTTGCCCAGAGATGGCTTCTATAGCGAACGGTGCAAATGAAAGCGAAACAGCAAATAAGTTCAAAGACCATCTCGGGCATTAGCTGGCATCGGCTTGCCTTCAAGAAAGCACGTGGGGAGGGCTGGCATGTGATTTAAGCGGTTGGAGATTCTGTTTTGCAAACATTTGAGTCTTTTCGGTGATAGGCAGATCAGAAGCACCGAGGATAGAGCAGCGGGCGCTGGTTTTAACAAATGGAATGCTAAATGAGAGTCAGTCTACACCTTCAGAATTGGGTTTTCCTAGCCACCTACGGCATTCACTTCACAGCTCTAATGATCTTCAAACGCGTAGTTAAATCCTATTATTAATTATATGATTACATATTTTTAGGGACCACTTTCGGTTGTTTTGTGCTTTTCAATATAGTCCAGTTGCTTTATTCACAAAAAATTCACACCGGTATAATTAAAAGCTTTTTCACTAAACCTGACAACATAAATAACTGGTATTATCGCCCATGAGTTATTGACGTGTCCGGTCATTACCCCCCTCCCCCTCCAGTGGTCCAATCTTCATATCCACTTCGCCTGTCACGAGACTTGTCACCACCAAAATCCAATTAATAGCGGCCACGTCGTAAACATAACAAGCCATAAATGTGTGCGAACAACGTCGTCAATAATATTGTTTGAGCAGAATGGGAGCAGACGGAAACAGAACAACATGGCGTGCACATGGCCTAGGTGGGGCGCGTGCAGTTGTATACCAGTCCTCAAATTTACAAAAAGTGTATTGTGCTACAATGCGTCCGAGGCAAATACAGGGGCATTAAAATTGAGGCCTTATATTATTGGCGCAAAAGGAGAAGCCGGTACATTTCCTTCCCAGTACAGCACTGAACTTGTAACTACACACAAATATGGTACCGGTATCCATATTCCACACGTTTCTTTCTTTGTTAAAAAATTATGTTAGTTGTATATTTACAGATGCATTTTTGTGCCTGCGGGTATTGCACTTAAATTTAAAGACATCTTAAAGAAACAATACTATAATTTAATACGTTAAAACGTATGTTCTGCTTTTAAATATTTAGCAGACATTAAGCCATTAAGTAAAAACTGGAAGACGTATAATTATAATACACGCACCATTTAAAAAAAGAAATTAAAAAACCTGCCTTTGAAAGAAGTTCAGTTTTTTTAAAGAATTAAATAAGATTTAATTTTATAATATATAATATAAAAGTATAATTTTATACTTCATGTTAATCCAAAGAGCATGCGCAGGGAGCGTTAGAGCATTACTGTGACTGTTTTGACGACGGTAGAAACAAGATCAATATGGCGATGAAGAGAATAACCACAAAACCTACAACCAGAATTTTGATTCTATATAAATTCAAATCCTGCTGTCTACAGTCTGCCTCGCTGAGTGCGAGGGTACGGGTCTTGAAAACCCCTTGACGAGCGGAGAGACCCGCACGAAACGGAAGGGAACATCTGCGTAGGATAAAACTGGGGAACGAGAATGGCGCCCCTCTGGCGGACGTATGACCTTGAATGGCGCCAAGGTCGCTGTGGGCGGCCAGGGAGGACCGGCGGGCTTGGACCTCTTGAACGTTAATGTGGGTCAGGTTGACACTGCGTCGTCTGTTGGGATCAATCGGGGTCATGAAGTCGACGTGCCCACTGGACCTCCGGCGATATTCGGTACTGGAGCGAATGGGTCTCATTGTGATAAATTCACTGGGTGTCTGAACTGGGGAGTGTTTCTTGTAATCCTTCGCTAGTTATTTTTAAAACAAGTTAGTGGTAGTTTTTGTTTATATATAAATCCGTGCCTTGTCTTCATATATCACACAATATGATATTTGAATAGGCATTTCTTTATCCCGGTATCAAATCCTCGGGTTTTAGAACAGCAGGCAGTTTTTAAGTTGTCGAAACATGTACTTTTTAGAAATGAAAGTAAACACAGGGTACTGCTTTTAAGCAGTCTTTTTTGCTTCTGTTGTTTGCTGACAAACTGGAGGTTTACACTAAAGAAAAAAAATGCACGTCATTTGACGTTGAAAAAAGGGGTGGGGGTGGGGGCGAATGATGCTGAGGTGGAGAAGCGTTAAGTACAACTCATTCCCCCCAGTTTGGTCATGATTCGGCTGATGAAGAAGAAAGGCGGTGTCTCGTGGCTAAGCAAGGCCCAGATCAATACTCATCCTCCAGCAGACGTTAAATCAATGGCGGGATATTTTTGAAGGGGGCGCTCTCATGAGACTTGTGCATTGGATCCTTTCCCAGCATTCACACCCGCAAACACCGCAATATCTAAGGATGAACAACAACAAAAAAAAATAGGCGTAAATTATTGTTATATTGAATTTAAAATAACACGTGTAGCATATCATCTAAAAACACTATGGGACAACACCAAGAATTATCTATTGTCATGGGGAAGAGGTAGGGAAGGGATGGGGAGGTGTCTCAACTTTTCTAACGCCGCGACCCTTTTATGCAGTTCCTCGTGTTGTGGCGTTCCTCAACCATAAACTTATTTTCGATGCTGCTTCATAAATATGTCTTTTCCGATGGTCTTAGGCAATTCCTGTGTAAGGGTCGTTCGACCCCCAAAGGGGTCGCGACCCACAGGTTGAGAACCGATGCGTTGAGATTGCTGGTTCTCCGGATTCATTAATATATCGTTAGTCTAAGTCTATGTGTTTAATTCTGCTCTAGTCAAAATGTTTCATAATTAAGCTTTAAAAATTAGCGACAACAAAACAGATGTAGCAATGTCTCTAATTTTATGTTAAACTGACAAATTGCGACAGCTGGGAGGTACAGCTAATTTGTGTTATTAAAAAAAAGTGTGGGGGGGGGGGGTCAATAATCTTATTATATACTGATACAAAATTTTGTAAGGCGACCTTCCACTGTAAATGGTAACGTCAATGTTTAAATATCACCAGGTACGCAGTGGCGTAGTGAGAGGGGAGCAAGGGGGCATCATGCCCCGGGCGCTACTCACAAAGGGGCGCCAAATGGTATATTTTACTATAATATTGTATGGTTTTCGAATGGGGGGGGGGCGCTAAAAAGGTATTGAGGGGCGCTAAAAAGGTATTGAGCCCCGGGCGCGAGTTAAGCTCGCTACGCAACTGCAGGTATGGCATTTCAATCTCCCGACTCATTTCATGGTTTGATTTTCTATGTAAGCCCTTTACACAAGTGCTACAGTCCACGTAAGCTCTTTACACAAGTGCTGGAGTCCATGTAAGCTCTCTATACATTTGTTACAGTCCACATAAGCTCTCTATACAATTGTTAGTCCATGTAAGCTCTCTAGACAAGTGCTAGAGTCCACGTAAGCTCTCTATACAATTGTTAGTCCATGCAAGCTCTCTATACAAGTGCTAGAGTCCATGTAAGCTCTCTATACAATTGTTAGAACCCATGTAAGCTCTCTATACAATTTTTAGAGACCATGTAAGCTCTCTATACAATTGTTAGAACCCATGTAAGCTCTCTATACAAGTGCTAGAGTCCATGTAAGCTCTCTATACAATTGTTAGAACCCATGTAAGCTCTCTATACAATTTTTAGAGACCATGTAAGCTCTCTATGCAATTGCTAGAGAACCCGATGGAATCTTTCAAGATAATTTAAGATTAATACTTTAATTATTAGTTATTGCCAACGATACTTTGCCCATCTCACCATTCTAAATCAGAGCTCAGCAACTTTTATTCGTGCGCGGCAGTGTGAGAATTTTACGATATTCCCGCGGCACACCAAACAATATTGGAGTACAAAGCGTATGCGTGAAACTAGCAAGAGCCGACAGAGCTTAACATAAGTCAGTAGAATTTTTAATAGTATGAGCCAGTAGAACTTTTAATATTAGCATGAGTCAGTAGAAAGTTTAATATTAGCATGCGCCTGGACAACTTAATGGTAGGATGAGCCAGTAGAACTTTTAATATTAGCATGAGCCAGTAGAAAGTTTAATATTAGCATGAGCCTGGACAACTTAATAGTAGGATGAGCCAGTAGAACTTTTAATATAAATATGAGCCAGCGGAACTATAACTATAACTGAGCGCAATGCTAAAAGGTATCAGCCATACTGTACCGTTATATTTAAAATTATATGTCTAGATTGTGTGTGTCTGCAGTGTTTGATGGCAAGATAATTGGTTATCCATTATCCCTTTCATATCAACACGTCATATATGTACGTGTCCACATTATCTTTTTTTCCTGCGTTTCGCGCCGCACACCTAACATCTCGTGACATTCTTCAGTGTGCCGCACACCTAACATCTCGTGGCATTCCAGTGTGCCGCTCTTTTCTAAATTATTGTATAGGTAAGTCTGTGTGAATTATTTTAATCCAAGTTATATTAAAAATTAAAAACACAGTGGATTAAAAGTTTGAAGCCATTTATCGACATTTTGATGAATGCCAATTAAATACAATGGGTTTCATTTAAGGTAATCCCAAATGAAACGAATGGGCCAAAAGGGGCTGATAACAAGTTATTGCTGTTCAGGGTCTCTACGATAGGAGGCAGAGATCACTTGGCTCTACATCTGAGTTATAAAAAGATATTACTACTATTACTAAATGTCGGTTTCTTTTTTTCTGAATCCAACTCTCCGTGTTACGATGACATCTGAAACGCAGCTCACATTTGGGTAGAAGTTGGAATGTTTTTAGTTTTTTGAATATTTTTTTTTTACGTTTGCAACCGGTGTATGTGTAGACAGGTCAAGGGGGGATTCCATTGTCCAGCTGGTTAAAACCCAGCCAAACGACATTAAATAAAAACGAAAATCTCGCCCTCTCTCCCTTACATATCTCCCCCTCCCACACTCCCCTTCTTCTCACTCACTCTTACACTCTCTCTCACTCTTTCTCTCTCTCTTCGGTCTGATAAAAATATAATGGCGTTACGACCTAGTTCATAAACCACGGGTATGCATTACAGCACCTACTTATAGTGCCATTACATCCCCCCAGCCCCGCTTAATTCCTTTCTACACCCACTGCTGCCATTGAGACCAAACTCATCTCTTAAATCTTTCCAGCCTGAGTGGCCCCCCCCCCCGGGGGGGGGGGGGTGAAATCAAATACTTGATCAAATATAATTTACTGTTGTTGACCTTTACATTGGGATTCGAGATCAACCCGATAAATGGTCATAACATGTTTGTTTAAGCTCAAATGATTCCAGTCTGGAAATAAATCAATATTGTGGACTATCAGAATGGAAAACAATACCGTAATGCCCATGGTAGACTTAAACCCGATGCCGTTTACAATCGGTCACAGGGTGTAAATATATATATATATATATATATATATATATATGGCTAATGCGAAGAGATAGCACAGTGACTTTAGGGTTCAGGTTAGGTTTAGGGATAGATTTAGGGTTCAGGTTAGGTTTAGAGATACATTTAGGAAAATTTTTCATTAATTTTAAACGTTTTATTCTTAATTTTACAGGTCACGGCAATCAAGTTGGCGGTCATGGTAAAAAACGCGGTTGCTATCTCTTCGCATTTACCCCTGATATATATATATATATATATATATATATATATATATATATAAATAATGTTCTGTAGTTCATGCAAAAATAACCTTTATGAACCCCCCTCCCATATGTATTTGCACACGCATGTCGTTAAGTGTGATTAATACGTTAATACGTTAATACGTTAATTACAATAGCAAGCTACCGGTACCTTAAATCACACGCTCGTAGGTGAACCGACGCGTGGGGCCTGCATATGTAAGGGGTCCAAAGTACTGAAGAGGAAACAAATTATTGGAAAAGTATTTTTATTAGTATCGAAATGTTGATTAATAAAACCGGAAAGCAACATCTTTTATTATTATTTTTTTTGGGGGGGGGGGGGGGGTGTTCCCCCTCCAAAGTCACGTGACGCTTTTGGCTCTTTGGCCACGCCCTGTCAAAAACGGATGCTGTCGTGACTGAAAGTGAGGTCGCAGAAAGCTGCAGAATGACACCACAAATGCATACCAATTTTTTAGACACCGATGCCAGTGTTGGTTGAGCATCGCGGGAAATTGTGTGCGGTGTGTGGGGTGGGGGGATGTTTTGAATTTTCGTCAGACATCCCAGGGCATTGCCCGCTATAACCAATTGAGCCTGGTTATTTCCAGCAACTGATATCTACTTGGTGCGTTTAGTTTTAATTCCTCTGTATTGACTTCGCTTTTGTTAGTGGGTGGCAAAATTTTCGGACGGCTAATTGACCCACTTCCCGCATCATCCTATCGAGCTGAAACTTGGCACATAGGCTCGGTGCCGATGACAACATATTCTTTCAAAATTTTTAGCCCCACCACTAGAACTTAACACATTATTTTTTCCCTCCGGTTTTTCAAGGGGAAGATGAGGTAAATAAAATGCCACTGATTTCACGACATAAAATTCACGATCACTGTACTAAATGAGATTCTTTCTTTAAAAAAACATATCGCAGGTGCGTTTGGTGCGAAATATTCATTTTCTTAAATAGTTGATGAAATAATTCTGCGGTGTAAAAAAAAAAAAGTGAGTTTTTCATTATAATATAAATATAGTTAAGGGCGGGAAAAAATGTGCGGTTCCGAACCGTGGGGGGGGGGGGGGGGACTAATTTGGATTCTGATAAAGTGTGATCAAGTGCGTTACCGGTACTTGCATGTTTTGTCAAATTTTCAACCCCATCCCAACCCCCACCCTATTGCTCGATATTACATCTTATAAAGGATTTATACGAAGAACGTTTTAAAGGGGTCGTTTAATTTTAAACGAAATAATAAATTGGTGACGTTTCGTTTCAGCTGCAGTGGCATAGCTAAAGGTTTATGATGGCCGGGTATTTCACTCAGAGAGTACCAAACAGCATACGTAATAACCATTAAAATAGGCTGTGTAGTATATAAGGAAAAATACCGCCCTTGGTCGGTCGATATTTTGGCGGGAATGTTACAACTGAGCTTTTAAAAGGATTGTAGGCGTGACTGTAGCGAAAACTTTCAAACAGAATAATGTGATGTGATTGAACACGATGAGATGTCAAGGATGGACGCTATCGGAGACAGGTTTCATTAAATGGATTACCCGATTTCGAGCCATCTATATGGTGCCATCTATATGGCACGTACGCACTGAGCGGGAAGAGGTCGACGATTGTGAAGAATTTGCGTGTCCCGGGGGGGGGGGGGGTCCCCTCGGCAGAAAGTAATAACTTTTATTTACATTTGGAGTGGACAGAAATAAGATGCAGGCCGCCCGAGGGCCTCTATATCCGCATGCCCTCGATTGACGTGCACTTGCCCATTTGAGAAGCTGAAGTGATTGCACGGCAAGCGCAAACGAGCTTATCCTTCTAGAAACTGGAGGGTACCCCGGTACATGATCCTCCAATTGTAAGTTTAGCCTCGTATCACCAGCAGGAATTTTGAAATCAATAACTTCATGGCCACGTCACTTTCGTGTTTTTCTTCTCTCTTTCAACTTTCTTCTCTCTTTCAACTTTCTTCTATTACTTTTCTTGTTGGGTGTGGTGGGGGTGGGGGGCTTGAGCCCCAGTTTTTAAAGTTGTCTTCAACGGATTTTTACACCATCTGGATACAAATCACTAAGTGTCGTGGAAAGCCCGTCTTCGGTCAGAAACCAGAGCTTTCCTTCACATTTGGGGCTGATGAGGCAGACAACAAATTGGCTCCTAGTAAACACTGCGCGTGCGTAAGCATCTCAAGCTTGTGTCCGGGGCATCCTGTGAGCATCGTAGGGCAGGTAAGGTTGCCCAATTTGATATGTGTGAATGAGCCGGCCATGCTGTTACTTGTTACACACGAAGTTGACCAAGACTTGAGTAGTAACCTTGGCGTGAGCTGTATTTTGTTTAAATTTAGGGAGAGTTACTCAATTCTTCAGCCTCACTCTCTCGTCCTTGACTATTTAGTAGTCGTAATTGTTTCAATGGCAAGACTTAGTCTAGACGACTGGAAATAGACCAGGATGCAATAGATTACCAGCAGTTTATGTGTGTGTTTCACTGTGTACTTAATGCGTTCTACTTCATAGGAGTTTGTCGGAATTTTCATCGTGTCAATGTCATATCGCCTACAGGACTCCATCTCCGGGTTTGATTTCAGAGTTTGCTTTCTCTAAGATGAGTTGCCATCCAAGGTTGAGGAATCCCATCTACGTGGTCTGCTGTTGATGTTTTTGCTTGTCTATAGGTATTTTCTGGGGATTGAACTCCAGTCCACCAGCTTGGGAATGACTCAGTTCAGAGTCAATTTTCAATCAGGATCGCTATCTCAACCATCAGATTGCGATCTCAACCATAAGATTGCTACCTGAACCATCAGATTGTTATCTGAACCATCAGATTGCTATCTGAACCATCAGATTGCTATCTTAACCATCAGTCTTCAAAGGAACTGTTGTGTTTTATTACTATTATTCTATTTACCCTAGGCCCCCCTAGACCATGCATAGTGAAACAAAATAGAATTAATATATTATCGTATTAGGTAATTACAATAGGGAACACATCATATAGACTATATTATACTGGTACTTAACCAATTATACACAGAGGCAGAAGGGATACTAAGATAATCATATGCCTATGTATGTAATAGCGCAGCCCGGATTCTCCGCAGGGGTATGGGGCGACGACCAAGCAGCCAATTTTTAAATCTCTAGTCTCTCCACGCAACTGTGCTTATACTGCTTATACTTGTAATACCACTAAGTATACCTAGAGCACAGGCCGGAAATTTGTTTGAAAGAAATTTCATCAATGGAAAAATTGATCGACGTAAATTTAATCAAACGGAAATTTGGTCGAAACTTTTTTCAGTTCACACGTTAAAATTTTCGTCAAATTTCTTTTTGATCGCACTATACTATGCATTAAAACCAAATAATGCCTTAAATGACGCAAAATTTTAACGTGTGAACTGAAAAAAAAGTGCAATAAAAATAATTGCTGATAAAAACTAGAAAAAGAAAACGTCACTGGTAGTAAAATTTTTCCATAATGTCCAGATGCAAGTTAGGAAAAAAATAGAATACGTTATTGTTTATAAAAATAAAAAAAAGGTAATAAACTCATAAACTAAACTCTAGCTTTTTCTTTGCAAAATTGTTTATAATAGGTACGCCAAAGTAATGCTGCCCCGGGGCGCAGGATCCGTTGGGCTGGCCCGGGGCGCAGGACCCGTAGGGCTGGACCGGGGCGCAGGGTCTGTAGGGCTGGTCCGGGGCGCAGGACCCGCTGGGGCTGGCCTGGGGCGCAGGACCCGCTGGGGCTGGCCTGGGGCGCAGGATCCGTAGGGCCAGCCCTGGGAGGCAGCGTGATGTCATTTTGGGGAGGAAGATTCGGAGTGCTTGATTAAGCCTCGAAATTAAACTTTGTAGGATAAAACTTTTTTTAAAAGGGCCTATTTGCATTGTAAGAAATGTCAAACAATTACAGGGGTCAAATGTCAAGCTTCAATAAGCATCATACCCCACACACCCACTGCCTTTCTGTTGATGTCACTTTTGAAACGTAAATCCATTGTCTCACTCGAGGCTTATTAAAACGCATTGACCTTTTCGCCACGTTCGTCTTCTGTGTAACACTGCCCTAAGATAAATAATGGGAGGTAACTCGATACAGAGATCTTATTGATCAAAACCGATCAACATTTGAGTTCATGTGTCCGTGGTTTTTGTTTACGTTATTGGACCCAGGCGGTAAAGATGTTTGTGGATTTATGATTGAAGAAACCCTGATTTTCTAGATCGTTTGCCTTTGCAGACGCATAACTCCTGCCAGATGTTTGTGATTGGAGAAATTGAGCCACGTGACGTGCCTGACGAGTGTTTCGATTCGTAGGATTGGATGAGGAGGGGGATGTGGGATTGGCGGATTGTGTCAAGCGATTGTGATTTTGGGATGGAGCAGATTTAGGTCTTTGGGTGTTCAGATATTAAAAACGAAAATAAATTATTTTAGAATTAATTAGAAAGATGATTAAACATGTTTGAAGAGATAGTGGCGTGCAGAAAGTTGAATCACACATGCATTGATAGCATTATATTAATATGAATTACATGGACATTGATTAAAAAAATTACAGAATTTACATGGAGATGGTAGAAATTACACGTAATTTATACTGACATTTGTAGAATACATTAGCTACACCAACTGTTCTCCACCTGTGATTCATGAACCCTTTGGGGGTCGAACGACCCTTTCACAGGGGTCGCCTAAGACCATCGGAAAACCCGTTTATGAAGCAGTATAAAATAATTTTATGGTTGGTGGGCCACAACATGAACTGCATTACAGGGTCGCGGCATTAGGAAGATTGAGAACCACTGAATCTACACGGTCACTGTCCATGTCATTGATATAATTTAACACATAACTTTCACGTACATCCGTTTAAAAACAACAATAAACTTACTCTTTACTCGGACATTGGTACGAAATCAACAGATGTCTTGCACATCATTCTACGACGGGTGAGTCTGGTAGTCTGGTGTTTGTCTGAAACTATGAGACTCTGGTATGTGACTAAGACTATGAGACTCTGGTATGCGACTGAAACTATGAGACTATGGTATGCGACTGAAACTAAGAGACATCCCGGTCAATTATTGAAATTGGTTTATTGTGTTTACCACGAGGAAGCCGTCATGACGTCAACCAACTCTCCAATCCAACCGTCCACCTCCCGTTTACCGGAAACGTGCACAGAATTCATCCGACATGGCCACGGGGTTTTCAAGATCCATTGTGTTTGTGAGTTCCCTCTCGTCTCTCCCCCCCTCCCGACCCCATCCCCATTTGGTACATGATTTCCATAACTGGATCTCTCCATGGATTTCCTGTCATCTATTTCTCTCGTCTCTTCAATCATCAATGTTCAATATCATGGTGTATTTCACGGTAGCTTCTTTCACTCGACCATTTTCGTTTCATCTTCAGTTTATTGATATTTTGCTCTATAGTTATCTCAACGTTCCGATATTTTATATAATAATTTGGAGAAGGAGTGTTGGGGTAGAGTGAGCCCAGCCTTAGGTTTGGGTACTACTCTATAAAAAAACTTATAATAATAATAATAATAAACAAACCCAGCAGGTGGACTCGGTGGTGGGGTTGTTTACTGGTATTGAATGTAAACGAATCGTAAACATTTGTATCCGTTTATCGCTTGACGTATAGCCGGGTTTCTCAAACTTTTATACCTTCTGAACACCTAAGAATTTTCTTAGTAAGTCTGGCACTCCCCCAGAAAATTTAATATGTATTTTAAAGTTGACAAAAAAGACTTTAATTTATAATCAGCTTTCCTGGCATCCTCTAAAATACCACCTCGCACCCTCTGAAATGCCACTTCATACCATCAGAGAGTCCACTTTACACTCTCTGAAATGCAGTGACGAGAGTTAACAGCAGTTAGTGGCGCACGGAGTACAGTAGGTCAAGAATTTTGTCACTCTCCTTCCACGAATAGAACCGCAGTTGGTAAAGGCAATGCCGCCTCTCCATATTAAGAAAAGGTGTTACACGAGGCGTACCCCCTCCCCTCACTTAACACTCCTTTCCTACGCCCCCGATGACATGCAGGTCTCCAACCCACTGAAGTTCCACCTCGCAATCTGGATAGAATGGGGGAACCCTGACGTTTAGGAACCCTTATCGTGTGTTTTTATTTTAATAGATTGCTTTGGAAAACAAGGATTACCGAAAGCAATCAACGCTATTTGGCGCATATTCTTATCTCTAATGCACGACCACGTTAACATATATTTCCAACCGCTGCGGCGCGTAATCTTACTAAAACATCTATGCATTCAGGAGACATACATTCAATAGTTCCATCGACAGATGCTGCTACCCCACACGAAATGTCAACCACCGGCCATCGGACCACAAAATGGCTTCAGAAGAATTATGGCTGTTTTAAATTGAGTTAAGGGAAAAAAAACGGTAAAAAACCCTTTCAGCGTCTCACAAGTGTGGGAGTAGCTGCCATGATGGGGACACTGCTGGTATTATTTCCCCTCGTAGACCGAAAGCTGAAATATTTTTTATTTGTTTCGTTTTTGGACCAAAATAGATTTCATTGTTTTTTTGGGGGGAGTTTTTTTGTTATTGTGTGTGTTATTTTGGGTCCGTGTATCTGAGAATTTCTGTGTTCTTTTCGTTTTTTGTGTCATAAAATAAACGTATTTTATGAAGTCTAAAGAGGAGAAGATCTTAACTCAATTAAAAGCAGTATTAATTGGACGAATATTGCTTTAATGGCAACATCGATTTCATTTTGAAGATTTCATTACCGAATAATTTAAGAGGAACAAAATATTGATCCGTTACATTTTAGTATTACTTTTCGGTTAATTTTTCATCAGTGTTTTTTTTTTCTGTTGAAGATAATATAAACATTTTCTAAGTTGGGGCGATATTTAACAATTGTGAAATGTACTTTTGAGTTTCTATTCCACGAAGACCTCACAAAAAATTCTAATTACTTTCCGATGCATACAATTTTAGCCGGTGTTGCTTGAAGACCTAACGAAACATACTAATGACAACCCATTCTATAACAAATCCTTTAAAGACCCTTTCCCTTTATTATCCTCTCCTAGCCAGTCATGTGTCCTTGGCCGACATTTCTCCACATCACTCCACTCCCCCCCCTCTTTTTTTTTTTACGCCTAATTAAAGACTTTCTGTCTGATTCGAGGTGGTCACTCAGGCGAAGTTGTTACACTGATCACGACAAAACACATTACGTCAGACTTGGTCGGCAACACACGTTTGTTAACACACAATTCCGAGACCTCCAGAGATGGAGAAGGGATGGTAATCCAAACACGCTCAGACCACCGACCAGCTTATTGGTGGAAATAAACATAACCGAGGGGGGGGGGAACAAGGGGGTTAGGATGCCCGGGGCTTCATTTCACTCAAGTTTTGTGCCTTGTTTGACAATTTGATAGAGAAACGTGTCGTCACTGTCAAAAGGTTTGCAGCTTTAGTCTCAACAATAGAATGGTCAGGGTGTAGACTTCTTACAATTAGACATTAGACAATCGAACAACATCCCGCAACTGTAAACTTAACAGCAAAAAAATTATGAAATAAATGTGGGAGTGGATGATTGGCGTTTGCCCCTCCTGAGTAGTGGAAGCCAAACCCCTGACCCTTGACCTTGGTAAACAGTGTACGGCGAGTCATGTTAGTCATGGTGTTGAGGATTAAATCGGGAGTCACTACGAATATTAAAAAATAAAGAATTACACAGAAAAGTGCTAGAAAATGTGGCCTGTCCAAAAAATGATATTAATAAAAAAGAAATGTAACATCGATCAGCAAATTAAATTATCACGTGACGGGGAGTATTTAAAAAAATTGAATTTTAGTGGGCATATAATTTTTACTTTGTTTTTCCTTAAAAGTTCAAATTCGTGGATCACTCGAGAGGTCGGCGTGGCTGTGTGATCGATCGTAGGCCAAAAAAATCACATTATATGTAAACTCTTATGTGTCCGTGCTGACTGGTGTATTATATTATAAGTCCATATGTATGTTTATTGACTGAAAAACAGTAGTACACTACATTAAGCTTAGTTTTGATTTTACTATTTGTTACTCTTTGATGCGGGTGTCTGTATTAGATATTATGTGTAGGCTATATATATGTGAGACGGTTGGAGTTCATTTCCCCACTAAATCCTGACATTTAGTTTAGACTTTTTTGTTTCTTTTAAGAAGATATGAGGGATGTTTTCTTAAGACGAAAAAACGATTTTAAGAAATTGAACAATGGCGTTGTTTTCTTTCCCATATTAATTTTGTTAACTAAGGAAATTTTTTTAAAAAGCAGCCTGGTGTGGGGGCGGGGAGAGGGGTATTCATATTGGTAGCAATTGTGTAGACGCCCCTGGTAGGGGTGGGGGCAATCAACAATCGATATTTGAACCGTCTTGTGAACATAAACAAGAAACACGCTGTGACAAAATACAACACCGCAACTTGTTTTAACATAAATCACCTCTTGTTTCAACATAAGCCACCACTTGTTTTAACATAACCCACCTCTTGTTTTAACATAAGCCTCCTCTTGTTTTAACATAAGCCACCACTTGTTTTAACATAAACCACCTCTTGTTTTAACATAAGCCACCTCTTGTTTTAAAATAAACCACCTCTTGTTTTAACATAAGCCACCACTTGTTTTTACATAAGCCACCACTTGTTTTTACATAAGCCACCTCTTGTTTTAACATAAACCACCTCTTGTTTTAACATAAGCCACCTCTTGTTTTAACATAAACCACCTCTTGTTTTAACATAAACCACCTCTTGTTTTAACATAAACCACCTCTTGTTTTAACATAAACCACCTCTTGTTTTAACATAAACCAACTCTTGTTTTAGCAAAAACCAATTATAACAGGGAACTACTTTATATAGCTCGTCATCACCACTTCCTCCTTAGCACATCTTCAAGTTGAATAGGAAAAGACAATTTATATTCATCCGATACACATTTTTGATATGTTGTTGTTTTATTTTTTGTTGTTGTTTTTGTTTCCTATGAAAAGCTCAGATTTTCACGCATATTTTCCGAATATATTGCTATCCAGGCACAGTGTTAGTGTTACACCATCAACGCATAGTGGTAGTGTTTCTCAGATCATAAGAAATGTACTACGCCCCTTCAGATCGATAAAAAAACAGACAGAATTAAGACATCGATACTAAACAGACAGAATTAAGACATCGTTACTAAACAGACAGAATTAAGACATCGTTACTAAACAGACAACATTGAGACCTTTTTAGATTTCAAATTGAAACGGTGGGATGACAGAAACATAGAAACGAAGGAAATGCAACAATTGAATTTATCTTTTCTTGACTCATTTCCTAAAACATAAGCGGTTATTATCAGAAAATGAACGAAATTTACAGCGCTTTTGAAATAAATCTAGGGGGGTGGGGGTGGCCCGGGGGGGGGGGGTTAATGAACATATTGAATATTTATGTATTGCATTTCCTTAACATCCGTGTCTCCATATGACACACATTCAACAGACATCGGGGGCAAGGTGGGGGGGGGGTGAGGGGGGAATATACCGTATAACCTATCAACTATGATTTGACTTCTTCTCCCCTCACAAACTCACCAGAGTCACCAATCAAATCAACTGTGATCTGCCCCCCTCCTCCCCACACCACCTCATAAACTACCCAGGGTCACCAGTCACCTCGTTGTTCAATGAAGAACTGTGACAAAGGTAAGCTGGAGTGGATTGTCATGAATATGGCTGTGTCCTATGGACGCTGACACCGTAAAGGACATGTAAAGGACATGTGCTGAAGCGGCACTGAGCACGAAGCTCTTAGGCCGACCACTCACGAAGAGCGGCGTCCCCAACCCCGATCCGACGCTTCGTAACCGTTACAGCCGAACCGAGGCCGAAGGCCTCCCCGCTGCTAACCAGCGGTTGCGAGATAGCTTGGCTCACGACCCCCCCACGTGAAATGGGGGCCGTTTGTACAAATGGGCCCGGAAAAACCGACCAAGCAGGGCTGACTAACCACCGACATGCTCGAGCCTCCGCGGCACGAGCGACCAGCCCAACAGTTTCTATCCAAAGCGCCGCAATCAAAGATTGTCGGACAACGGGGCATAAGCCACCGACCAGCCTCATCCTTTCTGTGGGACTTCGACTCCCTCCGTTAGCGACCAGCACATTAATGACCTGAACGCAGGCAGAAAATACCATCCTAATGGGCAAAGGAACACGGGAACATGGCCCCGACCCCACCCGCCGGCAACGGACGGCGCAACGACCACCAGGGACGCCCGCGGGCACCCACACCCCGACGCCTCGGGTTAGTTCCGGACTCCCACCTGGTCCAAAGAACTCAAGTCTCATTCTTAGCCGAAGACGAAACCTCATTCCGCCTTGTCCCACATCTCCCATCGTCTACGTGGGGTACAGCGAGCTGTATCGTGCCCCACTCGGATGGCTTCGTCGCTCCTGACTGTGCCTTCCCGCCTTGTCACGACATTTATCTTTTGAACATGGCACAGCAGGAATCATCATACCATATGGCCACAAAAGAGAGCCAACACACCGCCACTATTTAGGGTCGAGAGCTGACCCCCGAGATCACCGTTCTAGGCGGAGAGTGGTCGGGCTTTTGATCTCGCTTCCTTACGGAGCCCGGGCTCGCTTCCATCCCAGGCCCCGCCCCCTCGCTGTTCGCATGCGTGAATTTGGCCTTATTGAAACGCATAGCCCCCTCCGGTGACAACGGTCTCCGTGTGGCTTTATCAAAGCATCCACAACCTCTTAATGCGTGGAAGTCCCGGTGGGGCAACCGGTGGCGCGTCTGGTGGGAGTCTTCTCAGGTCCACGTGACCAAGGACACACACCAAGCCCGATGGCCCGACACCGGTGCCAAAGGCGGCGGCCGACGGCACCAGCCAGATCACCAGACCACAGCTGTCACACACTTCGGACCCCCGACCAAGTGTGCTAGCTGCTGGCACCAGACTTGCCCTCCAGTGTGCTAGCTGCTGACACCAGACTTGTACCACTGTCCCGGGAAACCAGGTGTTGTTTGTTGGTCGGTGTGTCCACTAGACGATGAATAATAGGTTTGTGTGTGTGTGTGGGGGGGGGAGGTTTATTATACAGTGATGCACGGAGCCTGACCGGACTGCCCACTAATTGCAGGCTTTGAAGCTTATCCTCCACGACAACCCGGCCGTCTCTTGCTAAACGATGTCATTGTCTGAACGTACACAACATTGACACCACATAATCTGACACTGACCTCACAAAATCTGGCCCTGACAACACAAAATCTGGCACTGACAACACACAATCTGACACTGACTTCACACAATCTGACACTGACATCACCCAATATGACACTGGCATCCCACAATCTGACACTGCCATCACACAATATGACAGTGACATTTAACAATTGCCAACACTCTCTTCAACTGTCAACTCTCCAACCATCGGTTTAATGCTCGTCCCCTGAAATGTTCAATGTACTGCACACAACATAAAGGTTTTTAATAAATGACTGCTTTTTATAATCAGTTCGTGTCACACCTGGTGCCTAGTGCAACGTTCAAAATAAGAAGGTTGAAAATAGGGGAATAACAATATCAATGAGAAGCAAGTGTTAAATGAAATACCATGCACCCGCAACTCAACCAATCCCACAGTAGGTAATAAACATCTCTAGCTGACTATGCTTTATTATAGCATATGTCCTGTCATCCCATGTTCTACTTGCGCATTGTTGTAGAGTCTTTCTTAATACAGCTAAAGGCCTTTAAGTTTCACATGTTATATTGATGGTACATAAGGTCAAGGTCTACCCCACTTTTATTCAAGAAAAGTCACTCAGGCATTCGTAAAAAAAAAAATATGGTATTCGCCTGATTCTATGTCTATTGTCGCCTTATTAAGTCAGGGACCACTCGTGTTATAGTGTTCATGAAAGGTTTCTCCTCCCTGGTGAAGGATCCGGTCTCAATTAAGAAGGCTTCTTTAACTTTTCACTTTAACGTACAGTTGTTCATGACTGTTTATATACTTTTTTTAAAAAAATGTCATTAAAAAAAATCCTAAAGCAACTGAATAAATAGCTACAACTCACCTGGACAACGACTAGATTTTTGGTAGCACTGGCCACAAAATATCCCTCACTCACGCGCAATCGAATGCGATGCAGGGACACACACATATAGCCTATAACCCACTATGTCAGAAGTGCAGCTCCCTCTTACTTCATCCCATGCCAAGCACGTGTGGTGAGACGGGTTGTGGGGGGCTCATGGTCAGACTTCCAACTGTTGCGCTGTGGATCTCCGTTGCCCAATCGACGTTGTCTTCGATTTCTTGACGCCAGTGTCACACACAGTTGATTTCTTCTGACCCCGACCTTTCAGATGTGTGTTGGTGTGCTTTTAACTATGGATGGGGACGACACGCTTGACGTATGTAAATTAACATGGTAACTTGACAATATTCAGATTCACGCGCAGCATGATTGGGGTGACATCGATTTACACGTCACACCATAGACTTTCATAGCGCAGGGGTCGGCAACCTTTTTTGAGCAGAAGGCTGGATATATATATATACACATTTCTGGGGGCTTAAGATTATTTTCTAGAAATCTTGAGTTCTGGAAGCGTATGGAGGAATAGAGCTTGGAAATTCGGCGCTGCCATTTAGCAGTTACGAGGTTCATGAAATCACTACGCTTCTTGTCTTTTTCAGTCGTAACACCCACTCCCCATTAAAATAAAGGATCTAATTTTAGTAAAGGTCTACGCCATTTAAGGTGGCCTTCAAAAGTTCAATTTAATAAGGAAGTAGTATAGCAAAGTAATAATAATAATAATAAAGTTTATTTGAAAATCACACTTCATCCCCAAAGGCTCGAAGCGTGGTACAAAGTCAACCACATTAAAAGATAAATGAAAGCTATCTATATTTTACGACATTGTGCCAGACGCCGGGGCTCCCCGACGCCGGGCCGTGCGGGGGAACGCCAGAGACGTCCCCGGGCGTGAAGCGTCCACACCAGCAACCGCTCGATCGGGTTTGCCGATGGAGACCCTCCCCGCCCGGAGACATCTGGTCGACCGAAGACGCTGCGTTTAAAGCGTCCGCAGTCCATTTTCCTAGGGACCGGGACGGTAAATTAACGTCCTAATATCTCCCCCCACCCGTCCCGGGGAAGCATCGGACGCCCTCTAAGAGGGATTCTACAGTGGGTTTCCACCCCGCAACTAATTCGCGGAGTAGGTGGGACGAAACGGTTGCCTAGGAGCAGCTTTCTCAGGGCTGCATATTTAGAATCACCGGCCATAGGCTTCCAGCACAGCCTATCGCCTCATATCCTTTAACGGCAACTTGTAATCATGATCCCTACCCTGTGTTTGCCTTTTCTTCCCCCTGTGAAGTATCACAGGTGGCAGCCCTGTAGGAGCCGTTTATTCCAGCAACTACCATGCATGCCCCTGTCTGCCACGCGGGACACGCAATGATGGTAATGTGCCCCGGGTTAACGCCGAGGGGGTCGGTGGCCAGCGCTTCCAAATCGGCAAGCCACTACAGACTTGTCGACCGGAACCCCGGGGGAGTAAGTCTCAAGGCGAACACGCGGTATCGAGAGCTTGCCACTATCGGACGAGCGGAGTTGTCTAGTGGGTACATAAGGCGTCATGAGCGCCTTGAGATAGAACGGTGCCAGGTCATGCAAGTGAAAGCTTGTCTTTCAGAACAATGAGTTTGAATAAGATACTAACGTTTTGGCTAAGAGCCTTCCCCAGCAGGCAGGGCAGATGAAAATACAAGACATAGAAACTACATACTAGGTAAAGCTTAAGTGATCGCCATTTTTGTTCTACTATTACTTCATTTGTTCTACTATTACTTCATTTGTTCTACTATTACTTCATTTGTTCTACTATTACTTCATTTGTTCTACTATTACTTCATTTGTTCTACTATTACTTCATTTGTTCTACTATTACTTCATTTGTTCTACTATTACTTCATTTGTTCTACTATTACTTCATTTGTTCTACTATTACTTCATTTGTTCTACTATTACTTCATTTGTTCTACTATTACTTCATTTGTTCTACTATTACTTCATTTGTTCTACTATTACTTCATTTGTTCTACTATTACTTCATTTGTTCTACTATTACCTCATTTGTTCTACTATTACTTCATTTGTTCTACTATTACTTCATTTGCTCTACTATTACTTCATTTGTTCTACTATTACCTCATTTGTTCTACTATTACTTCATTTGTTCTACTATTACTTCATTTGTTCTACTATTACTTCATTTGTTCTACTATTACTTCATTTGTTCTATCTTTTCCCTCAAACAGCTTGAGCGTCGTTCTTCATTTCTGATTCAACTTACTAACTAGCAGTGGAGTTTAAACATAAATAAATTTGCTTTGATGTGGATATTATCAACGACTTTACAATATTTCCCCCATGATTATTAATTTTCAAGGATTTTTCAGATAGTCAATCACACTTTGTACATTGAACGAAAGCATTAAGCTAATTCCTGGAGGGTCTTGCGGGCTGAATCGAATGTTTCAGCGTGCCGCATGTCACCCGCGGTTCGTAAGGTTGCCCATCCCTGTTATATAGAGATGCATGCACATGCCCCATACATGTACATGTCTCATCATAGAGTGACATAGATGTACATGTCTCCTCTGAGAATGAATGAGAGGCACACGTCTCATTAGTGAAGCATATATGTACACGTAACACCATAGAATGACAAAGATGTACATTCGCCATGAAACATATGTACACGTCCCGCCATAGAATGACACAGATGTACATTCACCACGACGCTTATGTACACGTCTCGCCATAGAATGACACAGATGTACACGTCTCGCCATAGAATGACACATATGTACACGTCTCGCCATATAATGACACAGCTGTACATTCGCCATGACACATATGTACACGTCCCTCCATAGAATGACACAGATGTACATTCACCATGACGCTTATGTACACGTCTCGCCATAGAATGACACATATGTACACGTCTCGCCATAGAATGACACATATGTACACGTCTCGCCATAGAATGACACAGATGTACATTCGCCATAATACATATGTACACGTCCCGCCATAGAATGACACGGATGTACATTCGCCATGACACATATGTACACGTCTCGCCATAGAATGACACAGATGTACACGTCTCGCCATAGAATGACACATATGTACACGTCTCGCCATAGAATGACAGATGTACATGCCCCTAACAGGAGTGACACGTACAGACCTAGAAAATGTGCCTTAGAAATTCCATGATGTCGGCTCTGACAATGTTTCTGCCACGTTAAAATCATTGGTTGGATTATTACTTCTCAGACTGATAAAGTCATAATCATAAACACAAATACAAAAGAAATATTATAAAGCAGAATTTCTTTCAAAAACGCACTAAAAAGTAGAAAATAATTTTCCTAAAAAATGCCATAATATTCATTACGCAAAGAAAATATGCGCAGAAGGGTACCGATTGTGAGGCACTCTTCTAAGCCAAATGATTCCAAATAAATGTAGAAGAAACTTCCCTAAAAAAGTTTCCCCTAAATTAAAAAGATCAATATTTTCTGAACATAATGTCTTTGTTTAATTTATTTTAAGAAAAAAAATAATCTACTTTTAATTTCGTCTAACCTCTTCTTGGAAAGAATGTTTTTAATATTATAACGTTTTTTTTAAAATTTTTTTTATTTTTTTATCGTTGCTATTGTATTTACTGGTATTTTGGCCCCCTCTATTTTTTTAGAATAAAAAAAATTAATCCGTAAATTATCCACAAAAGATGATCTTTTAAAATATAACAAAGAGTGCTTACAACATCAAGGGTATATTGGCTTAGCTCTATACCCAAGACATAAAACTAAAAAGTAGAATTGAACGACTGCTTGATGTCCGTTGATCCGAGTCTAATTTCCGAAAGGTCCTGCCCTAAAACATTTCCTCAATGACAGTGGCTCTCAACCTTTCTAATGTCACGACCCCTCAATACAGTTCCTCATGTTGTGGCGACCCCAGCCACACAAATATTTTGTTTGCTACTTCATAACTACAGAGTACATGTGTTTTCCGATGGTCTTGGGCGACCCCTGGGAGAATGTGGTTCGACCCCCAAAGGGGTCGCGACCCACATGTTGAGAACCGCTGCCCTATGACATCCCCAAAGCCCTGCAGATGGTTAATGTAAGCGAGAGGCTAAGTGTTAATTATTAATCTTTTAATGACCCCACTCCCTCGGCCCAGCATACCGGAGCTGTCAACCCGTGCCATCAGCTCATATACGACCATATAGGTTAGCACGGGGGAAAGACTGAATCAACTGAACGAGCGGGCCAAGTGTGACAACACACAAGTATGCTACAAACCCCATGGATTTGCAAGTGGAAGGAACGTTTTAAAATATTGAGATTAATATTTCTTACTGTCTCTTCCCCAGCCCCCTTTCTTTCACTCTATCTATTTCTTTCTTTATGTCTTCCTTTATTTCTTTATTTTTTTTATTTGAAAATGTTAATAAATACCAAACCTCCCGACGCCCCCCAATTCGCATTAAATTTTGAAATATTTGCACCTATTTATTGATCTACTGAAATGCTTTTCGAGTTCCATTCGTCCACCTCAGTAGGTTGTAAAAAATTATTTCACGTAAATTAGCTAATCAAAGAAATAGCTATCAACAATTTTCTCTGAGAAGCTTTCATTTAAAGTAATGCTTAGGTTAACGAGGCGCTGGAACCATTCATTTCTTTGGCCTTGCGGAGAAATAAGATAAGGCAAATGGAAATGAGGCAAGCAAGTTGTCACTGCCATAAAAAACGGAAAAACCAGAATGAAAAAGACGAGTGGAACGTACAGACAAATAAGGACGCAAACATTAGTACAGACAAATAAAGACGCAAACATTAGTACGGACAAATAAAGACGCAAACATTAGTACGGACAAATAAAGACGCAAACATTAGTACGGACAAATAAAGACGCAAACATTAGTAAGGACAAATAAAGACGCAAACATTAGTACGGACAAATAAGGACGCAAACATTAGTACGGACAAATAAGGACGCAAACATTAGTACGGACAAAGTGGTCGAAAATATCAACTACCCGTACTAACAACGAGCTTAGGGTAGCCCTATCATATTTAAACGTTCACATTTCTTGATGTTTTGAATACTGAGTTAGGTATAATGTGGGGTAACCAAAATCGTTTAAGTCCTTAGGGCATCAAAAGTTCTTCATCCAGACCTGAACCCAACCCATGAACGTTACAAAGAACATGGAGCGGAGCTGCGCTATGTGCGTGAGTGGTAGTGGTCACGGGTAGGGTGTCATTTTAATTTTTCCTTACACCAACGCACAAACAAAAACTTAAGTAAGAATTGTGCAAATATTTGTTTAAACAACTGAACCCGGTTCCGTCTGACTAGCTGGGTCCGGGCATTGTCCGAGTGTAACGCTCGGGATTTCCGGGTGTCCGGGTCAGCACCCGGCTCAGTCCTAGTGGCAGTGTAACTGAAACTGAAGAGACATGATTAAGACAGTATCATACTTTACAGCCCAGAATCAATGGTTAAAGACACGCTTTCATATGAAGTCATACAAATGAGTTAGGGCAATCATTAACAAAACACCAGCAGGCAATGCCGCTACACCCAAATCACAAGGTAATTTTTTTGTTTATAAAACCACATATATGCAAGTAATCAAAAGTGCTTTATTTTTTATTAGTTGATTGAATATCAATTAACATTTTAGATTGGAACGTATGGCGTTTTGAGATCCGCTGTCACTCTTAATGGAGTCGTGGCAGGGAGGGTCGAGTTAGTTACATATAAAATCCAGGCGTCCTATCTGTACGTGTTACACTTTTAGTGCGAATAGGTCATTCTGCCATTACCACAAATCCTTAAAGAAATTGACCTCTACCAATAGATACGGGGACGCCCCACGGTGGAGGGGGCGCTGAAAGGAATCAACTAAGTCGTAACTGTCAAGCCAACCAAGTGAATACAATCAACACATTGAAATAGCATAGCGCTTGTCAACGCCAGCGGCACAAAGGACATTGACACGCATACCCCGTGCCATGCAGGCGAAATCAAATGACCCAATAAGTAGCTGTACCGAATATGTTACAGAGTTCTAACCGACTCGCCCGAGAAGAGGTCTTAACCAACAAAACTGTCTCGGAAGTAGAATGGCTACGACCAGGGCTTCTTTAAGACAATGTTTTCCTAGGGGAGTGAGGGTGGTGGTGGGGGTGGTGGTGGGGGAGAGGGGCAATTAAGCTGTTCAGTGTGGCAGTGCCAATGGCGTAGGAAGGGTGGGCTGAGGGGAAAGGTTCACCCGGGTGCCATTTTTTTTTTAAGGTGGGGCGGCATTTTACTGCAGAATTTTATCTTTATCTTGGAAGCGGATGTCACAAGAATTTGCCCGCCCTGGGCGGCACTTACCTTAGCAAGGCCACCATGCAGCACCAAAATAAGGCATACCGGCGACCAGCTGAGGGAATGCATTTGGCTCCAGCTATGTTTCACCCTATGGAACCTATAAAGCCCAACTATATCAACAAGGATACTAAAATATTTGTCAGTCCGAGAAAATCATCTTAAATACTAACATCCGATGTGTTTTTGATTGTTTTATTAAGTGCCGACACTTTGATTTTGCTTAGGGGAGGCGAGCAGAAAGCGAAGGCGCCGATGGCTACCGAGCGAAAATGGGGAGAACATTTTTTGTGTGTGGATACATTCAAAATGAAGGAATGCAGCTTGGCCTACACCTGTCTTTAGTGTTTCTTTCAGAAGATTTGAAAACGGGAAGGATGTGACATTTCAGTGTGTGTATGTGTGTGTGAATGTGTGGGTGGGGGTGGGGGTTGGCAGAGCGTATATCAACGTGCAAGTGAGACGTTATGGCACCCGGCACTATGCGTAGATTGCATTGGCTCCAGTTGTTAAGCGCCTCCTGGGTAATCTTTTGACCCCAAAAAAGTTTCGCCCCCCCCACCGGACTGTCATAATGATTGGCATGGGGGAAGGATAAAACTAAAACAGCATAATCGAGGGCGTCGTATAGGCTCCCATGCGAATGAGGGGGGGTGTAGATCTAAGGAGGGGGGTATTGAGCCCTCTTTCCCTGGAAATTTTTGTTTAATTTAAATTGAAATGACGTATTTTGGCGCATAGTAATATTTTGCTTGGCATCATTCTGCACGTTCAATCGTAGAGGTACATAATTAAGGTGTCTCTTGATCCGGCTGTGTTCATATACACACTTTACTTTAAGTTATTACTAAATAGTATTTTTATTTTAATTTTAAATTGTAACGATTTAGTTAATTGCTACTTGAACTGCTTCATGATTAAATGAAATTTTAAAAATCCATATAAAAAGTTGGCCGTAACGAAAAGCAAGTCAACTCATTACATTCCAAAACATTTCCATAACCTAAATAACAACTTTTTATAGATATTCCATATCAGGGTTTCATTCCATATCAGGGGGTCATTCCATATCAGGGTGTCATTCTGAACTTTATGTTGTTAAAAATGTTGAAGCAAAGGAGGAAAAAAACAACAACAACAAAATAAGACAGAACCACTATCGCCACGGTCAAGGTCTCAGTGATATATTTGTTGACGACATAAATAAGTGTACAAAAATATTCCTGCGTGCGGGTCTGTTGGTTAGCTGTGTCAACACATCGCTAGAATGATAAGGCAGAAATTCAATAAACACTAATTGTTCCTTCTCCCGCCTCTCCCCGCTTTAATTTTTGTTTTATGTGTTCGTACCCTAGTAATGGTTTTATTTTTAAGATTTAAATTTTTTTTTTTTTAAAAATGGAACGTTCTTATGTGGGGAAGAAATGGTTCTGCTTATTTTTTTCTTTTAATTTTTGATAGCGAATGCTGAATTAGAAGTTGCCTTTGAAAGTCTCGGAATGTGATGCCATGCTTTTCAACATACTTCTGATTATCCTATGCTACTCAACATACTTCTGATAAAACCCATGCTTTTCAACAAATTTCTAATTATCCCATGCTTTTCATCATATTTCTGTTGATCATGTCACAGGGTCATAAACTAAATAAATATTACTTTTACTATCCAATGTATTATCTAGATCCCTGTACGATGTGCCGAAGTAGTGGCAAGCAAAGCTGCACCCGGGGATTATGGCGCCCTCTGAAGATGGCAATTTGGCGTAGGTATCTCTTTCGCCCCCGATCCCTTCACACGAAGCCTCCACGCCAGACTACAGTAAATTATAAGCCATTTGATATAAACAGTCTCCGAGATCAATTCAGAGCGGGTAGCATGTTGAATACTGTGATGAAGTATGTTCCTCTTTCTACAGGAAATTGTTTAAAAGTAGCTATTGGAATCGCGTACAGTGCACTCGTGTCCAACATCAGTATATTGTTGATGCAATGCAAGTTGGACCAAACCGTCGAGTCAACATTTCCAATAGGTTACACTGGAAACTTCTGCGTTTCCTGGCCCTTTATCGACCAAATCAGAGCATCTGGAGACGATGTCAGGCCGTCTGCGGGCTCCTCCTGGACCTCGAATGTCCACCCATCCGTTAATGCCTACGTGAACAAATGGGTGGGATTCCCGGATATTGCCGGATGCAACTGTCCCCGAATGCTAACATCTAAGGTCAACAACTCCGAGTACCCGCAGTCCGTAAGGGAGATCACCCCAACCGAGATCTTGGCGGACACCATCAGTTGTGAGAGGTTTAAGACTACGTATGGTTTTTTGAGGTACCCCAATGTTACGCAGGAGGAACTGGAGTACCCGATAGCCTTCAACATTTTATTTCATACTAGTTTACATCAGGTAGAACAATCAATGTATTCTTTAATTTCATACTAGTTAACATGAGGTACACCAATCAATGTATTATTTTATTTTGGGCACGTACTATTTGTATTGTATTTCCAAGAACACATTTTTTTTGGAATTCTTTCAGAATAGTTAACAGGGAATGTGCAAAAATTACTTTACTTGACCAAATTTAATGTTTCTCGGTTGTAAGCATTTGAAACGAAAATGCAGGAAACGTTGTTACAAAAGTAGCACATTAAAAAAAAACACAAACGCTTTCGATATAATAAGTGATGAAATGCGCACTTTTTGTATGCGCCCGTTAAATTCTTAATTTATACAAAAATCTCATTTTTTAAAGTTTCCATTTTATATAACTCAACACACATGGAATCAATTAAATTTATTTATTTTTAAAGAATAATGCTATCATACAATGTATAATTAACATCTATCCCTACTTTAAAAGGCATGCTTTTATGATAGATTGCGCATGTTTGATACTAGCAAGAACTATCATTAAAAAAGGTAATGAAATACAGTGTTATTGAAATTTTTAAACTTGTGAAGTTGCAAAAAAAAAAAAATTATAAACATACCCATTTACTATGCGAACTACAGGAAGTAAGACATCGACTTATAATCTGGAGCGGCCAGCGCAATATTTTTAATTGAATTCTATAAGCCTTCAACAAGATTAGCCTTAAATAAACAGATCATCAAATATATCAAGCGTAGCGATATTTCATTGATTCCACTAACTGTAATCGGTCAAAGGCACCAGATACTATTCTTATTAAAACTGTTTTAAAAAGACAATTTAGTATTTATTAATTTAAAAAAAAAAAAATCAATATTTTTTTTACACATTTTGCTCCGGGGGCGGCACTTGACTGTCCGTGGGGGGGGGGGGGGGGCGCCCGGACATATGCCTGAAAGCAACTCTTTTTGGTTTTATTTTCTAAATACAACCTTTATCGTAGATATTTTAATGCAGTAGTTTTCAGCCTTGTTTTGAAATAACTTAAAAAATGTAGGCTTAGGGGCCATCCATATCGAATGTACGCAAAAAAAAGTCAAATTTTCGCCCCCCCCCCCTTTTAACGTGTGAACTGAAAAAAAAATTCAACCGAAATTTTTGTCGATCAAATATCTTTGAAACAATTGTCCAGTAACCTTCGCCACCCCCTAAAAAAAAATCAAATAATATTTAGACAATTATGACGTCACAGTAGACAGACAACACGTGTCTGTCACGCGTTTTTTCCGCAGGCTGTTTGGCGAGCTCAGTAGTTTCCGAAAATACACCGCATCGCCCGGAGTGCCACGTTGCCCTCGTGTAGGAACACGAGACTGGGGCGAAGAGCAACAGGCGCTAAAATCAGGGGGCGCCAAAATCGTTTTATGTAAGGACTTTAATAGTGAATTAAACTCTAAAATCCCATGTGCTTCACAAAGAAAAGGGGCGCTCATAATCGTACGTGTAATGATCAAACCGGGCACGGGAGAACATGTCTCTACATGAACTGCTGTGGCTTGCTGAAATGAGCCTTGCGAAATATTACGGAAATTTCATAATAATTTTACTTGTAATTTTGACATGTAAAAGTTCTAGGGTGGATGAGGTGAATATACATTTGTTTTTGTTTTTTTGTTTGTTATACAGCTGTTCTGTATTACATAAATGTATTTTGTTTTAATGTCACGATTATGTCTCTTTTGCTAATATTTTTATGTACAGCGTGGTGAGCCCAGCCCTATATAAGACTACTACTACTTCTACTAATAATAACTTCCACTGTGACCTCTAGCGGCCGTGGTGCTTACATTAACCCACTTGACTAAAGTATTGTTTTCAGTGACGAGAAGACGCTTATGGACCTACATACCTGTTACTTTTATTTGTACCGGTACCCAGCCTTTTATCGTCTTTCGTTTATGTATTCGCTATTTCGAAGGGTCTTTATTACGGACCGTTATAGATGGAGAATTTAATCTCTGTTGTTTTGTCTAGGGCTCGTTCTAAAAACAGTCCATAATAAAGGACGATACCAAAGGTTAAAAATAATAACAAATAAAACGACAATCAAGGCCAGAGCTAATTACAATTAATAACTTTTTTAATTTGTGAACTTCAAGTAAATAATAACAACAAGAGAAATATTATTAAAATTATATACTTACAGATTTGCTGGTACCGGTACTGTATATCAAAAATACAATGAGCACAAAATTGTACGAGGAAAATAAAAATCTCTACACACAACAAAGTATAATGACACACAGCATTCCTCTTAATCAAGGAAAGGAAAATCTCTCACCCCCGTCATTTATTCTTATCCCTTTTATACCCAGTTTCAGATGATCATTCTGGAAATGGAATACGCAGTCTTACTGCTTCCCGCATTCTCTAGATCGTTCTATCATGTTCGAAAGAAACGGACGATAGTAAACAAAAGTATCAACAAAGGGATATTTTTCCTAGCCGCCCCAACACGGGGCCGACTTGAAAGAGGTCATGCACGTGGAAGGCGGTCAAAGCGTATCTCAAAATACGTCATCTCTCATAACAGTCTTGTTAGAATTTTACACAGGGCACCTAAAAAATTTGAGGATCCACTGGCGTATCTTCACAAGATATACGTCACACACACGTTAAACATACGGTGGGCTAAATATTACTGTAAACACCTATACTACTGAGTACCATATGAGCGATATCTTGTGAATTCATTTGTGAAAATACATGGCAACATTATGACGATCAGTCCTACAAAACATTGCGCTGTATTGTTTTTACAGCATTCGAGATATAACAATGCTATTTGTGACAGCATTCGAGATATAACAATGCTATTTGTGACAGCATTCGAGATATAACAATGCTATTTGTGACAGCATTCGAGATATAACAATGCTATTTGTGACAGCATTCGAGATATAACAATGCTATTTGTGACAGCATTCGAGATATAACAATGCTATTTGTGACAGCATTCGAGATATAACAATGCTATTTGTGACAGCATTCGAGATATAACAATGCTATTTGTGACAGCATTCGAGATATAACAATGCTATTTGTGACAGCATTCGAGATATAACAATGCTATTTGTGACAGCATTCGAGATATAACAATGCTATTTGTGACAGCATTCGAGATATAACAATGCTATTTGTGACAGCATTCGAGATATAACAATGCTATTTGTGACAGCATTCGAGATATTACAATGCTATTTGTGACAGCATTCGAGATATAACAATGCTATTTGTGACAGCATTCGAGATATAACAATGCTATTTGTGACAGCATTCGAGATATTACAATGCTATTTGTGACAGCATTCGAGATATAACAATGCTATTTGTGACAGCATTCGAGATATAACAATGCTATTTGTGACAGCATTCGAGATATTACAATGCTATTTGTGACAGCATTCGAGATATTACAATGCTATTTGTGACAGTCAGAATTTTAGGACGATCATTGTAGACTTTTTAAATAAATGTACTTATTTTTCTGCCGAGACACCCCCTCACCCCACATAAGCACGTGTACGCAAAATGTCCAAAACCGAACATCCCCCCCCCCCGTGCGTAGTATTTGGATGGCCCCCTTATTTAATGATCCCAAGCTGCAGTGTTTTCAGTGTGTTCAGTATTGTCAGTGGGTTCAGCGTGTTCTGTGTTTTCAGTGTGTTCAGTGTTTTCAGTGTGTTCAGTGATTCAATGAATTGTTACGGAATCAAGTGCTATTTTCCACAAGTGCTCACATGTGATTAACATTATTCAACTAACGCAGGTTTTAATCCTTCTTCGCGCCATCTACCATCCTCACAACGTCTATTGTCTCACCATGGACATCAAAAGTAGTCCAGTACTCTTGGGCGCAGCGATGTCGTTGGCCAGGTGTCTACCGAATGTGTTCGTGGCCAGCAAGCTCCACGACATCGTGTACGCCGGCTTCTCCAGGCTGATGGCAGACGTGGATTGTATGGCGGACCTCGTGGGGCATCCGGTCCGGTGGAAATACGTCATCAACATGCCAGGGCAGCAGTTTCCTCTTAGGTTAGTGGTCGTCACCGGTGACCTTTTAGAGCCATTAAAATATACATATTTGATCTTTAGAGTGACATTAAAATATAAATCTTTGATCTTTAGAGTGAAATAAAAATATAAATCTTTGAGCTTTAAGTGACATAAATATATATAAATCTTTGATCTTTAGAGTGACATTAAATATAAATCTTTGATCTTTAGAGTGAAATAAAAATATAAATCTTTGAGCTTTAAGTGACATAAATATATAAATCTTTGATCTTTAGAGTGACATTAAATATACATCTTTGATCTTTAGAGTGAAATAAAAATATAAATCTTTGAGCTTTAAGTGACATAAATATATAAATCTTTGATCTTTAGAGTGACATTAAATATAAATCTTTGATTTTTAGAGTGAAATAAAAATATAAATCTTTGAGCTTTAAGTGACATTAAAATATACATCTTTGATAAAAGTAAGAAATTCAATAAAGAAAACGCATCTAGTTATGCAATAGTAAAAAGGAGGAGAGACTACAATCATGTTAGCAAACAAGGAAGTGAGGGAAAATAAGTATGTGAAAACCTGAAAAAGAACGCAACAAAACAACAAACGTGTCGGCAGGAAGCCTTCGTCAGCGAGCAAACAACAGAAAAAAAACAGAATTAAGTTAAAAAAATAGCACTCAGCTGAGAAGTAGTATCCAAGAGGGCAGCAAAAGAATTGTTTTATTGCGTTCCTTTTTTTCAGGTTTTCACATACTTTGTTTTACTCATTTCCTAGTAATGCAATTAAGATCAATGTTATAATTTTAAAAACGCCCCTCGTTGACAGAATAGTAATATAATGGTATGACTTTGACTCAACAAATACCCGGATATAGTTTAAATATAAATTAGAATACATATGGAGAAAAAAACCTTTAATGTGGTTTTATTTATTAGCAAGCTCACGTGCCACTATACTGTGTCAGGGGCGCTGCAATAAAAACGGTTGAAAAGCACGACCGAAATGTGACGTTTATTTTCATAATATAATTATTAATGTTACACTGTTTTCAATATTATCTTAGAAATTACCTGACAATATTTTGTATGGAAAAAGCATTGCTTTTTTTTCCCACATATCACCAGACCTCTGATTTTGGCGTACAATGTACGATTTTGAAGTGGATACATTATATATATACTGTGTGTTTATTTTTCACTATTAAGATAATGTATTTAATGATTTTGTGATGATATTGTACGATTTTGAGGGTAAAGAGGTCTGTATCACGACTCGATATCTAAAACGAACAAATTAGCATCTGAACTTTTCGAATGATTGTTTTTTTCTGATTATTTGTAACCAAAGAGTTAACGACAAAGACCATTCACTGGTAGCGCCGATACTCTTTATTTAGCGCTATCATTGTTTGCATCAAATACAAAGAATTATCCTCGTCATGAGAGATCGCTTCCAGAGAAAGTTTGTAACTGCTTGGGATACATCTAACCGTGAGAATTAAGTTAGCAATTGTTGAATTTTTTATCGTGAAAACTATTCATAAACAAACACAAAAAAAAGGTGGAAAAAATATTTAATAAGATGCAAATAAATTTTATTCCTGAGAATATTTACATTTATGACAGTTTTAACCAAATGATTTTTTACTAATTTAATTTAACTAAAAATATATTTTCGAAAAATAATTATACTCTAAACCAGGGGTGGGCAAACTTTTTGACTCGCGGGCCACAATGGTTTCTAAAATTTGACAGAGGGGCCGGGTCAGAATAGGAGATTGGTGTGTTTATGTGAACTAATATATATTAAATGTAAAAATCATTACATGAAAAGATTTGGCCTTTCATAGGTTGGTCTCCTTTTTTTGCAAGTGCATCAATGTCTGGCATTATATTTGTTGTGGCAATTCTCAAGATAGATCCGAGGTGTTGGTCAGTTAACTTAGATCTGTGACGGGCTTTGTTGATGTTCATGATGCTGAATGTCTGTTCACACATATAGGTTGAGTCTAAACTGTTTATCGAATTTAAACTTCAAGAAATAATGCGAAAATAAATTCTCTCATCTAATTTAATTTATGCAAAGCAGCTCAAGACTTGTTAAAGTGGAGTAGTGACGTGGCCAGTCCCGATGAGTACTTCTGGTCAACGCTACATTACAGTCAGGTGGTCGAGGTACCTGGGGGCTATCATACTGGTAACTAAAATATGTATGAGTCGTATCGTTGGGGATAATGTCGATAACATAATAATGAGCGCCGGTACTCACGTTTTGCCAAGACCAAGCTGGTAATGTCATGTTTGTTCAAGCTGGTAATGTTATGTTTGTTCAAGCTGGTAATGTCATGTTTGTTCAAGCTGGTAATGTTATATTTTTGACAAGACCAAGCTGGTAATGTCATGTTTGTTCAAGCTGGTAATGTCATGTTTGTTCAAGCTGGTAATGTTATGTTTGTTCAAGCTGGTAATGTCATGTTTGTTCAAGCTGGTAATGTTATATTTTTGACAAGACCAAGCTGGTAATGTCATGTTTGTTCAAGCTGGTAATGTCATGTTTGTTCAAGCTGGTAATGTTATGTTTGTTCAAGCTGGTAATGTCATGTTTGTTCAAGCTGGTAATGTTATATTTTTGACAAGACCAAGCTGGTAATGTCATGTTTTGCCAAGGCCAATCTGGTAATGCCATGTTTTGCCAAGGCGAAGCTGGTATTGTAATGTTTTTCCAAGACCAAGCTGGTAATGTCATGTTTTTCCAAGACCAAGCTGGTAATGTCATGTTTTTCCAAGACCAAGCTGGTATTGTCATGTTTTTCCAAGACCAAGCTGGTAATGTCATGTTTTTCCAAGACCAAGCTGGTATTGTCATGTTTTTCCAAGACCAAGCTGGTAATGTCATGTTTTTCCAAGGTCAAGAATATTTAATATTTACTTGCATTTCAAAAATGAATAAGCAAATGTCTTCACTATCATATTAAAAAATATTTTTCATTTTCAAATATTATTGTATCACCAATTGACCCACATGCTTATATTATCGAGCATAATATAACAAGAAAGACTACCATCGTCTGCTGTCTCCTTAATATTTATTCCCAGAAATTTACACAGTGTTAACTATGTATTTATCAGTGGTTTTAAACTTTAAGCGGTTTATAAAATCTCTGACGTTTAGAAGATTTAATTACCATCGAGAAAATCCAGGAAAATTGCAATCAGTTTTGATACTTTACAAAACTAAAATAAAAGATCCTGAAGGTCTGGGGGCTGTTAGTTGGTGTGGACGGAAGGCTGTTTGTTGGTGTGTACGGAAGGCTTAGTTGGTGTGTACGGAAGGCTGTTAGTTTGTGTGTACGGAAGGCTGTTTGTTGGAGTGGAGTGTAGGCTGTTAGTTGATGTGGACGGAAGGCTGTTAGTTGGTGTGGACGGACGGCTGTTAGTTGGAGTGGAGTGTAGGCTGTTAGTTGATGTGGATGGAAGGCTGTTAGTTGGAGTGGAGTGTAGGCTGTTAGTTGGTGTGGATGGAAAGCTGTTAGTTCGAGTGGAGTGTAGGCTGTTAGTTGGTGTGGACTGAAGGCTGTTAGTTGGTATGGACTGAAGGCTGTTGGAGTGGAGTTCTGGCTGTTTGTTGGTGTGGACTGAAGGCTGTTAGTTGGTGTGACACTTTTCTAAATTTCTACGCATTTTATGGCGACGCGCCATAACTTTTCTGCTTATCAAAGAATAATTTTTTTGTATGGTGTATAAATTGTTAATATTTTGCCTGTAAAAATGTTGAAAAGTATACAAAAGCCTCAGGAAGATATTTTCTAAAGCAGCAGCTGTTTCCAATATAAGTAGGGAGGATAAACTCCCCCCTCTAGTCGGCTTTTGAATTGCTCCACGTAAAAAAAATAATGCGGGGAAAAAGAAAAAAAAATACTCATAATTTAATAACTTTAAAAAAAAAAATGTTGTTTGGCTTTGGGGCGAAATGACAAGGTCTGGGCAAGTTATTGATTAAGAAAAAAAAATCGTTCTCTACGATGGCTCCGGGTAATATTACTTCTCTGGGCTCTGCTAGAAATCACATTACAATCTACCTGTTTGGAATTGATTCATTTTGCACCACAAAGACATCCAGCCACCAAGCATTGTCTAAATTTTTAGAATTGAAACTAAAAAAAATAATAATATAAAAGCCTGCTAAAATTCACTGGATTTAATCATTTGATTTGCTAAAAAAATGAAGAATTATTGAGCTCTTATTAGCGCAAATGTAATCATTTGTTAACATCATGGATTAGTAAAGAAAGTTATAACAATTTTTTTAACTGTAAGTTTTTTTTTAATTACTAATATTAATAAGGAGCTATCGAAACGAAGGCCATTAAGACCTTGACCCACAGAACAGTCCAAAGGCAAGTCCAGGTGGGAAGGCTAGATTGGGCTTCCATCACTCGTGGGGGGGGGGGGGGGTCATGAGAATCACTGTTGTTATGTGTAGATCACTGTTGTTATGTGTAGATCACTGTTGTTTTTCTTGGTATGGAAAAGATGTTAGTTAGAGATTATATGTGTAGTTGTATCTATTGTGCGTTTGTTTGGTTGTTATCAGAATGAATATAGACGGCCGTCGTACGATGGTGTGTGTTGCTTAGTGTTTGGCTGGAACGACTTGATTATTAGTCTTAAGTTATATAGCAGCGATGGTTAAGTAATTGTTGGTGAATAAACGTTATCGAGCAACAAACCGGTTGGTGTATTAATATCAGTTACTATTAGCTGCACTGGCCCGTGGGATTAAGTGGGAGACATAGCCTAAACAAGTATACATTTATCGTCATGGGTAGATGAGCACAAAGACACTAAGATCCTACATCACGTCATTATACGCTCCTGATATAAAGACCTCCTATCGAAGCCAATGGAATCGAACTAAGAATATTTCTTAACAATTCTAAAATTATATTTTTAAAATACGGTTACAACTAGATAATAGTATCAAGTATTTCAACTTATACAATTACCCATAGAGCGTGATCATACACGTGATTATTCACAGATCCTGTCCGGGCCAATCCCTGGATAACATCTTTTTTCATTGTGGTCATCTCCATCCTCTCAAGAATGTGCCACGTTGTATGTGTGCGAGATATGCATATTTTCACCCGAAGACCTCGCCAGTCTAGTCACCAAGGACAGTCTGTTTGCCAATAAGTTCTACATGAGCCATCACCCGGCGGCCCTCCACTGCATGGACCAGATGATCTTCAACCAGACCCTGTCAGGCATTATTCGGAACTTGACCCGGCATTGAAGAATTCGTCTTTCAACCTTGAACTTACACAGAAGACCGTGTGTTAAACACTTTTTTGTTTGTTTCCAACTGCATAGTTGTTTTCGTAGCGGATAAAAATTTAAAGAGACATTTAAAGACCGTTTTCTTTAAATAGATTTTATGACATCAGAACGCTGTAAGCCTGCTAGAATAGCAAGGACACAGGCGTTATACAAAGCAAGGACACAAACGTTATACAAAGCAATGACACAATAGTTATACAAAGAAAGGACACATATACGCTATACAAAGCAAGGACACAGGCACAAAGCAAGGACACAAAAATCATTGACGCGTCCCGACGGCCTAAGACCTACCTACGCCACCGCGTTCCAGCAACGCTATTTATGTGACGAGCCTAACGAAGACAAGAGGAAGATGTATTCAGTGACAAATACGGACGATGGATTCCCAAGAACTGTTATGCGACATTGACATGTCCAAATAAGATTGAGTTCATAATTTTCTTTTTGATTTAAGTGAAGATCGTAATAAGCGTAAGACATGCACCCTTTTTGAAACTGCTTTTGTTATATATATATAAAAAAAGAGTTTTTGTGTATGAAGCTCTTGTCGGCGTTAAGTTTACTTGATGCAATGCAACGTCAGCATTTTTAAAGACATAACTTTACATTAACGTTTCATTACTATAATTTTTAAAAAAATGAATTAAATTTACATGTGTTAATCTTCGTTAAAGTTGAGACGTTTTATATTTGTGTGGTCTTTTCTTGAAAATTCTGTATTTCAACAAATATTTTTTATTTAAACATTATATATTTGTAATTTGTATGAATCGTTAAATGCTTTGCCTCGGTCCTTCAGGTCTTACTGCCTTCCCTTCAGGTCTTACTGACTTCCCTTGAGGTCTTACTGCCTTCCCTTCAGGTCTTACTGCCTTCCCTTCAGGTCTTACTGACTTCCCTTCAGGTCTTACTGCCTTCCCTTCAGGTCTTACTGACTTCCTTTCAGGTCTTACTGACTTCCCTTCAGGTCTTACTGCCTTCCCTTCAGGTCTTACTGCCTTCCCTTCAGGTCTTACTGACTTCCCTTCAGGCCTTACTGCCTAGGCCCTTCGGGTCTTACTGCCTTCCCTTCAGGTCTCACTGCCTTCCTTCAGGTCTTACTGCCTTCCTTTCAGGTCTTACTGCCTTCCCTTCAGGCCTTACTAACTTCCCTTCAGGTCTTACTGCCTTCCCTTCAGGTCTTACTGCCTTCCCTTCAGGCCTTACTGACTTCTCTTCAGGCCTTACTGCCTAGGCCCTTCAGGTCTTACTGCCTTCCCTTCAGGTCTTACTGACTTCCTTTCAGGTCTTACTGACTTCCCTTCAGTAAGCTCTGACTTTGGTGACGAGGGGATACACATACTTACGCACGCAGGGTTAAATACAGTCAGTGGTTATCAAAGTTGATGGGATTACTCAGGGAATGCTCAGTACGTTCTATGGGGCTCGTGGATCACCAACCGGAGCTAATAGTAATAGTGAATCAAAAGAGATGAAAATAAGAATGCTATTTGACAGAAATTCAAATAAGAATGCTATTTGACAGAAATGAAATTAAGAAGGCTATTTGACAGATATGAAAATAATAATGCTATTAGACAGAAATGAAAATAAGAATGCTATTAGACAGAAATGAAAATAAGAATGCCATTGGACAGAAATAAAAATAAGAATGCCATTGGACAGAAATGAAAATAAGAATGCTATTTGACAGTGAGGAGAGAAAAAAATAATTCGATACTCCTCTTATGTCTATAAAAAAAGGAAATGAGTAACAAACAAAAGAAAAAACAGAATTACATTAAAAAAATAGCACTAAGCTGAAAAGTAGTATCCTAGAGGGCAGCATCAGAATTTGTTATCTGACGAAGGCTTCCTGCCGAAACGTTCTTTTTTTTTTTTTTTTTTTTGTTGCGTTCCTCTTTTTCAGGTCTCCCCATACTTTGCTCTGCTCATTTGCTTTTTTGCTAACCTGATTGCAGTTTCTCCCCTTATTTAAACTTATTACCATATCTTTAAAAAAATGTACCTCCATGCAAGTGTGGAAAACTTGGTGTATCGAGGCATGAGACACCCACCTGACACAATACGGACTGTCATAATCATTGTGTGTACAGGGATTAAGTAGTGTACACACAGACCATGGAGTTTACCCTGAGACTATGGAGTGGATTTCAATGCCATCAAAGGGGAAAAAAAAAATTAAAATTAGGCCTGAAAATCAACAAGTCAAATAAGTGCGTATCAAATGATTCACCTTTGACACGTGTTAAAACGGATTGAAGACAGTCAATGAATCATTGATCGGTAGTTTGGGTGCCTGCTATGTCGAATATGACACATTTTGGTTAAATAGATTACCCTGCCCACAAGAAGCCCACTTTATTACCCTGCCCACAAGAGGACCACTTTATTACCCTGCCCACAAGAAGCCCACTTTATTACCCCTGCCCACAAGAATCCCACTTTAATACCCTGCCCACAATAAGCCCACTTTATTACCCCTGCCCACAAGAAGCCCACTTTATAACCTTGCCCACAAGAAGCCCACTTTTCTTCTCGCTGGTTACAGTTTATAAGAGGACTGTTCTGTCGTTTGTGGCTTCGACACCCCGCACCACCCCCCCTTCACTGAGATTTTAGTCTCTCCACCCCCCCCCCCCCCCCCCACATTCACTGGGACTATAGTTCGAATGCTTTCGCAACTTCCGGGGAATTTTCTGAATCAAGATCTGATAAAGTTACTGACATCAAATGGCAGGAAAAAGTCCCCAACACGGATGTCCTGTCTCAAACAAATATGTGCAGCGTCCCAGCCATTTTAATCCAAAGACGCCTCCGCTGGCTTGGGCACGTCAAGCGAATGCAACCTGGTCGCATACCTAAGGACGTGCTGTACAGCGAGCTGGCGATAGGGAAAAGGTCAGTTGGACGGCCTCGTCTCAGATACATAGACATTTGCAAAAGAGATATGAAGGCGGCTAACATCAACATCTCAAATTGGGAGGGCTTGGCGGAGGATCGATCCACATGGCGGGGCATCGTGAAGAAAGGATCACTACGTGCCGAGGAGGTCTACAGGGCGGAAGCAGCTGTGAAGAGAGCGCGGAGAAAGGCAAGAAAACACTACTCCACTGCATTCGTGTGCGGGACATGCACAAGAGACTGCCATTCAAGGATCGGTCTCATTAGCCACACGAAGAGCTGCAACCAGACAAGATAATCTATCGTCTCTCGTAGACGGAAAGATGCCATACATACATACATACTGAGACTAAAGAAAACTCGTGAGCGTATAAGGCGGAAAGAACAACTGAAATTTGAAATCCAAATGTAGATTATTTTATAAAATGGCGATTGATTATATATAACAGCGAGATTTCAAATTATATATATATATATATCAGAGGCGTAGCTAGAGTGTTTGGCACCCGGGTACAAGATTCATTTTCAAGCTCCTCCCTTTCTTTTTTTCAACTCTCGAACACAATATTTTCATCAATAAAATGATATCAAAGCACATTTTGGCGCCCCACCTAACTAGTCTGGCGCCCAGGGACATCTGTCACCCTCTGCCTCCTTAGCTATGCCTCTGATATATATCTCATATATATATCCCAAAACTGTTTTGTAGCAAGTTCTATACATTTTGGTGAGTTTTGAAAACTGATTAATTTTATAAATGGTATACGAACGGCATAATTATGTTAAGAAGATGTTAGCAAACGACATTATACGTAAAAAAATAATTAATCATCCATTTCCCAATATTCAGTAGATTGAAATAGTTATCTGGAATGTCAAACTACGATAACTTTCTTCACGCGTATATTTTAATTTTATTTTTTTGAACCAAATCCACAAAATTTATTTTTAAATTAACGATTTAGGAAAAGAAAGTACCAAAAATTGTAATCGAAAAGCTGGTTCAAATAAGATTTTTACTTCTCTTTTTACTGGAGTCTAATCTTTAATTTACACACACACACACATATATATATATATATATTATAGTAGCTCCATTAAACACGAACGCTTTTGATTTAATTATATTTGATGAGACTTGCACTGTATGTATGCGCTCGTTAAATTCTTAAATTTTGTTTTAAAAAAACCATCAATCAGTTGTTAATTTATGCATATACCTACAGTAAATGATATGCTTTTGTGATGAAATATAATAAGAAAACAGATTGTATATGTTTGATACTTAGCGAGAACTGTATTAAAATTACATACCTTTATATTGATGTAAGGTAGTTGGATACTGTGTTATTAAAATATTTAAACTGTTGAAGTTGCAGAAAGTAATAAATAAAAATGACGAAAAATGCGACTGATGAAAGTATGACCCCGGTTACAATCAATAGCGGCCAATTTTGGACCAGTACGATATTTATAATCGAACATTTTGCCCCCCCCCCTTTTTTTGTCAACATCTGTCAAACTTTCAATGACCCCCCCACCCCCAAGTAATTATGTCAACATTTTATATACCCACCCCCCCAAAAAAAAAGAATTATAATATAAACTAAACTAAATATATAAATGCACTTTACTTTGTACTGATTTATATAAATGACACATAAAATTGATGAAAAACACGTTTTTAGCTTGTTAATCAACAAATTAAAAAGTTGTTACACTTAAAGGGTTGTTCAAGACTAAATATCAATGTTTGTGGAAGTGAAATATGATTATTGTAAGTATTGCTGACAATTGTAGTATAGTTTCTAGCTGCTATCCCACGAAGTAGTTTTCATTTTGCGGAATTGATATACCAAACAAGTCAACATCATCATCATCTAACCGTTCAGCACTTAAAATAGAAGCATTGTCAGTATAAGCAATAATTGCCATAAGCTCTCTCAGTCTCCTGGCAGTTGCTTGCATTGAACATGCTTTTTCAACATGACTTGTGATGCAAAATAGATTTTACAAATTTTGCAAATCCGTGCAAGCAGCGATATTATTATTGTTACTTACTTTAATTTCCCCTAATTCTCAAAATATCGTATTCCTACTCTATCAAGATCATTTACTGCACATGACATTTGAACCTTGTCCTTGTTTCATACCTGCAACACGATCGCAAACATACCGCTTAAGTACGTGACAAACAGAATCTACAGGCGAAGAGACGCCAACTTTTGACTTCTCTTGCACTAACAAAGTTTGCTACCATTCTGACCAGCCATCTGCAGTGCTTAGACAGACACACATTAAATAAATCTTATATTGTTAAAAGCCTAAAATTATATGACTATTTACTCTCATTAAACTTTTTAAAATAGTGTAATAACCAGTCAATTTTTAAGAATAACATTTTAATAGAGCAAACATGATTGTTGATGTCAATTAATCTACCCCACCCTCCTCTTGTCAACAATTTTCAAACATTTCCACCCCCACCCTATTTTGTTAACATAATTAATGGTCGCTCCCTCAGCCTCAAATATTCGAATCATCAAATTTATCGTTTCCAGCGAAATTTACAAGTTTCAAATAATTGTAATCAGTTGATGGCAACAGTTGCTATTATTTTTAATCATGTCATTAAAATGACAATTTAGTCGTTTTGTAGGATAAAATATATTTTAGTTTTACTTTGCACATTGTTCTCCAGGAAAAAGGGGGGGGGACTTGGCTTGTTCCATGGGGCGGGGTCAGTGCTCCCGAGAGATGCCTAAAAGAAACTCTGAAACACCTCAGGTTACAACAAAATAAAGACGTTCGAAAAAAATGTGATCAATATTTTGATTCAACTACAATTTTCAAACCGTCAGGAATTGGACCAATAAACACAGAAGAAAGTTTCGATGTTAGATTACAAAGTAAACGTTATAAAATTGACCCCCTCCCCTCCCCCGAACGCTCACGAAATAGTCGGCTAGAGGTTTGCTGTCATACGTACGTCTGGTGTTATACATACGTCTGGTGTTATACTTACGTCTGGTGTTATAATTACGTATGATGTTACACTTACGTATGGTGTTATACTTACGTCTGGTGTTATACTTACGTCTGGTGTTATACTTACGTCTGGTGTTATACTTAAGTCTGGTGTTATACTTACGTCTGGTGTTATACTTACGTCTGGTGTTATACTTACGTCTGGTGTTATACTTACGTCTGGATTGTGGTCCCCTTATCCGTAAACATGTAAAACCAGAGGTTTAAAGTCAGCTGAGTCAAAAGTGGGCTGTTTTCAAAAAAAAAAAAATCAAATCTTGAAATACCTTTTACAGATAGTCTTATTCTTCCTATACACCCACTCTTGTTCTCCATACGCCCCCAATCCCTTCTATATTCCAACCCTTGTTCTCCAGAACCAAACCCCCCCCCCCGCCCCCCCAAAAAACCACATCTATATTCCAACTCTTGCTCTCCAGGACCCCCCCCCCCCCCCTTAAATCCCTACCTTATACCCACGCTTGCTCTCCAGACCACCCAATCATCCCTCCTAAATACCAACTCTTGCTCTATAGAACACACCCACCCACCTCAACCACAATTAGGGCAACCATTTAGCTGTGCAGACTTTTCACTTTACTTTGGAGACAACGCGGTGAAAAGAAATCGCTACACTTGACATAACAATATACTGTTCAAATCGTATTGTTGTAAGGGACGTATTGTAAGTGTCGTATTGTAAGTGTCGTGCTGTAAGTGTCGCATTGTTAGTGTCGTACTGTAAGTGTCGTACTGTAAGTGTCGTACTGTAAGTGTCGTATTGTAAGTGTCGCAATGTAAGTGTCGTATTAAGTGTTGTACTGTAAGTGTCGTTGGTAAGTGTCGTATTGTAAGTGTCGTACTGTAAGTGTCGTACTGTAAGTGTCGTACCGTAAGTGTCGTACTGTAAGTGTCGTATTGTAAGTGTCGTACTGTAAGTGTCGTACTGTAAGTGTCGTATTGTAAGTGTCGTACTGTAAGTGTCGCATTGTAAGTGTGGTACTGTAAGTGTCGTACTGTAAGTGTCAGTGTCTTGAGTCCAGAAATGCCAAGTGTCCAGTCACAGATGTCTGATGACATAAATGCCAATTATCCAGCCACATGTGTCTAATGACATGCGGCTTTGACTATATAACGCAGTGTAACTCATGTCCACGAAACGTGTCATTCTGAATTTGATAATGAGGGAGGTGCGGGAATCTAAGAAGCGCCAAGTTGTAAGGCGGACTAGTATCAAGTTACCCCATATTTGATACGCGCCAAGCTGGTTCACAAGCACCAAGCCAGCGGAGGGCACATCCGCCGAGGGCCGGTGAACCGTAAATTTTTCATTTGTTGAATGCGCTAAGGAATAGTAGGCTATAGCTTCTTTTTTTTTCGTTGGAACAAAGGTGTCTTAGAATCAGGATAGCGTAATAGCACAAACTTTGCAGCAAAAGAAAAATAAATTAAAATAAAATAAAACGGATGTAGTATACGCTTTTTGATCCAACAGACATTCAATAAACGGTTTTTTAAAAAAAATCACGTTATCTTCCATTTCCACTGGTTGAAGCCAGGTTTCCAACAAATAGGATTATGTCCAATTTAATCCGGTGCTTGACATGTGAGTACGAACAATTATATTAAGCGTCTAACGAAATTGTGATTAATGAATTAATCAATATTTACAGCGTTCTCGAAGTTTTGGATGTCTTGAAAATTAAATTTGAGCGTTGAACGCTGGCTAGTCGGGGATATTTCAAAAATTTACTTTTTGTTCCTCCATCCACACACCACTCAAACTTAGGGACGAAACACAAAATATTGGCAGTTCCTGTAAGGACAGGAAAATTGTTATTGTTATGTAAGTTTAGTTCGATTACATATTAGTTCCCATCCTATTTTTTTCCCTTCTTCTTTGAAATGGCCCGCAGCCCCCGTAAATAGTAATACATGTATCTGTAATTGAGACGCACGTGAACGTCTTTCGCAAAAAATCAGTGTGTCGCGACACACCGAGTGAGAAAGCTGGGCTAGAGAGTATGTTAAAACGTGAGGTTCATGTGTTAAAAAAGCTAATTTCGTAGATTTAGATGACTTGGATGACATAGATGACTTAGAAGACTTAGATGGCTTAGATCAGTGGTTCTCAACCTTTCTAATGCCGCGACCCTTTAATACAGTTCCTCATGTTATGGCGACCCCCGCCACAAAATTATTATTGCTGCTACTTCATAACTGTCTTAGGCGACTCCTAGGAAAGGTTCATTCGACCCCCAAAGGGATCGCGACCCTCAGGTTGAGAACCGCTGGCTTAGATGTTCAGTCCATGTTTTTACATTTTTGCTCGTGTAAAATGTTTGATTTCGAATTTGGGGTTTTTAATTTCTCATTATTATTATTTGAAATAAAGGGACGGGGTGTTGAGAGATTACATTTTTAAAAATGTTTTGATAATTTTGATTCGCGCATTTATTATACATTGGTTTCGCGTTATTAGATATGGGCTTTGTGTGTTTAAATTATAAGGGTTGTGTTTAAATTATAAGGGTTGTGTGTTTAAATTATAAGGGTTGTGTGTTTGAATTATAAGGGTTGTGTTTAAATTATAAGGGTTGTGTGTTTAAATGATACGGTTGTGTGTTTGAATTATAAGGGTTGTGTGTTTGAATTATAAGGGTTGTGTGTTTGAATTATAAGGGTTGTGTGTTTGAATTATAAGGGTTGTGTTTAAATTATAAGGGTTGTGTGTTTAAATGATAAGGGTTGTGTGTTTGAATTATAAGGGTTGTGTGTTTGAAGTATAAGGGTTGTGTTTAAATTATAAGGGTTGTGTGTTTAAAGATGAGGGTTGTGTGTTTGAATTATAAGGGTTGTGTGTTTAAATTATAAGGGTTGTGTGTTTATATTAGAAGGGTTGTGTTTAAATTATAAGGATTGTGATTTTGAATTATAAGGGCTGTGCGTTTGAATTATAAGGATTGTGTGTCTAAATAATAAGGGTTGTGTGTTTAAATGATAAGGGTTGTGTGTTTGAATTATAAGGGTTGTGTGTTTGAATTATAAGGTTGTGTTTAAATTATAAGGATTTTGTGTCTAAATTATAAGGGTTGTGTGTTTGAATTATAAGGGTTGTGTGTTTAAATTATAAGGATTGTGTGTTTGAATTATAAGAGTTGTGTGTTTAAATTATAAGGATTGTGTGTTTGAATTATAAGGGTTGTGTGTTTGAATTATAAGGGCTGTGTTTAAATTATAAGGGTTGTGTGTTTAAATGATAAGGGTTGTGTGTTTGAATTATATGGGTTGTGTGTTTAAAGATGAGGGTTGTGTGTTTGAATTATAAGGGTTGTGTGTTTAAATGATAAGGGTTGTGTGTTTGAATTATAAGGATTGTGTGTATAAATTATAAGAGTTGTGTGTTTAAATGATAAGGGTTGTGTGTTTGAATTATATGGGTTGTGTGTTTGAAGTATAAGGGTTGTGTTTAAATTATAAGGGTTGTGTGTTTAAAGATGAGGGTTGTGTGTTTGAATTATAAGGGTTGTGTGTTTAAATGATAAGGGTTGTGTGTTTGAATTATAAGGATTGTGTGTATAAATTATAAGAGTTGTGTGTTTAAATGATAAGGGTTGTGTGTTTGAATTATATGGGTTGTGTGTTTGAAGTATAAGGGTTGTGTTTAAATTATAAGGGTTGTGTGTTTAAAGAAGAGGGTTGTGTGTTTGAATTATAAGGGTTGTGTTTGAAGCATACGGGTTGTGTGTTTAAATTATAAGGATTGTGTGTATAAATTATAAGGGTTGTGTGTTTAAATGATAAGGGTTGTGTGTTTGAATTATAAGGGCTGTGTGTTTGAATTAAAAGCGTTGTGTTTACATTATAAGGGTTGTGTGTTTAAATGATAAGTGTTGTGTGTTTGAATTATAAGGATTGTGTGTTTGAAGTATAAGGGTTGTGTTTAAATTATAAGGGTTGTGTGTTTAAAGATGAGGGTTGTGTGTTTGAATTATAAGGGTTGTGTGTTTGAATTATAAGGGTTGTGTGATTGAAGCATACGGGTTGTGTGTTTGAATTATAAGGGTTGTGTGTTTATATTAGAAGGGTTGTGTTTAAATTATAAGGATTGTGATTTTGAAATATAAGGGCTGTGCGTTTGAATTATAAGGATTGTGTGTCTAAATTATAAGGGTTGTGTCTTTAAATCATAAGGGTTGTGTGTTTGAATTATAAGGGTTGTGTGTTTGAATTATAAGGTTGTGTTTAAATTATAAGGATTGTGTGTCTAAATTATAAGGGTTGTGTGTTTGAATTATAAGGGTTGTGTGTTTAAATTATAAGGATTGTGTGTTTGAATTATAAGGGTTATGTGTTTAAATTATAATGATTGTGTGTTTGAATTATAAGGGTTGTGTGTTTAAATTAAAGGGTTTTGTTTAAATTATAAGGGTTGTGTGTTTAAATTATAAGATTGTGTTTAAATTATAAGGATTGTGTGTCTAAATTATAAGGGTTGTGTTTAAATTATAAGGTTGCGTGTTTAAATTATAAGGGTTGTGTTTAAATTATAAGGGTTGTGTGTTTAAATTTTCGGTTCATGTGCGGGCCCGGATAAGCCAATGGAATGGTGGAAAGGGTGTTGGGATGTCCCAGAGGTTGTAAGCTAATTTCTTTAAATACAAGATTTAGGCGGTATTTTTAGTTTGGTTGGCACCTTTGATTTTGTCACATTGGCTTTGTCACATTTGGGTTTGTCACATTTGGGTTTGTTACATTGGCTTGTCACATTTGGGTTGGTCACATTTGGTTTGTTACATTGACTTTGTCACGTTTGGGTTTGTCACATTGGCTTTGTCACATTTGCTTTGTCACATTTGTCTTGTTACATTGGCTTTGTCACATTTGGTTTTGTCACCTTTGGGTTTGTCAAATTTGGGTTTTGTCACACTGGCTTTGTCACATTTGGCTTTATCACATTTGGCTTTATCACATTTGGGTTTGTCACATTTAGATTTGACACAGTTGGGTTTTACATTTGGGTTTATCCCATTTCAGTTTGTCACAGCTACAAAATCAAAGGCAAAAAACGAAATGTATATGTTATACAATGCATTACTCTTTTGTTGAAATGTTGTACTAAGTATAATTGTTAAAACAGATTTTAAAATTACGATAAATCAAAAACTCTTGAAATTAAAAAATGAGACTTGATACTGTATGATACTATTGTTGACTGAGGTCTGTATTATACTATTGATGACTGAGGTCTGTATTATACTATTGATGACTGAGGTCTGTATTATACTATTGATGACTGAGGTCTGTATGATACTATTGTTGACTGAGGTCTGTATTATACTATTGATGACTGAGGTCTGTATTATACTATTGATGACTGAGGTCTGTATTATACTATTGATGACTGAGGTCTGTATTATACTATTGATGACTGAGGTCTGTATGATACTATTGTTGACTGAGGTCTGTATTATACTATTGATGACTGAGGTCTGTATGATACTATTGTTGACTGAGGTCTGTATTATACTATTGTTGACTGAGGTCTGTATGATACTATTGTTGACTGAGGTCTGTATGATACTATTGTTGACTGAGGTCTGTATTATACTATTGTTGACTGAGGTCTGTATGATAATATTGTTGACTGAGGTCTGTATGATACTATTGATGACTGAGCTCTCTATGATACTATTGATGACTGATAGAGGCCCTTGCTCTTTGAGGGTCTGGAACAATAATGGGATAGCTACATTGTATTTGAATGTAGAATTATTATCATTATTTAATTAGCTGTAATATAAAAAATGAAATGTTCTCTTTAAATCAAAGTAAATATTATCAGCTACTTATGTGCCACATAAACTCACTATCTCTAGAGACAGAGAAACCCGCCTCGTGCACACAGTTGATAAAAAATACATAAAAAATTAGCCAGCCTTAAAGCTTCTGCATGCATATGATTGTATATCATTGTGTAGATGTGTATCTCAAAGCGTTGGCTACCGTGGGATTTCTGGGCTCTGCTTTGTGACAAAGGCTTCCCCCACTCGGTTGCGCTCTGTTTGCACTTCGGGGGAGTTTCTAAAACGTTCAGTTTTGATAACAAGCATTCCGGTGTTGGCGAAGAGAAATAAACGTTGTCACGCCAAAGATCCAACCCAAACCCCCAAAACCTGTCTTTCAAGTTTGATGTATATTGTGTCCTATGCCTGTGTCCTGTGTCCTATGCTTGTGCACCACTTTAAGAAACTTATTGAAATTAGAGACAATGTTTTAAAAATAAAAATTAAATGATATCGATTGATAAAATGTTTTACTATTGTGGAGTGTCCCAACCTGGGTAGTGAAGGGGTTTGGGGGGGGGGGGGAATTCACACAGGTACGAAGACTGGCTTCTTGTCGTAGGGTGTCAGATAGCACCCGAACGAGGCTAGCACGTCCGTGACGGTGACATTAGTTATAGGTCAAAGTAATGGAGTGCAGAGGCGGGCAGCCAGTTAATGAGAGATTTCCCATTTAGTTAGTTGGGGGGAGGGGGGGGGGAGCGTGAAGTTATTCGTTCTACCGAAGAAACAGTTCGTAGCAAACAGTTCGTAGCAAATAGGTAGAAACAGTTCGTAGCAAACGGGTGGAAACAGTTCATAGCAAACAGGTAGAAACATTTCAAAGCAAACAGGTAGAAACAGTTCATAGCAAACAGGTAGAAACAGTTCATAGCAAACAGGTAGAAACAGTTCATAGCAGACAGGTAGAAACAGTTCATAGCAGACAGGTAGAAACAGTTCATAGCAAACAGGTAGAAACAGTTAGCACTGGGAAGGAACATCTAGAGACGCCACGACTAATTTGGGGACTAATAAAAAGGGACCGTTTGTGGGGACTAGAGAGAACTCAGTCAGGCAGCAGAAGAGGACAGTCGGTGTGGGGGTGGTGGACACAGTCGGAGAGCAGCAACACCATCTTCAGGTGGTAGAGCCGTACAGTTGAGGATTTCGATCAGTTACCAGTATATTTTATTGTACAGAGTTTGCAACATTAGGTATAGAGGAGGGCTTAATGCTTTATCTCTGCGGAGGTCAGAAGCAAAGCAATTACGGGAAAGGAGTTCTTAGAGAGTGATCAAAGTGTTTAAAGTCCTTGATACTAGAGCAGTAAACACTGATCTACAGTTGTTGTTTCATCGCCCCACCTCACCAATAAATCATGAATTAATTGTGTGTTAGCACATATCAACATTGTATTCTTTGAATTAATTGTGTGTTAACACGTCGTACCAACATTATATTATATGAATTAATTGTGTGTTAGCACGTACCAACATTATATTATATAAATTAATTGTGTGTTAGCACGTACCAAAATTATATTATATGAATTAATTGTGTGTTAACACGTCGTATCAACATTATATTCTATGAATTAATTGTGTGTTAGCACATAACAACATTGTATTCTATGAATTAATTGTGTGTTAACATGTCGTATCAATATTATATTCTATGAATTATTTGTGTGTTAGCACATATCAACATTATATTCTATGAATTATTTGTGTGTTAGCACATATCAACATTATATTCTATGAATTAATTGTGTGTTAACACGTCGTATCAACATTATATTCTATTTTCTATCTTAGGTGTTAGTTTATTTATTTTATTTTTAGGCTTTACAAGAAAAACTTTTAAAATTTCTTGATATTTCGAATCTAGTTATTGTTTGGGTTACACTAACGTTTAATTGCTTAGGGCCTATGGCATCTAAAGGCCTTAATTCTCCCCTGTTCCTGTGCTCAAATACTGGATGGTCTGTTGAAGTGCTGGTTGGTGTGTTGAAATGATGGATTGTGTTTTGAAATGATGGATGGTGTGTTGAAATGCTGGATGATGTGTTGAAATGATGGATTGTGTTTTGAAATGATGGATGGTGTGTTGAAATGCTGGATGGTGTGTTGAAATGCTGGATGATGTGTTGAAATGATGGATGGTGTTTTGAAATGCTGGATGGTGTGTTGAGATGATGGATGGTGTTTTGAGATGATGGGCTCCGTTATTTAAATATTTCGTTTGTGTGTAATATGTAGCATGTAGCAACATTTCGACACGCACAAACAAAGCTAGGGATCATAGTTGTTCGACATAAAATATGAGGTTAAAGACTTATGTTCAGTGATTTAGGCAGTCAGGAAGCCAATTTGAAGTCTCAAGCACAGCGGTTCTCAACCTGTGGGTCGCGACCCCTTTAGGGGTCGCACGACCCTTTCCCAGGGGTCGCCTAAGACCACCTGAAAACACATATGCTCTATAGTTATGAAGTATAACCGAAAATAATTTTGAGCCTGGGGGTCGCCACAACACGGTGGACTGTAGTAAAGGGTCGCGGCCATGGGAAGGTTGAGAGCCACTGCTCAAGCAGATGACGTAAAAATAAAAGTGATCAGACTTGAAAGGCAACCCGTCCGAGACATGTGAGCATAATGGGCTCTAGCGTTGGTGTTTTGGTGCATAGAAATCAAACTCTTTGAATAGGGCAAAATATGAAATAGCGAGGTGAACGCACTACGAACAGCGTGTCTTAAATTGCGTTTGTGCCAGTTTAAGTGTCTTAGATTCGGAAAAAAAAACAGTAAAAATTTTAATGTATTCAGACGTTCGTGTATTATTAGGAGGAGACTCCATAACAGAGGCGTAGTAGCGAGGACATATCCCCCACCCTGTTCAAAATTTAAGGTGCCCCCCCTCCCCAATAAAACAAATATTTTGAACAACAGTTCAAATAAAGGTACACCTATTTATTCGTAGAATATAAATATTTATATATTTTTTTACAACTTACAATTTAGGAATAACAGTGGCATACGAGTACACTATCTTCACACGGCATACATTAGGCATTAAATATTTGGCTGTCACACGGCGTAAATTTTAGCATTACGTCTTTGGCTGTCATAAGGCACACATTAGGCATTAAATATTTGGCTGTCACATTGCGTACATTAGCATTACGTCTTTGGCTGTCATAAGGCACACATTAGGCATTACACCTTTGGCTGTCATACGCCCCAATCCTTCCACTCAGAACAAACATATGGGCTCCCAGCTGCTGTAGACCTTTTTTTCCTAATCATCATCCATCTAAGAATAGGTCTGCCCTTGAGCGTTTTCCTCTGGGGTGTTGGTTGTGCACCCTTTCACCCCTATGTCAATTTGCATTCCCAGTCCCCGCCCAGGGTAGGCTGACCCTTTCAATCACTACTACCAGTGCAGGATTCTGATATAGTTTATACAATTCCTGGTTGGTTCGTATTCTCAATCCATTTTCCATACTTTGTTGGTCCGTATATTTCCCGGAGAACTTTCCTCTCCCATGTGTTTAATAGGTTTTCTGCTGTCTTTGTTAGGGCCCAAGTTTCACTTGCATATATTACAACTGGTCTGATTACAGTTTATAGAGAGCTCTCCTTGTTTTTCTTGTATTGTTTTTACTTTTGAGTTTTTTCTGACTACTGTTTTATGCCCTGTTTCCGGCTGATATTCTTTCTTTGATTTCTCTTAGAAATTCATTTCATTCATTTGAATTGATTTACTTTTTCAAAAGACGTGTTTCTAATCTTAATGATTTCATGTGTCTTCTCTTTAACAAGGTCATGTATTTTGTTTTATGGCTGTTAGCTTCCAGCCCTGCTGGTAGTGATGGGCCTTCTAATTCGATAAAAGCTTTTGATAGGTCTTCGCCACCTTTCCCTAACAGTGCTATGTCATCAGAATATGCAAGAGACTGAAGGGGTTGGTTGTTGAGATTGCCTATTGGTTGTGGGTCTTGGGTTTCCCCTCAGAAAGTATTCCCCCCCACCCACCCCCCAAAAAAATAATATCAGCCATACTTGTAATTGGAATAGGGAATCGATAGTCTAGTAATCTCAATATTAGCTGATAGTGCAAACAATTCCCCACCGTTTCCAGGCAAGCGGTACCCCCCACCACCTCGCCCCACCACACATGCCTTTTCCTACCATTGCAGGCACTGGCGTACTGCGAACACACATATCCAAGGCAATGAGTTGGGAATGGAAGATATAACAAGTTACTAAATTAGAAAAGACAAGTGGACTAGTAATTTTATATTGTGTTAGAAATGACAAGAGCAGGTAGGTTGGGAAGTAATTTTATGTTGCGTTGGAAATGACAAGAGCGGTGGGCTGTGAAGTTATTTTGTGTTGCAATGGAAATGACATGAGCAGGTAGGTTGGGAAGTAATTTTATGTTGCGTTGGAAATGACAAGACCAGGTAGGTGGGGAAGTAATTTTATGTTGCGTTGTAAATGACAAGAGCAATTAGGTTGGGAAGTAATTTTATATTGTGTTGGAAATGAAAAAGGCAATTAGGTTGGGAAGTAATTGTATATTGTGTTGGAAATGACAAGAGCAAGTAGGTTGGGAAGTAATTTTATATTGTGTTGGAAATGACAATAGCAGGTAGGTTGGGAAGTAATTTTATATTGTGTTGGAAATGACAAGAGCAAGTAGGTTGGGAAGTAATTTTATATTGTGTTGGAAATGACAAGAGCAATTAGGTTGGGAAGTAATTTTATGTTGCGTTGGAAATGACAAGAGCAATTAGGTTGGGAAGTAATTTTATATTGTGTTGGAAATGACAAGAGCAAGTTGGTTGGGAAGTAATTTTATATTGTGTTGGAAATGAAAAAGGCAATTAGGTTGGGAAGTAATTTTATATTGTGTTGGAAATGAAAAAGGCAATTAGGTTGGGAAGTAATTTTATATTGTGTTGGAAATGAAAAAGGCAATTAGGTTGGGAAGTAATTTTATATTGTGTTGGAAATGACAAGAGCAAGTAGGTTGGGAAGTAATTTTATATTGTGTTGGAAATGACAAGAGCAAGTAGGTTGGGAAGGGTTCATGTTTCAATTAAAAATTGCTTTTAAGTTGTTTTTTTTTAAATATTGAAATGTTTTAGTAAAATGTTCTTTTTAATTGATTTTTTTTAAAAAGTGTTTTGAAATAATCCTTCTATAAAAGAACAGCTAATTTTAACTCCCTATCTTTCCAAATTATATTCATTTTATCGAAAGAGAGCTTGCACAATGTCTGAAATTTCTGTTAAAACAACTCGCAGAAGATTTGTGCGTATCTTGTTCTACTCCACTCTCTCTCTCTCTCTTTTCTCTCTCTTACATCCTTTCTCTAACTCTCTCTATCACTCATTCTCTCTCTATCCTTACTCTTCCTAACCTCCCTACACTCCCTCTGTCTCTCCCTACTCTGTCTCTCTCTCTATCACTCTTACTCCCTTAGTCTCTCACACCCCAACTCTCTACTCTCTCTCTCTTTCGTTCTCTATCTCTCCCTCTCTCCCTCCCTTAACCTCTCTCTCTCTCTCTCTTTGCCTTGCATATTTTGCTATCAATTGACTTTGGGGAGACACCAATTTGATCCGATTTCCAAATACAGTATTTGAATGAAGAAATGTGTTTCAACTTTATTTACAACGGTTACAATGTAAAATCAGTCTATTCTTAGAAAGATACGCAGACAAAGAAATCTTTGGTAGCCATATCGTTCATTAAATCATCAAATTATATTAAACCGTTCTCTGACATTTTCCCACAAGTTATTATTTCATGAACGATTTTGAAATTTATTTTTTTTAAAATCGACATCAAGTGTTATATTTTTGATGACCAACAATAACAAAATATCAATTTTTACGACACGGCAGGTAGGGTCTTCTGGAAGCGGCGATCTGTAAGAAACGCGTTGTTGGTGATGTGCTCCCTGACATTCTCCTACCAGTTGCTGACCGCTGCTCAACTCTGGTCTAACGGAAGCTTGACAACCATGCTGAACGACACAAAATTGCAACGACGCATCACACGTCAAGCGATAAGTGACAGAGCTGACTTCGAACTTAGCCATCAAATACCCAGCCATCAAATACCCAGCCATCAAATACCCAGCCATCAAATACCCAGCCATCAAATACCCAGCCATCAAATACCCAGCCATCAAATACCCAGCCATCAAATACCCAGCCATCAAATACCCAGCCATCAAATACCCGTGAATGTCAAAAAAGTAAAAACGATTCACGATGAAAATAAAATTTATTCTACAACAGGAATGGCTGCAAGCCAAGGAGCAAACACGAGCGGAACATCTTCTTTGGCGGAGGAGTCAAAAGACCAACACAACCTCAGCCAGCCCTTCGATATTTCAACGGCCTACCATCAAAGGTGGGTTGGATTTCCTGACATGAGTAACTGCAGCTGTGAGGAGATGCTTACCGGTCCGACCAACAATTCCCTGTATCAGCAGGTGGTGCTGAGACTGTCCAGTCAGCAGATCATAAACGAGGCAAAGGAATGCAATCAGTTTAAAATGAAATTCGGATTCATGAGGTACCCGCCAGTGTCAATGGAGGAGAGGGCATTTCCGATCGCTTATATAATATTATTTCATCGGAGCCTTGATCAGGTAAGAGTTCACATAAAAAACGTTTGAAAAGAATCTTTTATAAAATATTTTAAGTCACGCGCGGGGTAAACTCATTAATTAATGCATGTCCAGTACCAATATAAAATGAAGACCTTAGTGCTAAAAGTACTTAAGTCACATTTTTGTCAAAATCAATCTAAACTGTGATCTTTTCTTACCCAGTTTAGCCAAGTGTACTGCAGAAATTTGAACACATTAAAATGTGCATTAGGCCCTTAATTAAACAAGACAAAAAATGAAAATAGTCATATTTTATAGACGAACAGTATATTTGAACTTGTTTATCTCAAAATGTGCATTTTGTGACTTAAGTACTTTTAGCACTAAGGTCTTCAATTAGATTTGGGCCAGATCGTTACGTCACAAGGGAATTAACACAAGTCTCCTCTTTTAGAAAGGGATGGAAAAGAAACAGCATGCGATCTAACCAATTGCTTCCCCCACTTACTTTCTTTTTTTGACTATTACTAGAAATGTTTCAAAGCATACATTTTTTTAAAAAACTCAGTTAAAATGAGTTGGTAATAATATAAATTTACTTGTGCCATTTTTGACCACCGTTACAGGAAATGAAGGCGAACTGTTGTCTTTGTAAACCCTTTTTCAAAAAAATGTTCTTATTAATGACATGAGAGCATACTTTCTGTTTAGTTCAAATGTCAGTGTTCCCAAACTTTACACACATCCTCGAAACTTGACGACATTTTGGTATTATTATTATTATTAGGTGGTTTTATATAGCGCAGTACCCACAGCCTAGGGCTAGGCTCATCGCGCTTCGCATAAAAATTAGCCATTACAGAAACGCATACATTTAAAAACAACAATTGTTGAAAAGCTTGACCTCACCCACCCAAGTGCTATCTACCCATGTCCAGCCATGGACAGCACCCACCCAAGTACTATCTACCCTTGTCCAGCCATGGACAGCACCCACCCAAGTACTATCTACCCCTGTCCAGCCATGGACAGCACCCACCCAAGTACTATCTACCCATGTCCAGCCATGGACAGCACCCACCCAAGTACTATCTACCCCTGTCCAGCCATGGACAGCACCCACCCAAGTACTATCTACCCCTGTCCAGCCATGGACAGCACCCACCCAAGTACTATCTACCCATGTCCAGCCATGGACAGCACCCACCCAAGTACTATCTACCCCTGTCCAGCCATGGACAGCACCCACCCAAGTACTATCTACCCATGTCCAGCCATGGACAGCACCCACCCAAGTACTATCTACCCATGTCCAGCCATGGACAGCACCCACCCAAGTACTATCTACCCATGTCCAGCCATGGACAGCACCCACCCAAGTGCTATCTACCCCTGTACAGCCATGGACAGCACCCACCCAAGTACTATCTACCCATGTCCAGCCATGGACAGCACCCACCCAAGTGCTATCTACCCCTGCCCAGCCATGGAAAGCACCCACCCAAGTGCTATCTACCCCTGTCCAGCCATGGACAGCACCCATCAGCATCGAGCGTTGTTTATCAGTTAGAGGGGGGGGGGTGAGAATGAGTCGGTGTAGGACGGTTTAAAGAGATTGGTCTTGAGGGGAGTTTTGAAGACTGTGTTAATTTGACAATTAAAAATTGATTGTTATATGATGACTTTATTATCTACTATCATAAGTGGTTGACTGGAGTGCCCAAACGGCCCAAGACTGGAGTGTCCAAATGGTCCATGACTAGAGTGTCCAAATGGTCCATGACTAGAGTGTCCAAATGGTCCATGACTAGAGTGTCCAAATGGTCCATGACTAGAGTGTCCAAATGGTCCATGACTAGAGTGTCCAAATGGTCCATGACTAGAGTGTCCAAATGGTCCATGACTAGAGTGTCCAAATGGTCCATGACTAGAGTGTCCAAACGGTCCATGACTAGAGTGTCCAAATGGTCCATGACTAGAGTGTCCAAATGGTCCATGACTAGAGTGTCCAAATGGTCCATGACTAGAGTGTCCAAATGGTCCATGACTAGAGTGTCCAAATGGTCCATGACTAGAGTGTCCAAATGGTCCATGACTAGAGTGTCCAAATGGTCCATGACTAGAGTGTCCAAATGGTCCATGACTAGAGTGTCCAAATGGTCCATGACTAGAGTGTCCAAATGGTCCATGACTAGAGTGTACAAATGGTCCATGACTAGAGTGTCCAAATGGTCCATGACAAACATCAAGTTATGCAAATACGCAAGTTTTATGTAGAAGCGACCATGGGGACCCTAATATTGACGCAACCATTATGGTTTCACTGTGTACCAGTGAACCCATGATTATGATCTACACTTTTTTTCTGATTTCAAATGTCTTTGTTCATAAAAGTGTTTTTAATTATTTTGTTAAAAAACATTAATTGATTCTCATTTCAGAGCCATGAACTCAACGTTTGCCAGAAATGTATTCGAATGAAAACAGTTAGTCGGAATTTTGATAAAGCGTAAAATTTTTTGAACAAGTTTTTTCCAAAGGAAATAATCGGGAAAATCCTATAAAAACAATTTTTATTTTCAAAATTACATTTTCCCCATTTCTCAACCCGCACCTTCCATTTAAAACGTTTAAAAATAAATTAATCCCTTTCGAATAAAACTCCCGTCGAACAAAGTTTCCTTCGAACAAATTTCCGGATACGGTATCGAACCCATGTATCTCATGTGCACTTATTTGGCCAGGTTTTATTTTTGCTCCGGGCCATCTATCGTCCCCATAACGTCTATTGTCTGACCCTGGACACTACAAGCGGATCGGATATTTTGGAAGCGGCGAGGTCGTTGGCCAGGTGTCTACCGAATGTGTTCGTGGCCAGTAAGCTGGAGGACATCGTGTACGCCGGCTTCTCCAGGCTGATGGCAGACGTGGATTGCATGGAGGACCTCGTGAGACATCCGGTACGGTGGAAATACGTCATCAACATGCCCGGGGAGCAGTTTCCCCTTAGGTTTGTTAATGATAATAACAATTATATTGCGGCGTCTATATAACAACTTTTCTATTGATATATCGTTATAATTAACCATAGATGTGTCTCTTTAGCTCCATAAATTGACTTTAGATCAGAGGTCCCAAACTTTTTTGTTTCGTAGACCACTTGCTATGTTTTTCGGTTTTTGGTAGACCTGCATACCTGATATTGGTATTTTTGCAAATTCATTAACTTCAAATGTATTTTCGACAGCCGGTATAGTGCTACTCACTTTGAAAGATTTAAATTTATATTCATATATCAGGAAATATACCTAATAAATTAAATTTTAATATGATTCTTCATCAAGTTTCATGAACATTTATGTTTTAAATTTTTACTTCATAGTTACTTTTATAATTTATGTAGGAAGATATATGTCTTTATATTATACGGTAATATTATGTAAGTAAATAGGTACTATCTGTGTATGTGGATTATTGCATTCATGCATGCCAAAATAGAAGTCACGACCTGCTTACATGAGATCCACTACCGTTGACCCCCATTTTCATTTCATGGACCCCCAATTTTTTTTTCGCTGACAATGGACCCCTTGCAAGTTGTCGTCGACCCCTGGAGGTCGATATAGACCACTTTGGGAACCACTTCTTTAGATTGTTTAATATATATGTTTAATTTATGTTTACGTTAAATACATTTTAAACCCAATACCGTCATTTTCAAAAGCAGCTCTGAAATATAAAGGGCTTATGAAAAAGAAAGTTAAAATTACTGCCCTGTTGCCAGGGGCGTCATTTCAGGCCTTTTCAGGTGGGTGTAAACCAAAACTTGGTCGGCTTGTGAAGTTGTTTATTGCTGGAGGCGCACCAGTACATTACAATTTAAATAAAACCTGCAAATTCGGGGGGGGGGGCGCCAAATGCCCCAACCTGCCCTACCCAAATGACGTTCCTGAATTTTGCATTGTAAGGTTGCTTGTTTACCAGCCCCCTCCCACCCAACCCCATTTGTTAATAAATTAAAAGTGAATAAATTGAATTCATGAAGTTCAATTTTCCAATTATTTTTTGCAATCAGCTACGTTGATGTCCGTTGTCTTTTAATGAAGTTTTCTTTACCCAGGCTGACCAATGCCATCTTCTACCCCCCTCCACCAACCCGCCCTAAATGAAAGTGTCCTTGTAAATGGGGTTGGACGTTCATGGCTATATCTGTCCATGCCCAAATTCTCAATTTTTGTAGTTAAAAGAATGTTCTGCATGACCTCACGGTGCCCTCTTCACCATGACCCCTCATGGTACCCTTCATTGTGCCCCCTCACGGTGCCCTAATCACGGTGCCCCCTCAAATTGCCCTAATCACGGTGCCCCCTCAAATTGCCCTAATCACGGTGCCCCCTCACGGTACCCTAATCACGGTGCCCTAATCACGATGCCCCCTCACGGTGCCCTAATAACGGTGCCCTAATCACGGTGCCCCTCACGGTGCCCCTCACGGTGCCCTAATCACGGTGCCCCCTCACGAGTCCTCCTCACGAGCCCTCCTCACGGTGCTCCCTTACGGTGCTCCCGCACATGCCCCTCCTCATGGTGCCCCCGCACGGTGCACTCCTCACGGTGCCCTTCTCGCCGTAACCAGTCTGAAAGCCGTACTTGGGCGTTGACTAAATGTATTCAACTTCAGCTCATGTCGCCATCATTGTTTTACCCTGATCTAGAACAAACTTGGAACTAGTGAGAACTTTCAAACTCTTCAACGGGAGTAACAATCTTGAGGTCCTGACGGCAGACAAGGCACTGATCAAGTATCGATACCTGTTCAAGGCCGTGTATCACAAGGACAATGTAACCGGTGAGTCACTTATAGACAGACCCTGTCACCGGTGAGTCACTTATAGACAGAGATTGCCACTGGTGAGTCACTTACATAAAGACACTGTCACTGGTGAGTCACTTACTGACAGACCCTGTCACCGGTGAGTCACTTATAGACAGACACTGTCACTGGTGAGTCACTTACATAAAGACACTGTCACTGGTGAGTCACTTACAGACAGACCATGTCACCTGTGAGTCACTTACAGACAGACACTGTCACTGGTGAGTCACTTACAGACAGACCCTGTCACCAGTGAGTCACTTATAGACAGACACTGTCACTGGTGAGTCACTTACGTAAAGACACTGTCACTGGTGAGTCAATTATAGACAGACACTGTCACTGGTGAGTCACTTATATAAAGACACTGTCACTGGTGAGTCACTTATATAAAGACACTGTCACTGGTGAGTCACTTATAGACTGACACTGTCACTTGTGAGTCACTTATATAAAGACACTGTCACCGGTGAGTCACATATAGACAGACACTGTCACCAGTGAGTCACTTATAGACAGACACTGTTACCAGTGAGTCACTTATAGACAGACACTGTCACCTGTGAGTCACTTATAGACAGACACTGTCACCAGTGAGTCACTTCTGTCAAGACACTTCCTGATCATTAATCATTGTTAAAGACAATTTCATTGATAAGTCATACTTTTGTTTTTTAGTAGAAGACACTTTGCAATATTTTATTTTACTTTTTGTTGCTCATGGAGTAATGTATGATTTCCCGATAGATTTCCCGATAGATTTCCCGTCTGTTTAATCATTACTGTGGGCATTCTGTCTCTTCAGTTTGAGCAAAGATGAGCAAAGGGTTGGAACATACTGGGCCTAAACTTTTAAACATAATTGGCCCACACTTTTAAACATACTGGGCACCAGGGCCGGCCTTAGGCCATTGCAACCTATGCGGCCGCAATGGGCCCCGCACTTTCATAGGCCCCACCCCGAATTTATTTTCTAATACAAAATCTTAATTTTCACTTATTATCCTTATCCCCTACCCAGAATGGGCTCCGCGCAGTCCGTTTCGCATAGGGCCCCGCAATTGTTAGGGTCGGCCCTGCTGGGCACTAACACTTTTGAACATGTTGGGCCCTTTCCAGCACTGCATACATCCCTACATACAGCCATGCATACAGCCCTGCACACAGCCATGCATACAGCCAAGAATACAGCCCTGCATACATCCCTACATACAGCCATGCATACAGCCATACATACAGCCATGCATACAGCCAAACGCATTTTGTTGTTCATACATGGTAACAAATAATTTGGAAATAAAGTCAGATCTTATTTTATACTTTCTCCAAGTTTCAAATTATTCAGCTCTTGAACTTAGCATTACTTTTAATCAGCCTTCAACTTAGCATTACTTTTAATCAGCCTTCAACTTAGCATTACTTTTAATCAGCCTTCAACTTAGCATTACTTTTAATCAGCCTTCAACTTAGCATTACTTTTAATCAGCCTTTAACTTAGCATTACTTTTAATCAGCCTTCAACTTAGCATTACTTTTAATCAGCCTTCAACTTAGCATTACTTTTAATCAGCCTTCAACTTAGCATTACTTTTAATCAGCCTTCAACTTAGCATTACTTTTAATCAGCCTTCAACTTAGCATTACTTTTAATCAGCCTTCAACTTAGCATTACTTTTAATCAGCCTTCAACTTAGCATTACTTTTAATCAGCCTTCAACTTAGCATTACTTTTAATCAGCCTTCAACTTAGCATTACTTTTAATCAGCCTTCAACTTAGCATTACTTTTAATCAGCCTTCAACTTAGCATTACTTTTAATCAGCCTTCAACTTAGCATTACTTTTAATCAGCCTTCAACTTAGCATTACTTTTAATCAGCCTTCAACTTAGCATTACTTTTAATCAGCCTTCAACTTAGCATTACTTTTAATCAGCCTTCAACTTAGCATTACTTTTAATCAGCCTTCAACTTAGCATTACTTTTAATCAGCCTTCAACTTAGCATTACTTTTAATCAGCCTTCAACTTAGCATTACTTTTAATCAGCCTTCAACTTAGCATTACTTTTAATCAGCCTTCAACTTAGCATTACTTTTAATCAGCCTTCAACTTAGCATTACTTTTAATCAGCCTTCAACTTAGCATTACTTTTAATCAGCCTTCAACTTAGCATTACTTTTAATCAGCCTTCAACTTAGCATTACTTTTAATCAGCCTTCAACTTAGCATTACTTTTAATCAGCCTTCAACTTAGCATTACTTTTAATCAGCCTTCAACTTAGCATTACTTTTAATCAGCCTTCAACTTAGCATTACTTTTAATCAGCCTTCAACTTAGCATTACTTGTAATCAGCCTTCACGTCATATCGAAATAATTACTAGGCTAACCAGTCCCGGCGTTTGCCTATTACATTTATGTATTTTAGGTTACCGTCTTTGTAATGTGTTGTTTGTTTTTAGCACAAGTAGCAGTTCATCTATTTGTTTTCACCAAAACAATAAACTTTGTACCGGTAGTTTTTGAATGGAGAACCGTATATTGCCAAAGCAGCAGACCCCCCCCCCCCCCCACCAACAAAATTTCATGTAGAAGGTGGACCCAAGGAACGTCAACATTGAGTGGAATGTCATATCTCATGAGTGGAATGTCATATCTCATGAGTGGAATGTCATATGAGTGGAATGTCATATCTCATGAGTGGAATGTCATATCTCATGAGTGGAATGTCATATCTCATGAGTGGAATGTCATATCTCATGAGTGGAATGTCATATCTCATGAGTGGAATGTCATATCTCATGAGTGGAATGTCATATATCATGAGTGGAATGTCATATCTCATGAGTGGAATGTCATAACTCATAATGAACTCCATCTCCGGCTCTTTATATCGCTATTCATCCCTTATATGAGGATCCCGATCTTAGCCGATCCCATCTGTATTAATGAAAAAACATTAATTCATTCTTCGGTCACGTCCTGGTATCGACACAAACTAACAACCTACCTCCACCCCAAACCCCCCCCCCCCCCCCCCCAAAAATCTCCTGACGTGTAAAGCTCATTATCTCTTATCACAAATCTTCGTAACAGAACTCCCAAACGTTGCACGCTTCAAAAACAGCACTGACAGAGATTTGCCGAAGGTCGAATTTAAAAAAAATTATATTTTTTTTGCGCTGTCTGTCACGTCTTCTTGAAACATTAATAGAATGATCATGTTAAGCTTGCCCAAGTAAAGAGTGTTATCTTAGAGCGTCACCAAAAAAAAAGATGGGGAAAAAAAAGCCATAAAAACTAACACTGAGAGCCGCGACAACGTACCGCCGTGAAGCAAAGCTGATAACGTAACGCAATGAAGCACGGCTGACAACGTAACGCAATGAAGCACGGCTGACAACGTAACGCAATGAAGCACGGCTGACAACGTAACGCAATGAAGCACAGCTGACAACGTAACGCAGTGAAGCACGGCTGGCAACGTAACGCACGGCTGACAACGTAACGCAGCGAAGCACGGCTGACAACGTAACGCAGTGAAGCACGGCTGACAACGTAACGCAGTGAAGCACAGCTGACAACGTAACGCAGTGAAGCACGGCTGACAACGTAACGCAATGAAGCACAGCTGACAACGTAACGCAGTGAAGCACGGCTGGCAACGTAACGCACGGCTGACAACGTAACGCAGCGAAGCACGGCTGACAACGTAACGCAGTGAAGCACGGCTGACAACGTAACGCAGTGAAGCACAGCTGACAACACAACGCAGTGAAGCACGGCTGGCAACGTAACGCAGTAAAGCACGGCTGACAACGTAACGCAGCGAAGCACGGCTGACAACGTAACGCAGTGAAGCACGGCTGGCAACGTAACGCAGTGAAGCACAGCTGGCAACGTAACGCAATGAAGCACAGCTGACAACGTAACGCAATGAAGCACAGCTGACAACGTAACGCAATGAAGCACAGCTGACAACGTAACGCAATGAAGCACAGCTGGCGACGTAACACCGTGAAGCACAGCTACATTGTAAGAGTCACGACCTCTCCCCCCACTTTCCGAAATTTAAGACATTAACTAAGTCTATGAAATACAACTATAGGAGACGGAACCCAGTTTTTTATAAAAAAATTAAATAAATAAAATTCCAATGAGCTATATTTTTAATGCCCTTTGTGTATAATTCAAGCCCTTCAGACCAATACAAATGTATTAGTCGTGTATTGCAGGGGAAGGTAACGCAACACCCTCCCCCCGGAGTGGAAGCAAAGCCGTCCTGACTCCTAGAGAGTGGACCGCGAACGCTTTAAACGCAGCGTTTTCGGTCGACCGGACGTCCCCAAAGCCAGGGTGGAGGTTCCCGGCACGCCGCCGCACGGTCTGTCCACGGGGAAACCCGGCGTCTGGCCCGTGTGGGGGTGTGACGGGGGGGGGGGGCATTAAGAGCTTGCGCTCGACGGCCCACCGACGTCATCTCCTATGTGACGTTATTAGGGGAAGGCAAACTTTTTGTGCGGACGGCCACATTGACAATAAATGTAGAGCTATTTAGGAGGCCGCATGTACAGTATGTCCAGTTTTTTACATGTCGATAAACATTTTTCTATATGAAAATCGACAAATTGGCATTTTATTATTACATGATAAAAGTCAAGGACTTTTAAAAAAATAGAAAATTAGAAAGAAAGTTGATCAAAAATGTTAAAACAATCATAACGGTAATGAAATTGGCATTTTATTATTACATGATAAAAGTCAAGGACTTTTAAAGAAATAGAAAATTAGAAAGAAAGTTGATCAAAAATGTTAAAACAATCATAACGGTAATGAAATTCTGTAAAATTCAACAAAATAACATAAAACAAAGCAAATTTGAAGAATCTCTAAATGCCTTCGAGGGCCACATAATATCAGTTGAAGGGCCGCATGCGGCCCGCTGACCGTAGTTTGCCCACCTCTGGTGTATTGTATTCTCCCAAACGTTCATTCAAGAATTCCTGTAGTAACGATGAAACCTTTTTAAGTCTGATTTTTTTTTCCAATCGAACGAGTAATATCAAGCAAATTGTGTTACAACACCACACAGTTACACGTGTTATTTTTTGATTGTGTTACAACACCACACAGTTACACTTGTTATTTTTTTATTGTGTTACAACACCACACAGTTACACTTGTTATTTTTTGATTGTGTTACAACACCACACAGCTACACTTGTTATTTTTTGCTTCAACTTTTTGTTACAGGTGTTGTCAATGTCAGGAAAGGCTCTAAACGGCACAAGCCCCCACCACACGGGTTTGATATGGCCAAGGGAAGTACGTACGGATGCTTCGCCCGCGAGTTGGTGGAGTTTTTGTTCACCACTCCGGCAGCCCGAGACCTACTGGAGTGGAGCCGTGATGTTGTCAGTCCTGACGAGTACTTCTGGGCGATGCTGCACTACAGTAAAGTCGTTAAAGTACCCGGGAGCCTTGCAGGTGACATTGTGAATTCCTTAGTAGCTCATCCATCCCCATTCCCCCCCCCCCACCCCCAAGTTTCTCAAACAATAAGACCTACCCGGAATATTAAGGCCAATCATGTTTTTTTCAAGGATGCTCGTAATATAAGCCCTACACCAAAAGTAAGCCATAACTCAAAAGTAAGCACTGTAACAAAAGTAAACCTTACTCCAAAAGTAAGCCATATACCAAAAGTAAGCCCTACTCCAAAAGTAAGCCATACCCCAAAAATAAGCCCTACTCCAAAAGTAAGCCCTACCCCAAAAGTAAGCCCAACCCCAAAAGAAAGCCCTACACCAAAAGTAAGCCCTACCCCAAAAGTAAGCCCTACCCCAAAAGTAAGCCCTGCATCAAAAGTAAGCCCTACCCCAAAAGTAAGCCCTACACCAAAAGTAAGCCCTACTCCAAAAGTAAGCCCTACCCCAAAGTAAGCCCAATCCCAAAAGAAAGCCCTACACCAAAAGTAAGCCCAACCCAAAAGTAAGCCCTACATCAAAAGTAAGCCCTACATCAAAAGTAAGCCTTACACCAAAAGAAAGCCCTACCCCAAAAGTAAGCCCAACCCCAAAAGTAAGCCCTACCCCAAAAGAAAGCCTTACACCAAAAGTAAGCCCTACCACAAAAGTAAGCCCTACATCAAAAGTAGGCCTTACACCAAAAGTAAGCCCTACCCCAAAAGTAAGCCCAACCCCAAAAGTAAGCCCTACCCCAAAAGAAAGCCTTACACCAAAAGTAAGCCCTACCACAAAAGTAAGCCCTACATCAAAAGTAGGCCTTACACCAAAAGTAAGCCCTACATCAAAAGTAAGCTTTACACCAAAAGTAAGCCCTACATCAAAAGTAAGCTTTACATCAAAAGTAAGCCCTACCACAAAAGTAAGCCCTACCACAAAGTAAGCCCTACATCAAAAGTAAGCCTTACACCAAAAGTAAGCCCTACATCAAAAGTAAGCTTTACATCAAAAGTAAGCCCTACCACAAAAGTAAGCCCTACCACAAAGTAAGCCCTACATCAAAAGTAAGCCTTACACCAAAAGTAAGCCCTACCCCAAAAGAAAGCCTTACACCAAAAGTAAGCCCAACCCCAAAAGTAAGCCCTACCCCAAAAGAAAGACTTACACCAAAAGTAATACCTACCACAAAAGTAAGCCCTACACCAAAAGTAAGCCCTACCCCAAAAGTAATCCCTACCACAAAAGTAAGACCTATTACAAAGTAAGAACTACCACAAAAGTAAGCCCTACCACAAAAGTAAGCCCTACAACAAAAGTAAGCCCTACCACAAAAGTAAGCCCTACCACAAAAGTAAGCCCTACACCAAAAGTAAGACCTACCCCAAAAGTAATCCCTACCACAAAAGTAAGACCTACACCAAGAGTAAGCTCTCCTTAAAAGTAAACCAACAAAATTTACTGGTATGTAAATAGAACTCGAAACTTATTTCCGAATAAAATCGAATGTGTTGCCAGTGGTCTACGAGCCAGTAGTACAAGATTCTTGACAATTGATTCTTGCAGGAGATGAATTAAATATATATTCTTTTACATGAAAGACATCCCTTGCAAATAAGCTTCTAATGTGTTGTTGTCTTTAACATTTTTTGATTGGTGCAAAAACCCGGACTTATTTTCCGAGAAAGATGGTACCTGTTTATATAATTTAAAGAAAATTATCAAGAAAAATAACTTAGAGGCTAGCACTGACAGTGTCTTCTTGTAGACACCTTGTTTCAAAACAATTTAAGGAGCCGATTCGTCGTTTAGCAATTTTAAAAGCGACTAAATGTAAAGACTTGCATTACAGGTAGACATTTCTTTAACTGATCAAAGGTTTTGCGGTGAGCTATTTTTTGGACTACGATGAATAAAAATGATAATTTGAGAAGATAATTTTTAAAAAAGATGTTAAAGCTAAGTGATTTTAAAGCGTTGATTAATTTTAATTGCTGAAATAACAGCTTAACTCACATGGAGTAAGGATATATCAGCTTAACTCACATGGAGTAAGGATATATCAGCTTAACTCACATGGAGTTAGGATATATCAGCTTAACTCACATGGAGTTAGGATATATCAGCTTAACTCACATGGAGTTAGGATATATCAGCTTAACTCACATGGAGTAAGGATATATCAGCTTAACTCACATGGAGTAAGGATATATCAGCTTAACTCACATGGAGTAAGGATATATCAGCTTAACTCACATGGAGTTAGGATATATCAGCTTAACTCACATGGAGTAAGGAAATATTTATCTGCCGTGTAGTTTGTGTAGGTGCCGTTTTTTTGGGGTGAGCGATGCTCAAATTTGAACACGACGAAATTGTAAAGGCAAATCGGGACAACCGAACGACAATCGAATATAGTACGACATTCTAGAGAGAAAGAGTATGTAATACTGTGCATCCCGGCAGAACCAACGCTGTCGCTGCCAGACGAGACATTGTTGCCGTTTTGCCCTAGAAAAAATGGATATTTACAAAATATTTCCATCCTAGGAGACTCTGCTACCCAATGTGCTACCCAATGTGCTATCCAATGTGCTACCCAATGTGCTACACTTTGCTTTTCCCGTACGGGGGATTCAGAGTGGATCACAGATCTAAAGAAAGATGTTGGTCACGGAAATGTGTCTCCCAGCATCAACGGTATTCATACCATTTGGGCATTCATGATAATAACTTTAACTAGTTCCTCAACACAGGAAAGCCGAATCACCAATTCATGGTTGATGCCTATTGCAAGACCAAAGCAAACCGTTGGAATTGGTATCGAAAAAGTCAAAACACAATGAGAGCTGAAGACTACGATGTTCTTCGCCGATTTGTGAATAAACACAATTTGGACGTTAACATATTGACTGGAAAGAAATGTATCTTGCCTTCAACCATTATAAGGATACCAAGAAATATAGTTCAAAATTACCAAGATACTATGGCCATGGTCAGGAAATAGGGCAAACCTGACTCATTTGTAAGATTCGTGCGCAATCCTAATTGGAATGAATCAGGGAAAACAAACTTCCCGAATCATGCGACTGGACTTATTTAGTAGCAAGAGTGTTTGAGTTGACACTGAAATTATTACATGAAAGATTTTAACGTATTAGTGCTACGATTTCTAAAAACGTTGTTTGTAGCACATGGCCACATATTGCTATACATGCTCCCGGAAGGCAAAGCCTTGGAGAATGAAAGAATTGACAAAATTATCGATGCAGAACTCCCTGATCAAGATGCCCACCCGTGGCTACATGAAATCGTAAATTTATGGTTGATATACGGCCCATGTGGTCCACCAGATTCAAATGCAGTGTATGGAAAACGGCAAAAGCACCCAAAAATTCCCCAAAGATTTCTGTGCCGAGACCAACAGCTATGTCAATAAACATCGACGCCGAACATGAGGTAAACAAAGTTGATAGCAGATGGGAGGTGCCATACAACAGATGGGAGGTGCCATACAACAGATGGGAGGTGCCATACAACATATGGGAGGTGGCATACAACAGATGGGAGGTGCCATACAACATATGGGAGGTGGCATACAACAGATGGGAGGTGCCATACAACAGATGGGAGGTGCCATACAACAGATGGGAGGTGCCATACAACAGATGGGAGGTGCCATACAACAGATGGGAGGTGCCATACAACAGATGGGAGGTGCCATACAACAGACGGGTGATGCCATACAACAGACGGGTGAGGCCATACAACAGACGGGTGGGGCCATACAACAGACGGGTGGTGCCATACAACAGACGGGTGGGGCCATACAACAGACGGGTGGGGCCATACAACAGACGGGTGGGACCAAACAACAGACGGGTGGGACCATAAAACAGACGGGTGGGGCCATACAACAGACGGGTGGGGCCATAAAACAGACGGGTGGGGCCGTACAACAGACGGGTGGGGCCATACAACCCAAACCTGTAAACGAAATACAACGCCCACAGTGACGTAGTGATTTGTTTTACCTCAATTCAAAGCGTTAAATACCTTTTCAAATACGTTTACAATATCATGTGTACGAGCATTTAATTCGATTCTGTTCCCAAAGATAAGAAAGCTACGATTGAATGGGACGAAGTAGAAAAATTACCTGGTGACCCAATATGTAGGTGCATTTGAAGCATGCTGGAGGCTCAGGTAATACAAAACGCTTCACAAAACTGATGTTGTGGAACGACTACATGTCTACCTCAGGACAAGCGTACAATATTGTATTTATAGCAGGCAAGGAGAAAGAAGCTGTACATCAAAAAACCACCGGGGTAAAATTTCTGCCTTGATTTGGACTTGATCAGGAAGACACTAATTCCGCAAGAGTATTTATATATTGTTATCCTTAAACTCTATAATTGGGATAATACAAATTCCAAACGCAAACCACGTTTTACAGAAGATGAAACTGCAACAGGCCGAATGTTTACCGTAAGACCCTCGGAGAGGGAAAAAATTGGTTCCCCTGAATTCTTCTACTCAATGGTAAAGGAGCAAGGTATTTCTAGGACCTAAGAACGGTGGTGGGGGGTGCTGGTGGGGCACTGGTGGGGCGCTGTATGGGTGCTGGTGCAGTGCTGGGTGGCCGAGTGGTCTGAACTGAGTCAATCTCAACTTCATGGTCTGGAGCTCAATCCCAACCCAAATCCCAGTCAAGCAAAAACATCACCAGTACCCTGGTTGGATCGGACCCGCCAGCCCTGGATGGCAGCCCAACAAAGAGAAGGAAACTTCGAATTCTACAGGCGGATAACAGTGACACAATGAAACACTAGTGCCATGCTGTATCATCCACAGCTGATGTTATTATTATTATTATTATGGATAGTTTTCTATAGCGTGGTACCCCAGCCTAGGGTTACCCAGCGGTGCAAAATTATACAGTTGTGTGCAAATGTTTTACAGCACAAACACACACATAACTGACGTTTAGGCACAACGGATAAAACTTTATTAAAAATAATTATCTACTACATTTATAATACACTAGAGATTTGTGATTTATTTACTCGATACACATTCACTGCGTAGTATGCGCCACGACTGGCGGCGGTGGTCCAGAACGAGACTAGCTTGATCCATGCATGTTTCGGTACGTACATCAATAGTTCTACGTAAAGAGACAAATATATAGATCTGAATCAAACTAAATGATGGATGTTTATGTTATAAAAACTGTATAATTCTGACTGCAGAGTGCTGTGTAAAAAATATCCGTGTGAAGTTCACGAGACAAGATTCGCGCCCCGGGGAACAAGATTCATTTTAAAGCGCACTCTTTTCCTTTTTTCAACTCTCAAACCCATTATTTTCATCAATAAAATAATACCAAAGCACATTTTGGCGCCCCTAACTAGCTGGCGCCCGGGTACATCTGTACCCCCCTGCGCCCCCCCCCCCACGCTACGCCTCTGCACCATCGTCACGTTGTGAGGGACGGATGCCAGAAAGAATTGTGGAAAGAAATTCTTACCCCCTATTCAACTTTCCAAGACGCTTTGGGACTAACTGATGATGACTCAGAATGGGATACCTGTCTAACATAAGTTGCAACCCATGAAATACCAGAACAACATAGACAGTTGTTTTCATTTCCCTGTATCGTACGTGAGCCGTTGGATGCAGCAGCATAATATGATAAACATATGGATAGCCTTATGGAAGACTAAACGAGACAAACATATGGACAGCCTTATGGAAGACTATAAGAGACAAACCTATGGACAGCCTTATGGAAGACTAAACGAGACAAACATATGGACAGCCTTATGGAAGACTATAAGAGACAAACCTATGGACAGCCTCATGGAAGACTATAAGAGACAAACATATGGACAGCCTCATGGAAGACTATAAGAGACAAACATATGGACAGCCTTAAGGAAGACTAAACGAGACAAACATATGGGCAGCCTTATGGAAGACTATAAGAGACAAACATATGGACAGCCTCATGGAAGACTATAAGAGACGCCTTCATAACGGAAAAAAGCTCTCTATTAGACATAGAGAATTGAACCTGTCTATCGAATACATATAACATTTTAGCTTAAAATTTCCAGACGGCAGCTATGACTAAACAATACTTTTGTAAAATTTTACGATCCAAGTGCCGAAATTTAAAAAAAAAATGTTTCATATGCTCAACCCAGGGTAAAAAAATGATTTCTACAAAATCATGGCAGCAATTGAAAATTCTAAGGTGCCCATACGTCTATTCTTTGTTGGTGGACTTGGTTGAAGTGTGAAAACCTTCCTTTACAACACAGTCATTATTCTTGACATATATAATAATATACATATATAAATGACAACATATTTTTTCAAACTAAACTAAATTATTTAAAGTTATTCATCATGTTTCCCTGATGTAATTAGTTCTATCAAATATTTTCCGCACAGAGTCAAAGAGCGCCTACCCTTACATCACGTCCCATTCTGTGTGGAAGGGGGGCGTCAACGGCAAGTGTGCCACCCGGTACGTTCACTCCATCTGCATCTTTTCCCCGGAAGACCTCTTCAATCTCGTCAACGGCGGGAACCTCTTCGCCAACAAATTCTACATCGATCACCACCCGGCCGCCCTCCATTGCCTCGACGAGATGCTACTGAAACAAACATTTTCTGGAACTGCTCGTGACTTCACTTTGCCGTGACGTAGTCTCCTCCCATCCGTGCCATGGTGTAATTAATTAATCTACGTGCCAAATCACAGATATTAAAAAGGGGGGCATATTGTGAATTTGAAAATCTGGCCCATCAATTTATGTGGAACTGTTATCAAGATTAATGATTTCTTTTTTTTTTTTTTTGGTTGGGTTGGGGGGGGGGGTGTTCTTTTTTTACCAAGATTTCCTTGTGTTTGGGTGCGATGTTATCAATTTCTGATTTTGTTGGAGATGTTATCAATTTCTGATTATGTTGGAGATGTTATCAATTTCTGATTATGTTGGAGATGTTATCAATTTCTGATTATGTTGGAGATGTTATCAATTTCTGATTATGTTGGAGATGTTATCAATTTCTGATTATGTTGGAGATGTTATCAATTTCTGATTATGTTGGAGATGTTATCAATTTCTGATTATGTTGGAGATGTTATCAATTTCTGATTATGTTGGAGATGTTATCAATTTCTGATTATGTTGGAGATGTTATCAATTTCTGATTATGTTGGAGATGTTATCAATTTCTGATTATGTTGGAGATGTTATCAATTTCTGATTTTGTTGGAGATGTTATCAATTTCTGATTATGTTGGAGATGTTATCAATTTCTGATTACGTTGGAGGTGTTGCGAATAATATGTCCTATTAAATGGACGTGTTTCTTTGGAGATTATGAAAGTTTATGGACTAACATCGCCATACTTAGATCCGATTCTTTACACGATGAAAGGAATAAATATGTTCCAAAATGTCGACGTCACGCCTCATGATTATCGAGAGAACAAGGAGACCAGACTTTCCTAGCTAAAGTAGGTTCGATTGTCCAGTACTATACATGTGTCCCATATTGGAATAAATTCACCCCGAGCAAACATATCGAAATTATCCTCCTTCCCCAAATGTACATAATCTTAACTCAATAATCTTGCATGTTTATCAAACCTCGATGAAAAATAATAGCATTCAAGGTTTGTTAGTTAAGATTTACAATCGTGCAATCTTTTGTATATTAAAAGGCAGCGCGCTTGTCGTAAAGAAAAGACTTTCACATTATTCCAATGAGTGTCTCGAGTTTCAATACGTGCTTTCATCTGTAACCAAGCGAGGAGCAACGACAAAGTATGTTGTCTGAGAACTCTGAGTGTCTCGAGTTTCAATGCGTGCTTTCATCTGTAACCAAGAGAGGAGCAACGATTAAGTATGTTGTCTGAGAACTCTGCCAGAGATGTTGCACGTTTGTTTACTTTTCAAATGCCACGTTTCTCATTTTTAAAAAAACAACATTTCCCCCTATTCCTCTGAATCTAGTCCAACCCTAACTGATGCCAAGTAACTCGTGTAGAATCAAAGTTAAAAATGTGTCACTTCTCATCTAAGACAAATTGTGGAGATCGTTGTCAAGGGAAGTGCAAAAAATTTTCCTGTTTTGGGGTTTGTAAGTAGTAAACCAGGATTTAATTTTCAAGATTTTTTTTATAAACATATTTTTATATATATAAATTAACTAAATCTTCAATGAAAATCAGGAAAAGTCGTGGTGGGGAAAAAAAATGGGGGGAAAGGGGAAATAACCGGTTTTACTTGAAATTCCGAAATTTTCAATGACTTATTTCCCTTTATACACGTACACCTTTCTACCTTTTAACTTTCAGGCTACATAAATAGTTGTCCTTTTATAATAATAAGCCTTTCTTCAACCTATTTTGAATAACATACTGTAAGTAACAATCTGTAACATACTGCAAGTACATCTATCAGCGAATTTGAATTACGCATACGCCGACAGCTTTTCAAACATTGTAATGCGGGGCGTGCAGCCGTATTACCAGCTGACACACGTGACGCCTAGGAGGTACGATAAATTAGGTTTTGGCAAATGTCAAGGAATTTTTCTTTTAAAGTAAACAGTGTGTCAATAATTAAAATTATTCCAAAAATATCAAAGATTATAAAAATTTCAAATTTATTGAATATTAAGCATCCATTATCGCAAGTAAGCAGTTTAATGAAAGGTGCATGATTATATTATGTTAATCTTGATTATTCATTGCTAAAATTTCGTCCTTAAATTGTTTAAAAACAATTTTTTTAAATTTTAAACGGTTGAAGAAATACTGCTTAAGGCTGGACGCAGTTAAAGCGGATGAATTATAAAATATGGAAAACTTTTCCGACTGACAAAAACATTGAAACTGGTCATTTCAAAATTATTTTCAAGTTTTGGATCAGCTAGACTCTGCGAATCAGCATTATCCACAATGGGATTCAGCAAGTTCAAATGCAGATCCCAACTGGTTGATTTGAATGTTTCCAGCAGGCGTGCCCTGAGTACAAGCATGAAAGCAACATGTTTGCCGCCTGTTAATGTAAAGGATTGTCAAATTTCGCATTCATTGTTGTTTTAAAATGTGCTTCAACAGCGTATCTCTTCATCTGATTTTATTTAAAGGTAGTGATTTATATAATGTGGCGAATTTTACTTTACATTCGCCACAAATGTTGGTTTTGTGTGTGGGGAGGGGGGAAGGGATTAATGTATATAAATAAAAAAAATGTACTATAAATGGCAGCGATAAAACATATTTTACAATTAGTTGTTAAATAAAATACTATATAATATTAAATATTACGTGATGGATCCTTATTATTTGAATTCCCTCTTCCCCCCACCCTTCCCCCCCTCCCCCGAAACCATTCCCATATCCGCCAGTCTCTCCACTTAGTACCATGGTAGTGTAGGTAACACATCGATGACCTAAAATTAGGCTAATGTATGCCCTCAGAGACCAACAAGACAACTCCGCCCCATGACATGGCTCCCTCAGAGACCAACAAGACAACTCCGCCCCATGACATGGCGCCCTCAGAGACCAACAAGACAACTCCGCCCCATGACATGGCGCCCTCAGAGACCAATAAGACAACTCCGCCCCATGACATGGCGCCCTCAGAGACCAACAAGACAACTCCGCCCCATGACATGGCGCCCTCAGAGACCAACAAGACAACTTCGCCGCATGACATGGCGCCCTCAGAGACCAACAAGACAACTCCGCCCCATGAGAAGATAGCAGTAATAGGTTAGCATTGAAATCCCTTCCTCGTTATAAAATTAAATTCCACATTATCTAGCTGTTACGAGTTTTGTAGAGAAAAAAGTATTTTAAAAAATAAAAATCTTAGGTCATTTGGATAGGTATGCAGGCAACTTGACTTGCTTAGCCGTAGTAACTTGACTTGCTTAGCCGTAGTAACTTGACTTGCTTAGCCGTAGTAACTTGACTTGCTTAGCCGTAGTAACTTGACTTGCTTAGCCGTAGTAACTTGATTTGCTTAGCCGTAGTCTGGTGGATCCCTCATCACCCCTACCCCCAGTTAACCGCTGAGGACATATTACCTGTGCATTGCTACGGGGCATACTTTTTTTGTTTCCTAATCTGAACTAGCTGGTAGTTTGTCATTAAAAGATAATAAATTACTTATCAGCATTGTGTTCTTAATTCTTTTTTTTTTAAATCACATTAAAGAGATGGTTAAGAGTAGGTGTATTCACAAAGTTAGGAGTAGCAGCATTCACGAAGTTAAGAGTAGGTGTATTCACAAAGTTAGGAGTAGCAGCATTCACGAAGTTAAGAGTAGGTGTATTCACAAAGTTAGGAGTAGCAGCATTCACGAAGTTAAGACTAGGTGTATTCACAAAGTTAGGAGTAGCAGCATTCACGAAGTTAAGGGTAGGTGTATTCACAAAGTTAGGAGTAGCAGCATTCACGAAGTTAAGAGTAGGTATATTCACAAAGTTAGGAGTAGCAGCATTCACGAAGTTAAGGGTAGGTGTATTCACAAAGTTAGGAGTAGCAGCATTCACGAAGTTAAGAGTAGGTGTATTCACAAAGTTAGGAGTAGCAGCATTCACGAAGTTAAGAGTAGGTGTATTCACAAAGTTAGGAGTAGCAGCATTCACGAAGTTAAGGGTAGGTATATTCACAAAGTTAGGAGTAGCAGCATTCACGAAGTTAAGAGTAGGTGTATTCACAAAGTTAGGAGTAGCAGCATTCACGAAGTTAAGAGTAGGTGTATTTACAAAGTTAGGAGTAGCAGCATTCACGAAGTTAAGGGTAGGTGTATTCACAAAGTTAGGAGTAGCAGCATTCACGAAGTTAAGAGTAGGTGTATTCACAAAGTTAGGAGTAGCAGCATTCACGAAGTTAAGAGTAGGTGTATTCACAAAGTTAGGAGTAGCAGCATTCACGAAGTTAAGAGTAGGTGTATTCACAAAGTTAGGAGTAGCAGCATTCACGAAGTTAAGGGTAGGTGTATTCACAAAGTTAGGAGTAGCAGCATTCACGAAGTTAAGATTAGGTGTATTCACAAAGTTAGGAGTAGCAGCATTCACGAAGTTAAGGGTAGGTGTATTCACAAAGTCGACTTGGACAAATGAACGCATATAATGTAGAGGTTGTAACACACATAATGGAGAGGTTTCTGGACACCACTGTTCATTCCATGTGTTAACTTGGACACATTAACACACAGAATGGAGAGATTGCTGGACAGCTCGGGTGAAAAAAAACTCTAGATTTATAATAAAACAATAGGATGTTTGCGTGGCTGAGCTTCTGACGGATAATAGGATTCGGTGACTCTCAACGAGATGGCTCAAGTTTATTTATTTTTTATATAGTCAATTATAATTTTACTACATTAGAAGAATTTCCTTAGTCGATAGATGTAGTGTAAAACATTTAAAACTTACTCTGCGATCTATCGTGGGTTAAGAATGTAATTCCTTGTCATAAAGCTCTTAAGTTTTTAAAGAAAATTTACAATTGTTTTAAATGTTCACCAAAAAATCAATGCAGATCATAACCCTTTTCTTACGCCTTGGAAGAAAAAAAAGCCTAAACATATATTACTACTACATTGGCGGACACATGAAATCAACGTTCAATTCACACGGCATCCTTACCTTCACAATTATTGTTGTAATACATTCTACTTGAAATAAGGCGTGGCTGATTGAATTTTGATCCGTTAAGGTCCACCTTTTTTTTTTTCTCGTCACGGTTCTATTTGCAATTTCATGTTTGTCGGAGGTGAGCCCCAAGCCCCTCTTTGAGAATCACTGACACTCGTGACGAAACATTAAAATATTAAAATCTGTAAGAGTCAACAAGTGTTCGCCCCGGTCTCGTCTAGTTCCGTTAGAACGACTTCACGGGGAACAAAACAATCCGAAGACGGATATGGTAGTTGTTGACACAGTTAAGTCGACTTGGCCTAGTTTCTTTTTGCCTTTCTTGCCTGGAAGGGCGCAAAAAAAAAAAAACGGTGGTGAATAAAGTCAGAGGCGTATTTGAATTAGAAAGTGAACAAGAATTTGGGGTAATTTCGGAATTACAATTTAAAAAAAAAAAAAAAGAAATATTTTTGAACGGGATTAACAGCAGATTACACATTGCAGCTATTTCATTTCAGTAATGACACATTAAGCATTGAGTTTGGAGCTCTAGTAACCGATGCATTCATCATTCACGGCCCCATTGTTTAATGCAGTGGTTCTCAACCTGTGGGTCACGACCCTTTTGGGGGGTCGAACGACCCTTACACAGGGGTCGCCTGAGACTCTCGTTAAACACCATATTTATGATGTAACAGCGAAAACAATTTTATGTTTGTGGGGTCACCCCAACACGAGAAACTGTATTAAAGGGTCGTGGCATTAGGCAGGTTGAGAACCACTAGTTTAATAAGCCTTGACTGTGTAGTTCTACTTATTTAATGATCTGAAAACTCACTGAAGGACACTACTTTACCTATCAGTGTTTTTTTTAATTTAAGGTAGAAAGCCGACAATGAGATTTTACATGTCTTATTGAATTTTGGAATAACTGTTCCAACGACAAAGCAAAACACGAACAGACATGATATGTTTCTAAATTTTTTTATTTTAAACAACGTCATTGGCATCAAATTAACGAAACAAAATATTTGTGTACAAAAAATTATTATTGCAGTACATAGTATAATAACAATAATAAGACAACAAATCATTTTAAAAAATGGGAAACTGCATAAAAAATATATACGGAATTGTTCTGTGAAACGTGTGTAAAGAAAAAATCAAAGTTCATATTGTAAAGCTTTTGGAACAGTTCACATTTATCAAAAGACTCCGCCAACAGTCGTAAGTTGGTCATAGTGTGAAGATAACACTTTTACACAGAGCCGGGTTTACAGCAGCGGGGGCCCTGGGCAAGGTAAGGCACCGAGGCCCATTACAGAGACATTAGGCCCCCAAGAGCTGTGAGGCAACTAGAGGCATGAGACCCCATAGAGGCGTGAGACCCCCCCTTAGTGGTATAAGGCCCCCTTGAGACGTGAGGCCCCCTAGAGGCGTGACGCCTTGGGCAAGTGCCCAGGGTACCCATGCCTTAAGACGGCACTGCTTGTACATTAAAAGTACTTCAAATGACTCTGCGTCATTTGAAGATACCAAGAATTTCTCAGATCAATTTAAAGATGTTTTTTTTTATCATCATTTGCAAAGTGGTTTTTTTAAATGAGTATTGATGATTGTGGATTATTATTTTTTTTTAAAACAAAAGCAATGAACGGTTATGAAAGTTACATATTTACATATGGGACACGAGTAAGCTTTGATGGATTTATATTGTTGGTGAAATATATTCGTGAAGTTGTGTTTGTGTGTGCGCGTGTGTGTGAGTGTGTATATATATATATGTGTGTGTGGGGGGTGTGCGTGTTTATGTATGCTCTTATAGAAGTGAACAAATTAAAATATTTATTTAAAAAAAACGCTTTAAATAAACCAAGCGTTCAAGAATACTTTAAAAATGAAAAGAAATTTTTAGTATCAAATAGAGATGTTATTTTGTATGATAACTTTAAATAAATTAATATTAAAATAAAAATAATGAATTAATTTATATTAGACTTGTTATTCATTCAGCTCGATAGAAAAATGTTCTTTCAAAACAAAAACGAGCAACTAGGAGTTATCTTTCAAAAAAGAAAAGGGGAAAGAACCGATGTTCCCAAACTATCCCGAGTTAACATGAAAAAACATACTAGTCTAAATGGCAATTGATGACAATTCTCTTATTATTCATTACAATAAAAAAATATTGTTCCCTAAATTGCGCGATAACCAACTACGCCTATGATATGCTAACATGTTCAAATCTATCAGCTTTTCGCAGCGTAGTTGACTGGTACAGAGCATGATTCAGTTCAAAGTCATTAACACTTGTACGGAATATTAAAAGATGTCTGACGAACATAGCAGACTTTTGAATCTCTGGGGCACTGGTTGAAGCGGTACCTATGTCTGATGGACAACCAGGGGTCGCTGTCGTACTCTTCCACCAGGGACCTCTCGTCGCGTGCAACAATCATGCACTTCAAGGTGGCGACGAAGCCGTCCCATTCCTCCTTGGAGCAAAACTCTTTCAGCATCGGGTTCTCCGCCTCTACAATTCTCTTGGCGCGGAACAGAAATGGTTCGTTGCCCTCGCGTGGGAGGCTGGTGACGTCGGACAGCTGCTGTATCATTTCGGAGACTGATTCCTCGTCTATTTTGAGCAGGGCCTTGAAGAGTTTCTGGCGCAAGTATTCTTGGGATCGAGAGATGGAGCCTTCAAAGTACATCGTGTCGAGACGTACCAGGAGGTTTACTCCCTTTCCTCGGATCGAATTGGCGGCCTCGTCTCTGTTTTGGAGGATTCTTGGAATATTCTCTTCGGTGTACGGTCCATGCATGCCTGTTTCGCTGTCCATGAATCGGAGAACTTGAGCACCGCCGATCCCAATGCCGTCGACGCCGGCGTAGACCGCGTGTTTGATCTCATCGAACTTGAAGCCGGCAGAGAAGTAGGTCACGAGGCCTTTCAGATGCGCCTCGTGCACTATTGTCAGGGCATCTTCAAATGAGAGTTGGTACATGATACATTTTGACGGGTAGGTGTCGCTGGCACCGTCCCAGGTCACTTTGTCGAAACCCCCCAATGACGTGATCATCACTGCCTTCACGGCAATATCTTTGCGCTCTGTCAGGATTTCCGGAGATTCAACCTCAAAGTCATTGACCAGTTCTTGGTTGAGGTTCCAAGCAGCTGATAAAAACTGTTTCCTTGAGCGCTGAACCTGTGTTCTGAGTGCGTGCATGTATTTCAGCGCCTCTGATGTGCTCAACCGCTCCATTGCAATCTTCACCTCAGCCGCACCCATGAAAAACGCAGCAGAAGCCGCTGCAGCTGTGATGTTGACGATTTTAAGGAAATCCTCGTCAAAGTTGCCCGAGTCTTTAACGGGTCTGCCCAGGAAGTATGTGGTCGGCGCTGTGGGGCCGACATGAAGGCGAACTCTTGAGAAATCGAGAACTGAGGGGACGCGGTAAGACTCTATGTGCTCTCGGTCAAGATGACGTGGCCTCTCGAGGTGCTCGACGTGCACGATGGCTCCTTCCATCCACTCGGTGAACCTCGTTGTGCCCATCATGTGACCTTCACCTGGGTCGGTCAGCGACATGTAGGTCTGGGTGTGGGGCCTGAACCCCGGGGTCCCCAGGCCCCTTGTTGTTTCGTGTCGCCCCCACTTCCCGCTGTGGATCTCGCAGTACGCCAGATGCACTGCAATGTACTCGGACGGTGTCGGCTGTCGGCGCAGCTCCCTGAGGCGCCTGAGTGTTCGGCTGACGGCTCCCAGGAAATCATCGCCCAGCTGCTCCTTGTCCCAGATAAAGTAAGCTTTCTTCGTGACGTCGTCGCTGTCCACCGTGAAATAGCTGTTCTCTTGATTTTTGGGGACAACACCGACAAACAGAGCGTCTTCCGTCTCCCATTCCTTGATCACGGCCCAACTCTCCTCGTAGATCTTGGTCAGGTTGCACAAGATGCACTTTGCCGTGGTGGCCTCGACGATGTTCTTAGTCAGCTCTTTGAATTTTTCTAAATGAACATCATTTTCTTTGAATATGTATTCAAGTCTCTCGCTGACTTTCGGGAGGATGTCCTCCAAGTTGGTGATGATCAGCGTGGGCAGCTCTCTGTTTGACCTGAAGGGTTTGTCTCTACAGATGAGCTTCACGTGGACGTTGTACAAGTTTTTCAGGACGTCCTGCAAACAGGAGACACCGACTTTCCTCAGCTTGGCAACACTGATACTGCAGCTCATCTTCTGTTGATCGGGCATCAAAGTATCGAGGGTGTGGTTTATCAAGAGAGCGAATCTGAAAAAAAAGTAGTCAACTATGCCATAAAAGATCTTATGTAAATCTAGGGTCGGGCTATGACTATGCTGACATATAAACTATTCCTGGGGGGCAATGTTCAAAGGAGGTCAATTTCGGTAAATTGATTTACTTGATTTAATAAAAAGCTGGGATATGTACCCTAGGAAAGGATTTCTTAAATCAGGAAACAAAAATTAAGAAAAAAAAAAGGGAGTGAAACTCAGTATGTCATTTTTTTAAAAAAAAGCATTTAACTAAAAATCTAGCTGGCATTAAAATAAACGAAAAAGTTTTATAAGAGAGATAATTTATCTTATAATATAATAATATGGCTCTCCTTTTTTTTTACTTGAATAAGCGTTTAGTTATATTATAAATCTGCATTCAGATGTTTCTAAAAGGCTCTACCTGAAAAAATTAAAATCAATATTTAATACTAGCAGCTGGTTTTTTTTGTTTAAAAATTGTTTTGCATTAACGACAGATGATTCAACATCGAAGTGTCAATTGACCCCGGTTATAGCTACTTATAAATTAAAACCATGACATAAGAATGTTCCTCAATGTCAAAAGAAACAACTAAGAAATTTAAAGGAAAAAAAAAAAAACATTTCACTTACTGGTATTCTTTTTGACACTTGACACGTTCTCTTTAATTATAATGAAACTTTTCTTTTTATAATTATGTTGTTGTTTTTTTTTTTTTGCGAACGAAAGAAAATTTAACTTTCAACAACACCAAGATATGTGTCGTTTGTTCTTCGGTGGTATTTTTTGTTCGCAGAAAAATGTACACTGCTGGCCAGCTGGACGATTTGTCTGATGGACCTAGAGCTCAGAGTTTTATAGTCAACCCCCGGGGAATCTAAACTTAGCAAACAGGATACAGAGCGGGTAAACCAAGGCTGACGCGTAGCTTTCTAGAATGTCTTGAGTTAAAACAAAACCGGGGGGCAACGATACAGTAATGGTATACACGGAAGCGGAACAGGATGTTGTCGTGGCAACGTTCATAAGCTGGGTGGGTCGTGGGGCGCGCGCAGTTTTGTATTATGAGTCTTCTTATATGTGGGTCAGTGTATTCTCACACTACGCATTTTGGTTATTTAATTTTTATTTAAATTTGGGGGGGGGGGGGTGTTGTCTTGCATTTGGGTTACGATCAAACCAATCTTATTTTGTCGTTGTATCAAGGATACATCTCTTCACATGCATTCGTGTGACTGTAAAGACAATGAATGAGCAAAACTTTTCATTTTAAAATAACTATATTTCTATGATATATACTTATATATTTTGCTAAATATTTCAAATAATTGATTTTAGCTTTAAAAAAATTACATACGATAAAATTGCTTTCTATTATGTAACAAAAAAAATGTCACAAAAGACAACCTCAGATGTAAAATGTTGAACCAACCGTGCTAATCATTTCACATCTTATTGTCGCATGACGTATCCCCGAGGCACAATCGACTGCAGCCGTTGTTCTGTCAGATCAGACGAGAGATTAAAATTTAAAAAAAAAACAACAACCATTGTTCAATTCTAATATATAATGATTTCACATTCCGTTACAACAGTTCTGTTTATATCTGTCAATCAAGTTGATAGAAAATGTATGTAACGGTATTAATTTTTTTAAAACATTTTTTATCCAGTTTTTAATCATTAAGGTATGGACAAGAGGAAGTTAACAAATGTGACCTTATTTATATCGCGTTTTTATATATATATATTTTTTTTTTTGCTGGTATTCGTCCGTCACATTGTGACGATGGTGTGGAATTTGCAGGACGAAATCCACAAGGCCTGTGATTATTCTTTTTAGGAATATAAGCTGGTTCTCAACAGCAAATCGCCTCTCTCGCTGGATAAACCCAAGGGAACATCATGTGGATGATACAGCTTGGCACCAGTGGTGTCGGATTGTTTCATTGTATCAATGCTATCCGCCTACGGGACTCCATCTCCGGGATGGAATTCAGAGTTTCCTTCTCTTAGATGAGTTGCCATCCAAGGTTAACGATTCCCATCCACCCCGGGGGTGCTGGTGATGTTTTTGCCTGACTGGGCTTGTGATTTGCTCAGTTTAGACCACTCGGCCACCCAGCACCCAATGGCGTTTAACTAAATTAGATACAAATAATATTCAATAAAAGTACACAAATCCATCATAAAAAGTTGTTGTTAAACGTTTCAGCAAGTACGTAGCCGGACTGTTGGAAATGACGGAGCTTGTAAAAATAAGTTCAAATGATTGAGCTAGGATCAAGTTCCATTCAATCGAAAGAAATTAGTGTGCTCCATTTGTTTTGCCTGTCACTCCGGACGTATCAGGGAGTATCGAAGGGAGAGTTCGAACATTTGATGGGGGTCACGTTTGTGGGTTTAGACGATCTAAACGGCGTAAGACAAAAACCCTCTTCACGCGCACCACTGATCGGTGTATTGTTATTTCAACATAGCTGAATAAAACAATGCCTAACTTTGAGGTTCTAAGGGGATATTAATAGTGTAAACAATACCCCCCCCCCCCCAAACCACCAAAAACAAACAACTCCAACCGTAGCTGAATTTAATCAAAGCATGTTTATGATGATGGAAACTTTATAAGAAAAAAAACAACAACACTCACACACACATACATACACGCACACACACACACACACACACACAAACGCTCGTGCACACAAACATCCGTACACTCACACACACTCAAAATCGCACGCACACTCACACACACGTGCACACACACACTCACATACACACACACACACTCATACTCACACACACGTGCACACACACAAACTCTCACACACACACACACACACACTGGGCATGCCCTTATACCATCGTACTTCCGTGAAGTGAAAACTTGACTGATTCCCCCCCCCCCTTTTCCCCGCCAGTTTCTGGTTATCTATCTATGAATTTAATGTATATCATTCGTGTAGATATACATTTATCCCAATCCTTCACACACACACACACACATACACATCCCCTACAAACCCTAAATCCGGTCAAGGCCTTCACTTGTTCTATATCTATTAGTTGTGCTACTTTTGTTGATCACCAAGTTTATTCATGCAACTTGTTTCTTGACAATACGGTAGTCAAAATATAACAAAATCAATTTATTTGTAATGACATTATGTCACAGGTACGTTTTAACATACTCTATGTAAACAGCGATAAATAGAATTTAACTATGCGGGAAAAAAACAACAACCCAAAGCAGGTTGACTAAAGCATATACAATTTGAATAAGGTTGGCCACCACGGAGTCAATGGCCCATGGATTAGTTCATGGTAGCAGAGCCGTTCTTAGGATTTTGGGGGTCCTAGGCATGGGGCGTAGGCAGGGGGCCCTGGAAGGGGGTTCGTCCGGGAGAAAACACCACCCACCACTGTGGCACCTCCACTCTGCCTTCGTCACTGCTTCACCATTTGCTTGCGTGTAACCACTAACCATATTGATAATTTCGCCACTAGAGAAAATGTTTACTTCTGAAATATATTGACTTGCAAGTTGTAGGCTTTTAAAAAAAACGCCCGGCAGGGCCCCCTTGGAAGTGGGGCCCCCTTGGCAGTGGGGCCACCTTGGCAGTGGGGCCACCTTGGCAGTGGGGCCCTAGGCGGTCGCCTAGTTTGCCTGTGCCTAAGAACGACTGTGATGGTAGATCTAATTTTCTAGGGTTATGCAAGACATATGGGGTTTTATTAGGGTGTTAGATGTGAGCATTTTTTAACAGTGAGTGTGTGTGTGTGGGGGGTGGGGGGTGGGGGTATTTTGTTAGAGTACAAGCTGATGAATTACTTATTAAAAACGATTTCTCGGCATCAAGGTTGTTAAAAATGTTCCGACTCTGAATGTATATATATATACACAGGGTTGGCCCAAAACAGATTGAGGACATCTCATAGCAAAAGGTTATTTGATATTAGGTACATTCACGTCCGAAAAAACGTTTTATTTTCTTGGGAGAAAAGAGTACATTGGGTTGGTGAATATCATTTCCGCTCTCAAATGATTTGTTGCTGTCAAGGTTTGCGTGAGTTAACATAAATCGGATGACGTCACCGGGAATTGAGAGGAAAGATATTACTCAGGGTAAATGTAAACATTTTATTTTAAAAACTATATTAGTGTGTCTCTTGTAATTACCCCTACTTAACTTACTGGAATCGAGTTCAGAAACGTCAAACATGATTTTGGAATCAACCAAAAAAGGTAAAAAGTAGGCGGCAACCACGGGCAAGCTACTCTGTTTTACAAAAAAGTTGAATGTAGCCCTATTTATATAATGTTTTGCAACCGGATATTGTCATGATAATGGCGTTATATAGTTATGTAGAGACATAAGAAGTTCAGCAAATGTATACAGTTAGCAAATCTTGATGTAATTATTTTACATTGTAAGAGATGTCATTATCACTTTTTCTGGGCCACCCTGTACAAATATTTTTTTCAATTTTTCAATTTAACTTTTTTTTTTTCGTTTTTGAAGTTATGAAGAAAAATATATTGTGACCTTAACTACACGTCTACTGCGGTTTAAAAAGCTGGAGTAGTGTGAAGTCAATCTCACTGGAATTATTGACACCACCCCCAAACGGAAAAAGTCACAGGGCCCCTGCCGATCTATAATAAAAATTTTAATGATCGTGGTTCCAAAGGTTACTACCCAGCTGGTCTACATGTCTCAAGTCCTTTGGAAGGTAATGTATCTACTCACCAGGAGTAGAGGAAGGCAATGTATCTACTCACCAGGAGTAGAGGAAGGTAATGAATCTACTCACCAGGAGTAGAGGAAGGCAATGTATCTACTCACCAGGAGTAGAGGAAGGCAATGTATCTACTTACCAGGAGTAGAGGAAGGCAATGTATCTACTCACCAGGAGTAGAAGAAGGTAATGAATCTACTCACCAGGAGTAGAGGAAGGCAATGAATCTACTCACCAGGAGTAGAGGAAGGCAATGTATCTACTCACCAGGAGTAGAGGAAGGCAATGTATCTACTCAACAGGAGTAGAGGAAGGCAATGTATCTACTCACCAGGAGTAGAGGAAGGCAATGTATCTACTCACCAGGAGTAGAAGAAGGTAATGAATCTACTCACCAGGAGTAGAGGAAGGTAATGAATCTACTCACCAGGAGTAGAGGAAGGTAATGAATCTACTCACCAGGAGTAGAGGAAGGTAATGTATCGAATCACCAGGAGTAGAGGAAGGTAACGTATCTACTCAACCAAATGACATGTGTACACTAATGTACTTGATTTCAAGTGTACAGCATTGTGTGCCCTTGACTCGACCCCACCACAATGGAAGCCACCACGTTCCTGCTCCTACATTACAATTGTTTTATTTGTGCTTTGATTTATTGATGCCCTTGTTGAGATAAAAAATGGCAGGATTGCAACAGGTCCGAGTGTTCCGAGAATTTGTTTTTATTGTCAATTGACTGTCGTGTGTGTGTTCACTTGGTTGACTTCTAATTTTAATTTAGAGCTGCCATGTACGACAAGTCCTGTCTCTGAATTGTTCAGGAAGTACTTGTCCATTCATTCAGTGCAAAAAAAACAAGCAAACAAAAACAACCCCTCCACCCCAAAAAAAATAAATAATTTAGAAAATGAAGAATCTGATCTCTCATTGTTATGTTCAATGAGTAATTTCCCTGACTTGGCCAGGAAGGACATTGACTTGGTCTGGAAGGACATTGACTTGGCCATGAAGGGCATTGACTTTGCCAGGGAGGACATTGACATGGCTAGGAAGGACATTGACTTGGTCAGAAAGGACATTGACTTTGCCAGGGAGGACATTGACTTGGCCAGGAAGGACATTGACATGGCCAGGAAGGGCATGACTTGGCCAGTGAGGACTCTGACTTGGCCAGGGAGGACATTGACATGGCCAGGAAGGACATTCACTTGGCCAGGAAGAGTATTGACTTGGCCTGGAAGGACATTGACTTGGCCAGGAAGGACATGTACAAACATCCAGATTTAAAAAACCAAAAACAGCATCATCTCATAAAATTATTTCTAAAACAACATTCACATTAGTGAAATCTTAACAACGCATGACCAACTTAAACTGACAGTCTCTGCTTATATGCCGCTAAATATAACAGTTCGAGCCAATCAACTAAAACATACTTATACTTAAAACAGTATGTGTGGAATGGCATTTTTTATCTCATTGTTCGTACAGTTTTGGGAACCGAAAATGCGCTCAGGAAATCGTGCTATTTTGTGTTCTTTCTCTTGTTTTCTTTCTAATGGAATACTCTTGCTAATTTTTTAATTATTTTTTTACCATACATTTGTCTTTATTTTTTTTAAATCATTGTCTCTTCCCCCCCCCCCCCCACACACTTTATATTCCGGTACCAACGGATTAAATGTTTTTATGTACGGTGGAAGTACGTTGTAGCCTATACGAAAATTGTGGCATAGCTACTCCACAAAAATGTACTTAAATGAATGTAGGTGTTACAAGAATGGAAGTGTTACAAGAATATCAGTGTGACAAGAATATCGGTGTGACAAGAATATCGGTGTTACAAGAATATCAGTGTTACAAGAATATCAGTGTGACAAGAATATCAGTGTGACAAGAATATCAGTGTGACAAGAATATCAGTGTGACAAGAATATCAGTGTGACAAGAATATCAGTGTGACAAGATTATCAGTGTGACAAGAATATCAGTGTGACAAGAATATCGGTGTTACAAGAATATCAGTGTTACAAGAATATCAGTGTTAAAAGAATATCAGTGTGACAAGAATATCAGTGTTAAAAGAATATCAGTGTTACAAGAGTATCGGTGTTACAAGAATATCAGTGTGACAAGAATATCAGTGTTAAAAGAATATCAGTGTTACAAGGCCAAGTGGTCGCTGCACACCTTAGTAAATGCATGAAACTGAAGAGAATGCGGATGTCGCGGTGTTCGCTAAAAGGGACGCCACGGGTGGCACACAGACGGTTTGGTGTGGCGTCGAATAACTAAGTTTTATTGAACAGCCTGTGCTGGAGAGACGTCTGAAATGGTTGTCAAGAGCATCTCTCCTTAAATGACGCGAATGTAAGTTATAAGGGTCGGTTCACACGATCAAAAGTTCCTTCAAGCATTTGATGCAATTCGTGTATGAAGCCTTGTCACAACTTTCAAATTACTATTTAATCAAATTACCCAAAAAAAGAAACCACGCACAAAATAGTGCGTTCATAGTGCGTTCATACAACAATTTGACGTGAAATTTGACCGTGTGAACCGACCCTAACAATTTGCAATGAAGGAATGTGAATGTAAATTATAAGTCTACATTAAAGGGATGCGAATGTAAATTATTAGGCAAACATTTAAGTGATGCGCGTGTAAATTATAAGACTACATTCAAGTGATGTGAATGTAAATTATAAGGCTACAGGGATGCGAGCGTACGTAAATTATAAGTCTACATTAAAGGATTGGAATGTAAATTATTAGAATAACATTTAAATGATGCGAATGTAAATTATAAGTCTACATTAAAAGGATTGGAATGTAAATTATTAGAATAACATTTAAATGATGCGAATGTAAATTATAAGTCTACATTAAAGGGATTGGAATGTAAATTATTAGAATAACATTTAAATGATGCGAATGTAAATTATAAGTCTACATTAAAGGGATTGGAATGTAAATTATTAGAATAACATTTAAATGATGCGAATGTAAATTATAAGTCTACATTAAAGGGATTGGAATGTAAATTATTAGAATAACATTTAAATGATGCGAATGTAAATTATAAGTCTACATTTAAGTGAAATTATTAAATATTTCATAAAATGAGGAATAATGAGGGCTCAGACATTTTGTTTCGGTTCTTATAATACATGATATTCTTATTAAGAAAGTATAGAAATTATTGAATATTTACATAGAAATTATAGAAAGTTTTTAAGTTATAGAACATATCGAAGTCACAATAGGTATAGCGAGTGTTGAAAGTATAGACAGTACAGAAGGTATTGAAAGTATAGAAAGTATTGAAAGTATAGACAGTATAAGAAGTATTGAAAGTATAGGAAGTATTGAAAGTATAGACAGTATAGGAAGTATTGAAAGTGTAGAAAGTATTGAAAGTATAGACAGTATAGGAAGTATTGAAAGTATAGACAGAATAGGAAGTATTGAGAGTATAGAAAGTATTGAAAGTATAGACAGCATATGAAGTATTGAGAGTATAGAAAGTATTGAAAGTATAGACAGTATAGGAAGTATTGAAAGTATAGACAGCATAGGAAGTATTGAGAGTATAGAAAGTATTGAAAGTATAGACAGCATATGAAGTATTGAGAGTATAGAAAGTATTGAAAGTATAGACAGTATAGGAAGTATTGAAAGTATAGACAGCATAGGAAGTATTGAGAGTATCGAAAGTATTGAAAGTATAGACAGCATAGGAAGTATTGAAAGTATTGAAAGTATAGACAGCATTGGAAGTATAGACAGCATAGAAAGTAAGACCTACTATTAACACATTTGAACGCCCGCATGACTTTTTTAGAGGATTGGGGAGGGGGTGTGGGGGTTGCCAATCTGTCAGTCAGGTCTGGCAGACTTAGGTGGGTTATTGGAGATGTTAGATTACCCTAGAGAGCCCCTTTAGTTACGCTGTCTTGGCACTATCGGCAAGTTTGATACGCCTTAATTAAATTGAAGTTGTGATCAGTGGCGTAGCGAGCTTAACTCGCGCCCGGGGCACAATACCTTTTTAGCGCCCCCCCCCCCTATTCGAAAACCATACAATACACTTGCCCCCCCCCCCTCTCTACGCCACTGGTTGTGATGATTTAGCTCTTTGGTTTTCTTTCCTTCTCAATACTAATCAGTCATTTAAGGATTCCGGGGGGGGGGGGGTGATCCACCCGACCACAGTGCTGCGGGTGCCCCTGCTCCAGGTGAGACGTACGTGGCTACTTAGTTGTGCTGACTACGAGTGTGCCACTCCTTTTGGGTTGCCAGCCAAGTTCTTGTGGCGTTCATATTTGTCTTCCACGAGTGCGCATAATCGCCCCCCTATTGACAACTGTCAGCACCACGACCAGGATCTTACGAAAGACACACTGTCCATTTTCTGTCACATGTCACGTCACCTTTTCACCACAGACATACACACACACACAAACCCCAATCTATTCCTTTCTCGGGTATCATGGTTCATTTTTCTCACACACAATTTTTGTTTGTAAGGGTAGGTATAAAAAAAACCACGTTTCAATTCAAATTTGCATCCGGGTTGTGTGCCCTTGTGGAGAAATCTGCATTTCTATTGGTTGGCAGGGGCATTGGGTTTCATTAGTGGATAAGGAAGCTTGTTATATTTGCAATGTAGACATTTTTGTTAGCTTAAAAAAAAAATCATTACAGATCTAATCTTAAAGATCTAGACTAGCGCTGAAATGTTTAGTCAACACCTCGACATCTAGACTAGCGCTGAAATGTTTAGTCAACACCTCGACATCTAGACTAGCGCTGAAATGTTTAGTCAACACCTCGACATCTAGACTAGCGCTGAAATGTTTAGTCGACACCTCGACATCTAGACTAGCGCTGAAATGTTTAGTCAACACTTCGATCTGGACTAGAGCTGAAATATTTAGTCAACACCTCGACATCTAGACTAAGGTTGAAATATTTAGTCAACACCTCGTCATCTAGACTAGAGCTGAAATGTTTAGTCAACACCTCGACATCTAGACTAGGGCTGAAATGTTCAGTCAACACCTCGTCATCTAGACTAGGGCTGAAATGTTTAGTCAACACCTCGTCATCTAGACTAGAGCTGAAATGTTTAGTCAACACCTCGTCATCTAGACTAGGGCTGAAATGTTCAGTCAACACCTCGACATCTAGACTAGAGCTGAAATATTTAGTCAACACCTCGACATCTAGACTAGAGCTGAAATGTTCAGTCAACACCTCGTCATCTAGACTAGAGCTGAAATGTTTAGTCAACACCTCGACATCTAGACTAGGGCTGAAATGTTCAGTCAACACCTCGTCATCTAGACTAGAGCTGAAATATTTAGTCAACACCTCGTCATCTAGACTAGAGCTGAAATGTTTAGTCAACACCTCGACATCTAGACTAGGGCTGAAATGTTTAGTCAACACCTCGACATCTAGACTAGGGCTGAAATGTTCAGTCAACACCTCGACATCTAGACTAGGGCTGAAATGTTCAGTCAACACCTCGACATCTAGACTAGAGCTGAAATGTTTAGTCAACACCTCGACATCTAGACTAGAGCTGAAATGTTCAGTCAACACCTCACCGTCTAGACTAATGTTGAAATGTTCAGTCAACAACTTAACACACACTTTCATTTGACGGATAGAGTATAGATGAGACAGGACATCTGTAAGTACCCACTAGATTTATCACAGCAACATACTGAATGACCTGTGGTCTACACAAGCATAGACCCAATGACACACGTGCCACATAAATCAGGACCCAGTGACGCGTGTGCCACACACCTCAACACCACATGACACATGTATCATATACTTCAAGACGCAATGACACATGTGCCACTTACCTCAAGACCGAATGACACACGTGGTACACATCTCAGGAACTAAATGACACATGTGCCACACACCATAAGACCCAATGACACGTGTGCCACTTACCTCAACACCCAAGGGCACATGTGCAGTATACCGCAAGCCCTGTATTTAATTACTCATCCACCAATTTAGGATCTACGGTTATGACTGGTGGGCCAAATGACTTAAGGTCCAGCGTTATGACTGGTGGGTCAAATGATTTAAGGTCCAGCGTTATGACTGGTGGGCCAAATGACTTAAGGTCCAGCGTTATGACTGGTGGGCCAAATGACTTAAGGTCCAGCGTTATGACTGGTGGGCCAAATTACTCAAGGTCCAGCGTTATGACTGGTGGGCCAAATGACTTAAGGTCCAGCGTTATGACTGGGGGCCACATGACTTAAGGTACAGCGTTATGACTGGTGGGCCACATGACTATGGATCCGGCGTTATGATTGTCTTAAAGTATAAATGAACAAAGATTATCGGGCTGTTTAAAGAAGTCGAGTTATGTTACAAAGACAGATCAATGTTAGTTTGATCGGGATTCGATTTTTCAGATTAAGTAAACAGAGCATATTTCTCCTAATATAATATGACTAGTTTTAAAATGAAGATCTTTACAAAGTAATTTCTTCCCCTTTCATTACTTTCAGCACTTGACCAGCACTCAGAGCCGTCGCTAGACATTTTTACGCCCTCCAGACACTTTTTCGAACTTTTGTTATTAATTCCTTCAATGCAATTTAAAATACTTTCTATTAATGCGCAATACATTTTAAGAAATTCTTAAATTATTTTCTACTTTTTAGTGCGTTTTAACTCGTCTTTGATAGAAATTCCTTTTTAAAAAGTTTTTAAAATGCAATTTTTTAAAAATGTGGATCAAAATGTAACGAATCAGCGTTAACAAGACTGGTCAAACAAGCACTCAGCATAAGTTGGTGGTGAAGTACTGGCTATGACAGGACTTTGTCGTTATGCCTTTTTACAAAATATTAAAGGCTTGGCCCTCCCCACCCCCTCCATAAGAAGCCCATCTCAGGATGTCAACAACAATGATGTACTTGACAAGTCTTGTAACAGCGTTTGCTTAAGGGTTGTAAGTGCTTTGGTGTATATCTGACATGTGGTGACTCTCAAGGAACCAATGAGCTAACTCACATTGCTCACACTTGAAACTCTCACTACGTTGTTGAATTAAATTCCTTCATTACACCAGTAAGCCAGCACACCCGTACAAAGTACACTAGTACACCAGTACACAATTACACCAGTACACCATTACACCAGTACACAATTTCACCAGTGCACCAGTACACAAGTACACCATTACACCAGTGCACCAGTACACCATTATACCAGTACACCATTTCACCAGTACACCAGTGCACCATTACACCAGTGCACCAGTACACCATTACACCAGTGCACCATTACACCAGTACACCAGTACACCAGTGCACCATAACACCAGTACACCAGTACATCAGTAGTTAAGTACACCATAACACGAGTACACCATTCACCATTACAGCATTACACCAGTACACCATTTCACCAGTACAGCAGTACACCATGTAAGACAATAACACAAACAAGGACAGGTAAATGTCTCGGCTACAACAAAAAAAATATATTTAAAAACAGGATTGTTGAGTTGAGGGAGTAGGTAAATATGTTCACACCACCTTGATAATATCTCCGAGGTCAGTTTTGTGAGAAACAATGGCGGGGAAAACCCCACTAAATGGTTGAAATCCCCAGTTTTATACACAAACTGAATACAGCAATGTCCGTACATGATATCACAAATTGTTTACATGGAGCAGTATGTTGTATAACGGGCAGACGTTGATGGAGCTGTATGTTGTATTACGGGCAAACATTGGTGGAGCAGCATGTTGTATTACGGGCAGATGTTGGTGGGGCAGTATGTTGTATTACGGGCAGACGTTGGTGGAGCTGTATGTTGTATAACGGGCAGACGTTGGTGGAGCAGCATGTTGTATCACGGGCAGACGTTGGTGGAGCAGTATGTTGTATCACGGGAAACGTTGGTGGAGCAGCATGTTGTATCACGGGCAGACGTTGGTGGAGCAGCATGTTGTATTACGCCTAGACGTTGGTGGGGCAGTATGTTGTATCACGCCTAGAAGTTGGTGGGGCAGTATGTTGTATCACACCTAGGTGTTGGTGGGGCAGTATGTTGTATCACGCCTAGTCGTTGGTGGGGCAGTATGTTGTATCACGCCTAGACGTTGGTGGGGCAGTATGTTGTATCACGCCTAGACGTTGGTGGGGCAGTATGTTGTATCACGCCTAGACGTTGGTGGAGCAGTATGTTGTATCACGCCTAGACGTTGGTGGGGCAGTATGTTGTATCACGCCTAGACGTTGGTGGAGCAGTATGTTGTATTACGCCTAGACGTTGTAAGTGGGTGTAATGGGTGGCATGGGCGCCCTCAGATTTCGTTTCAATGTGTGTGAAGGTGGGGGTGTGGGGGCTGATGTGGTCATTCTGTCAGTGGCGGTCAGCAGCGTCTCATTTGGATAATTAGTTATGTCATTTAAAAAAAAACAAGATAACTCACAGAATTACAATATCTTAACATTTTCAGACAGATTCATCAATCCAAATTAATTTATTAAGGTCACTTGAAGTTGTGTTGAATGTTTTCTCAGTACTTCAGTTATGACAAGGTTGGGGGTGATGTCATCCCCCCCCAACCGGCCCACTTTGACCTATGCTGCGTGTGTCCACAACAGGACATGTGAAAGCGTTGGCGTGTTGTTTGTTCTATATGTGAACAACTTAATCCGTTATTGGATTATTTCAGCTGATATGTACGGTTGAGATACAGGCCTGCCTTCCATTGTGCTTAACTTTCATAATAGCTTTGACCTCCAACCCCCCCACACCCCCTCCTTCAGCGCCACTCCAATCGCCTTACATAGCCCAAATCCAGTGGCTCAACACACTCCTGTTTCTTCATAAGCTTTTGGAAATGTGACACTGGGGGGGGGGGGGGTAAAGCATTTTAAAAAAATATTTGTTTCATTGAGGAACGGCGTCAAAGCAAATTATTAATACTATTATTAATATTGTGGTTTTTTATTTGTTGTTATTGTTTTAAATAAGACACAATCTCTTACATATATTTTGCTTGTGGTGTGACTGCTTCCATTTACGGATAGCGCTTAAATATAATTCCCGATAACTTACGCGAAATGATTTATTTTTTAAAATAACGCAACTGCGTTTTCCTTGGCACGGCACTATACCCATCAGCGCGAGCCTGTTACCCATCAACGCCACCCTATTACCCACCAACGCCACCCTATTACCCACCAAGGCGACCCTATGACCCACCAACGCGACCCTATGACCCACCAACGCGACCCTATTACCCACCAACGCGACCCTATTACCCACCAACGCGACCCTATTACCCACCTACGCCACCTTATAAACATCTATGTTCAGTGGGGGGAGGGGAAAACAAACATTATCTCATCTCCATGACTGCACCCATTTCTGGCGGGATTCCTTAGTACCCATAATCCTTGAGCAGGGCGGATATACATAACCGTTTTAAATGATAAACTATCTTGTACATACAAAGACTGCACACTTGAAGAAAAAAAAACGACCGTTATGACAAAATGGGTAGGTTAGAATCATATCCGGTTAGTTTGGCAAGGAGATACCAACAAGTAAATGGTAGATTGACTTTCTCGTCTGGACATATCTTTGGGTCGTGCGGGGATAAAGGATTTCCGAAAGCAAAGAAATTAAAAATAACCTTTGGCAAGTCCCGGACTTATTTGTATTTTAAAAAATATTTGACGTCACACTTCACGGAATTGTTTGGTTTTCTCATCAGAAAGTAATTTTTTTTAAAAACGTTTTTTTTTGAGATGGTGACAGCGGTTCTTAAACAATGCGGAACCAAATACCAACAGCTTGTAACCTTCATAACATAATGTGGTCTACTTGGAGAGCTTATCAACAGGAACCTGCAGTTGGCAGGGTTGGGTCGACCATAAAGAAATAAGCCGCGGTGTTAGGGCCTCAAATGATTGGGAAGAACAACCGAATGTACCATGAACTGTCATGATTGCACGCGTCGCATCTTTCCACAATTAGAAGTTGAGCTAAAAACAAAAACAAAAACAAAAGTAGAAGAATTGTGTTGAAAATGTCGCTGTCTTAATTCCAAATCACTGAAATTATCTAAATGAAATTATGTATTTTGAAAGTATGTAATCTGAAAGTATTCTCATAATTTGCCTGGGTGAGCGGGAAAAAAAATCAAAAATTTTCTAGGAAAAGAGATCACAGGAAAAAAGTCACGGGGAAAAAAAGTCATAGGAAAAAAGTCACGGGGAAAAAAAGTCATAGGAAAAAAGGTCACAGCAAAAAAGTCACAGGGGAAAAAGTCCCAGAAAAAAAAGTCACGGGGAAAAAGTCCCAGGAACAAAGGTCACAGGAAAAAGTCACGGGGAAAAAGTCCCAGGAAAAAAGTCACAGGGGGAAAAAGTCACAGGAAAAAAGTCACAGGGGAAAAGGTCCCAGGAAAAAAGTCACAGAGGAAAAAGTTACAGGAAAAAAGTCACAAGGGAAAAAGTCACAGGAAAAAAGTCACAGAGGAAAAAGTCACAGGAAACAAGTCACAGGAAAAAAGTCACAGGAAAAAAGTCACAGGAAAAAAGTCACAGAGGAAAAAGTCACAGGAAAAAAGTCTCAGGGGAAAAATGTCACAGGAAAAAAGTCACAGGAAAAAAGTCACAGGAGAAAAAGTCACAGGAAAAAAGTCACAGAACAAAAAGTCACAGGAAAAAGTAACTTTTTTCCTGTGACTTTTTTCCCCGTAACTTTTTTTCCTGTGACTTTTTTTTTACAAAGATTTGCCTGTACCACGTGCAGTACAAAGTCATACAGTAAGTTTATTTTTTTTTTCGCTATCATTTAAAAAAAAAAATCAAGCTTAGATTCAGAGACCACTGTTAGAAAAGTTTCGATGCATCACACAAGGACCAATATATTTGAGTTGACCTTCAAGAGCGTGACGTGAATGGTAAGGCATAGCATTAGCTTAGCCTCATCAAGTAAGGACACATTGTAAGGGCGAAGCTCTTAACCTGACGTTTAAGGATATTTTTTATTCTCATCACTGAGGAAATGAAATGGGGGATTTTTCGTGAGAAATCCAGTAGCTAAGCTCTAGCGTCGCTGGCGGAGGATAAGATGTACGATTATTGTTACGCCATGGTTATTTTGGTGGTGTGTGAATGTAGTAATGTGTATGCTTTAATTGGAGCGTTATTACTTCCGTTTTTATTGGAATTACAAATGCATCAAAATACATCAAGGTTCCATTTTTGTTGTTTTCATGTATGGGACTGAGGGTGAAAGGGAGATAATAGGCGCCAGGTACTTAGTGGGGGAGGGAGAAAGGGGCGCCAGAGGGCTGGGGTGTGAGGAAGAAAATGGCACCTGATTTCTCGGGCTTGGGGGAGAACGGGACAAGTAATGACTGTGGTGTGAGGGAGAAAAGGGCACCCAATGACTGGGGTGGGAGTTTGAAAAAGACACTGAAGGACTATAAGGGAGAGAGAAAAGGGTAACTTATGACTGGGGTGGGAGTTTGAAAAAGACACTGAAGGATTATAAGGGAGAGAGAAAAGGGCACCCAGTGACTGGGGTGGGAGTTTGAAAAAGACACTGAAGGACTATAAGGGAGAGAGAAAAGGGTAACTTATGACTGGGGATGAGAGGAAGTTAAGGGTTCTGAAAACATGACAGATTTAGTTAAAGGCAAATGGCAAATTAGTAATGAGTGTTACGTCGCTCAGTCTGCCTACCCTTCTAACCCCTTTTATAGTCATCATATTCATATTATTATTCTATGCTTCATATCAATGTGTACAGTTGAAAATTGTGCGTCTTATATATATATATATATATATATATATATATGTGTGTGTGTGTGTGTGTGCGTATATGTGTGAGAGTGTGTGTGTAAACTGTACATTTATTATTTGTATGTTTCGTTTATCTGTGTTCCGTTTATGTTCAGCAAGGTCAAGTATATTAGTGACCTTTTTGGTTCCTGTTTACTCTCCCATCTAAAGTTGTATCTACCCGGATTTTCAGGTTCTTGGAATTATTGATCTGCTCGAACTTCTGTTATCTTTTCATAGGAACTTTAGAGTAGAAGACGGACAAATAGGGACAGAAAAAAAGTGGGGGAGGGGGCGAGAAAGGGGAGAAATATAGAGAATGAGAGGTGATTGAGGAAGAGAGCGACTGGTGAGAAATTTAAAGTAGAAAATCTTCTCTTCTTAACATTGTAACGAAGTTTAAGCGGAGTGCCGCCCATTCTTTGGATAGAAGTAAGACAACCTTAAAGAGCATTTGCAGCGTAGTTCATGCCCCCTTAAAGTATTTAAAGCAGTGGTTCTCAACCTTCCTAATGCCACGTCCCTTTAATACAGTTCCTAATGCATGTTGTGGTGACCCCCAAACCATTACATGACTTTCGTGGCTACTTCATAAATACGTTTTTTTCCGATGGTCTTAAAGCGACCTCTTTGTGAGGGTTGTTCGACCCCCCCCCCCCAAAGGGGTCGCGACCCGCAAGTTGAGAACCGCTGATTTAAAGTATCATTCTACACTGTCTACACTCTATACAGTATTCAAGCAATGTTGCATTTCACTGTTTGCTCATTCACCGTCAGGCGGCAGCTATCCAACGGGTCGGGTTTCTATTTCACAAGATCCGTTTCTTTAAAATGATTCGAAGACAAGGGTCTGTTTTTCTACTTCCGCGGTTTCGTTTTCGCCGTTCTGCCCATCTATGTCTTGTCCTGGGAAGTAAGCTGAGTCACACTAATTCTTTAAACTTTAACATGTCATCTTCGGAGGCGGACCGTTTTTAAACTTTCGTCAATCTTTGCCCAACCTTCCCTCTCCCAAGGGCCCCTTTTATCAACTTTTAACATTTAAAAAAAAAAAAAAAGCCAAACCGTTGCGTGATTTGGGTTTTAAAAGTTTGATATATTCCTATAAACATTACTGCATTGAATAAACTGAAAGCCATAGGCGTTACACCAGTCCTACCAATGTAGAGCAGGTTGATGATTATGAGGGAAATAATAATGTGTTGCCTCTTAGAGATGGCGATGCATTTAGCGTGCATGCGAAAGTATGACAGTGACAGAATGGGGAAAGTGTGACAGAATGGGAAAGTGTGACAGAATGGGGAAAGTGTGACAGAATGGGAAAGTGTGACAGAATGGGAAAGTGTGACAGAATGGGAAAGTGTGACAGAATGGGAAAGTGTGACAGAATGGGAAAATGTGACAGAATGGGAAAGTGTGACAGAATGGGAAAGTGTGACAGAATGGGAAAGTGTGACAGAATGGGAAAGTGTGACAGAATGGGGAAAGTGTGACAGAATGGGAAAGTGTGACAGAATGGGAAAGTGTGACAGAATGGGAAAGGTCACATTCTAAGAAACGAAACAAACTGGACGAAAACAGGGATGATTTGAGATGAAATGAAACAAATAAACATCTTATAAATGCTCTAGCTAACAAATTGGGCGGGGGGGGGGGGCGGGCTTTCAAATATTTTTATTTGATTAGTTTGGCATCCCCCACCGCAACCGAAAATAAAAGAGGTTGGGAAGCGCTGGCCTTCCACCATTTTGAAATGGATCATGGAATCTGTGTATTTTATGTACACCGTGAAATGGTAGACGGAATTTGTGTATTTTATTTACACCTTGAAATGGACCATGGAATTTGTGTATTATATGTACACTGTGAAATGGTCAATGGAATTTGTGTATTTTATGTACACCTTGAAATGGACCATGGAATTTTTGTATTTTATGTACACCTTGAAATGGACGATGGAATTTGTGTATTTTATGTACACCTTGAAATCCAAATGGAATTGTTTTTTTTTTCGAAACAGTAAATGTGACAGTAATTGGGAATCATATGCGTACCTTATTAAAATTAGATTATTCCCGTCTTTTAGGCGTACACGGTGACCTAGTTGTTGACAACATCTGAACTCATCCCACCAAACACAATTCATGATATCGGCCCATATATACATACACAAGTCTCAGTGTGCATTCTAAGAAAGTGTCAATGAATAGAATGTATAGAGAGAAAGTGTCAATGAATAGAATGTATAGAGAGAAAGTGTCAATGAATAGAATGTATAGAGAGAAGGTGTCAATGAATAGAATGTATAGAGAGAAAGTGTCAATGAATAGAATGTATAGAGAGAAAGTGTCAATGAATAGAATGTATAGAGAGAAAGTGTCAATGAATAGAATGTATAGAGAGAAAGTGTCAATGAATAGAATGTATAGAGAGAAAGTGTCAATGAATAGAATGTATAGAGAGAAAGTGTCAATGAATAGAATGTATAGAGAGAAGGTGTCAATGAATAGAATGTATAGAGAGAAAGTGTCAATGAATAGAATGTATAGAGAGAAAGGGAAATGGAAAAAAAAAGTTTATTTTACAAACTCTCTAACTTTGGATTCGCCATAGGTGTTCTTTAGATTTAAATATCTCGGACGACGGTCCTAATAAAGATTAAAACTTATGGGCTTTCTCCCCTCCCCCTTCCCCGGCCCACAATATGATTCTGAGGATTCGTTACAATTTACATTGACCAGGGTTTACGAGGCATAGAATGTAGCCCTATCGATGACTGCTACAATGATGCAGACAGCAAATGCTGCGAGGTCAGGTGTTGCCAACAGCTAGGTCACAATGCAGGCCTGAAAGGCGGGACCCCGAAGTTGCAGAGTTTTATTGAAAGTTTTTGTGTGTGTTCATTTCCCCCTTCTCTCTGTACAGTCTATTCATTGAGTCTTTCTTAGAATCCACTCTTGTGTCCGTATGTGTAAGTGCATGCGTGTATGTGTGTATGTGTTTGTGTATGTGTGCGTGCGTGTGTGTGACGATATCATTAATTGGGCTTGGTGGGGGTTAGCACGCACAGACGAGGAACTTCTCATAAAATATTAAGAGTTTTAAATTTAAATTCACCAAACTAAAACAGATCATACAACAACAATCCTGTGACCATCGATGTGTCAGTTTCACTCTGCGTGGGAGGAGCGTAGGCGAATAAAACGTTAATTACTCAGGTGATTATATCGTCAATTTTCTGTGCAACATATATCATGTATATAGGTGCACTACAGATGGGGTCATGCATGCATAAGACATAAGACAATATTGATGTGAATGTAACATTGAAAAGGTTAAGGCTCGCCTTCAACCCCTACCCAACCCGTTTCTCACAGTTTGGGGGGGGGGGGCTGACCGGATCAGGCTGCGTATAGGGCACGCAGGATGTCAACAAATGCATTGTTACGGAAGATTGGGGACGATCGTAAACAGATTATATATAAACGTAATGCTACCTTAATTGGGGGGGGGGGGAATGTTTGGGTGGGGAATTCAACTTAATATTTTTTGTTTTTCTTTTCTTTGTTTTGTTTGTTGTTTTTTTTAATGTTTTTTTTTAAATTTTTTAAGTATTGGAGTAGAGAGGGATATGGTCAATATTTAATGTGTGTATGTACGTGAAGGAAATTTCATTTATTTTGAATTCTAGCAAATATTGTCTTGTTATAAGAACTATCTCTTCAGACTCTTTGTTGGCTCTCCGTCTCCGTTCGTTGGTATTTACCTGGCTTCCGTGATCAGCTGTGTGTGTCCCACAGGCAGGGTGCCCTACGTTCGCATGACTGAACGCATACCGTTAGTTCCTGTGGCGTAGGTTCGTTTCATTCCGGTTGTAACCAGGATATAGCGCGAAACACACCCGAACTCTCTCCACCCCCACCACCACCACACACACCCACCACCACCACACACCCCCACCACCACCACACACACCCACCACCACCACACACACCCACCACCACCACACACACCCGACCTACCTTCCACCCCCACTACACACCCCACCACAACCACACACCCCCACCACCACACAACCCCACCACCACCACACACACCCACCACCACCACACATCCCCACCACCACACACACCCACCACCATCACACACACCCACCACCACCACACACCCCCACCACCACCACCACACACACCCACCACCACCAAACACCCCACCACCACACACACCCCCACCACCACCACCACCCCCACCAACACCACCACACACACCCACCACCACCACCACACACACCCACCACCACCAAACACCCCCACCACCACCACACCTCCACCACACACACCCAACACCACCACCACCACACACCCCCACCACCACACACCCACCATCCCCACACACCCCCACCACCACCACCACACACACCCACTCACGTTGCGGTACGGTAGAAGCGCCATTTTAAAGAAAAGCACACGCATACGCAAAGTATCTTGTCGATATTATATACAATTTTACTGTGTGTGTGGTTTTGTGTGTGTGGTTTTATGTGTGTGGTTCTGTGTGTGTGGTTTTGTGTGTGTGTGGTTTTGTGTGTGTGGTTTTGTGTGTGTGTGTCTGTTACAAATGAGAGAATTTTGCCCCCAGGCAGTTAACACTTTGTCACATAGCTCGGAGAGCCTGCAATTCGCAGTTATGTAAAGTCTTATTAAAATTGGTTTTATTATTAGATGATCTACATTTATGTACACATGTCATTACAAGGATTTTACTCATCCCTTTAAATTTATTTTTAAATCCCTGTTTATTTTAAAATGGCGTAATTGTTAATGTTACAGACCTGCTGGACCGGTAAGTTGTTTGAAATGACGCACCTACGTGGGACCGTGACCTTGAATAAGAATTCAGTAGATATACCCCGCCAGACGTTGGCGAAAGCAATGCGTGAACTTCCCATCTACTAGATATAACCCGACAAACATTGGTGAAAGCAATATGTGAACTTCCAATCTACTAAAGTTACTTGACAAAACACGAACTCATGTAATAAGCCCATTTAAGAATCCCAATTTTTGCTACACCCCTTCCCCCATGATACATCACTGCACAATTTTTGTTTCCCACCCATGAACTTTATTAAACACTCTGATGTCTAATAAATATCCTGATGTACCAACCACTTTTAACCGAATATTTTTTTACACCATACTTAAATTGCGACGATTTCATTTTCCGGAAAGAAAATATTACGCGCTAAACGAAACAAAAAAATCATTTAGCGTAGTAATCGGGAATTATATTTTGCACGCTATTTAACTCATTATTGAACCATACTTTCAAACATATAAACTTATTTGTAATATACTCTCAATATTAATTACGCTGAATAGAAGGCAGCCAGCTGGGTGGGAAGCAGCCGGAAGTGGAAGCAGTCCACGAGTCACACCAGAGGCGTAATGTATATATGAGAAATTTATTAACATTTTTAAGTCGACTCGTAAACAAACGATGTGTCCATTTTCTAATACTCGGATGTATGTCACGGTTTCCTGTGATTGTAAAAGTGTCCTCAGATTGTAAAAGTGGCCTGTGATTGTAAAAGTGTCATGTGATTGTAAAAGTGTCCTGTGATTGTAAAAGTGTCCTGTGATTGTAAAAGTGTCCTGTGATTGTAAAAGTGTCCTGTGATTGTAAAAGTGTCCTGAGATTGTACAAGTGTCCTGTGATTGTAAAAGTGTCCGTGATTGTACAAGTGTCCCGAGATCGTACACGTGTCGTGAGATTGTAAAAGTGTCCTGTGATTGTAAAAGTGTCCTGAGATTGTAAAAGTGTCATGAGATTGTAAAAGTGTCCTGTCATTGTAAAAATGTCATGTGATTGTACAAGTGTCCTGTGATTGTAAAAGTGTCCTGTGATTGTACAAGTGTCCCGAGATCGTACACGTGTCGTGAGATTGTAAAAGTGTCATGTGATTGTAAAAGTGTCCTGAGATTGTAAAAGTGTCATGTGATTGTAAAAGTGTTCTGAGATTGAAAATGGTCCTGTGATTGTAAAAGTGTCCTGTTATTGTAAAAGTGTCATGTGATTGTAAAAGTGTCCTGTGATTGTAAAAGTGTCCTGAGATCGTACACGAGTCATGTGATTGTAATCGTGTCATGCGATTGGTTATCATTATAAAAGTTATTCATTATTTACCAGCAAGTTTTCTCAGTATTAAAATAACTACACCATTATTGTGATTTTTAAAATGTTTCAACGATACTTCTACAGACGGGGGATCGAATGCAATCGGTGTCACGATCAGAATGGCGCGCACGGTTTTTTTTTTGGTTTTTTTTTTTTTTTTGCGCACCTTTCTCACGCTTGGTCATTAGACCGAGACAGCCCCAGTGCGTTTCGATAGTTATTGACGTTGTAAGAAGATGACCTGACTCTGCTCCGCGAGATGCTCTGTCATTCCCCTGCACATACTGCACAATAAGATTTTGTGTCGGAATCGGCCTCATTTGCCATCTGCGCACCCACAGACTGATGTCTATTCCTGACTCTTGTATTGTTGGACTGATGCCTATTCATGACTCTTGTATTGTTGGACTGATGCCTATTCATGACTCTTGTATTGTTGGACTGATGCCTATTCATGACTCTTGTATTGTTGGACTGATGTCTATTCATGACTCTTGTATTGTTGGACTGGTGTCTATTCATGACTCTTGTATTGTTGGACTGATGTCTTTTCATGACTCTTGGATTGTTGGACCGATGTCTAATCCTTACTCTTTACAAGGTTGTAAATGATCCGATAATTTGTATTTACTTTTTCTTCAAAGTTTACATAATTTTTAATTAAAATGGGTTTTATGATGTAATCCACCACACCACCCCCCTTTTTAGGTACACAAAGTGCCCCTTAAATCTATTGAGAATTTTACTGTCCCCAAGGGGTGGTAGAGCACACCTTGGGAACCACTGGTCTATACTCTTAGTACACACCAAAAAAATGAAAATGTAGACCTGCTATTTTATGTCAAGTGGTGTTTATTAACAAATATGTTTCACCTTTTCTTGTACTAAAAAGCTCTTACTTTAAACAGAACTGTTTACACTCAAACTCATAATCATACAATCATCATCACACAATCGTTCAATACATTATCTTAATAATAAAAAAGAAATATAGGTACTGTATACATAATGTATACACCTCAAAGTCGTACATTGTATGCCAAAACCGTAAGCGTAAACAGGTCTGAATTGAAGGCCAACGTGGTTACACACAAAAAGACCGTTAACCCTTTCAACGTAGATAGAACCAATCAGGAAAATAATTTCCTAACACGTAAGCTTGAGCAAGTATTTTTTTATCAATACATTAGTTCTGAGATTTTTTTTTTCCTGTTAATACTAACAAAGGAATTCTTTTAAACTGTTTTTTTTTTTTTAATGTTGTACGGTATAACAATCCTGTCAAGCAATCCTGTCAAGCAATCCTGTCAAGCAATCCTGTCAATCAATCCTGTCAAGCAATCCTGTCAAGCAATCCTGTCAAGCAATCCTGTCAAGCAATCCTGTCAAGCAATCCCCCAGGAACCCCGCTGAGGCGTGCATTCTTATTTTATTTTTTTAAGCAAACTAAGACATTCTTAATTTTGTTTTTACATTCTTGTTTAAAAAATTAAATTCAAGTGTATTACTTTACATTTATTGATGATTACATTTATTGAGCGTTTCAATTCGACATTGTCAATAACCTCACCCACCCCCACCCACACTAGTTAGCCTAGAGCAGCGGTTGTCAACCTGTGAGTCGCGACCACTTTGGGGGGGGGGGGGTCGAACGACCCTTACACAGGGGTCGCCGAAGACCATCGGAAAACACATATTTATGGAGTAGCAACGAAAATAATTTTATGGGTGGAACAGGAGGAACTGTATTAAAGGGTCGCGGCATTAGGAAGGTTGAGAACCACTGGATTTGAGAAACAAAGAACTTTACTATGGACCTCAGAAACAGATTTAAAAAATCTTTGTAGAACTTTTCATATGGAACCCTCAGGCTGAATCTTGTGCCCCTGGTGTAGTCAATAGAACCCAACAGCTAGATTAGAGATTTAAAAAAAAAAACTCTCTGAGAATTCCAAAACTAGACCAAAGAATCCTTCTTATATCCGGGAAAAAACTGGCATAGATAAAACCATGAAACAACTTCTTAATGTTTATGGACATTGCGTACTTCCTGGTCAGATTGCCGAGGAGAGAAAATTACTTGATGTTTTAAATCCTACGTCATGATGAAAATGATAACTCCAGCACATGATGGATGGTTCACTTATTGCGTCATTAAATATTTTAAAAATTCCAATTTGATCCCCTCTGTCTTTCTGATCACACGTCGTCACAAAAGACACAGCACACAGTACACAACACACAGCACACAGCGAACAGCACGCAGCGCACAGCACGCAGCACACAACACACAGAGCACAACACACAGAGCACAACACACAGCACACAGCGTGGCGCACACAGCACGCAGCACACAGCCCACGTCCGCAGCTAACAGCGCGCAGCTAACAGCACGCAGCACACAGCCATAAGCACACAGCGCACAACACACAGCGCACAACACACAGCGCACAACACACAGCACACAGCGTGACGCACACAGCACGCAGCACACAGGACAGCGAACCAGTTGTCATTTTATTTTAATTCCAGCAATTCTTTAAAATACAACATCCGGATCGCTTCCTTATAACTTAATGTTTAGAAGAGCCGCATTTAAAGATGATCAGCCTAAAATATACCCTAAGTCAATGTAGGATTGTCAACCTTATAGTCACGAATTCATTAGTTTCCAGGATAATATTGTTTCTTAGCATTTTTGCAAGAATGCCAGACAGCAGACGTCCAAAAAGCCTGAACTCTCCAATGGGAAACGCTCTACTAAAAGCTCCACTCCAAGCCATGGACATTGACCTTGATCTGTGGGAGACACTACCTATTGAACGTACAAGCTCGCGCGGTAGACTCACAGTCGGAGCAAAAATCAGAGAATAAGCACACCGCTCACTCCCAAAGGAAGCGCACGGCTGAATCAACTCAAATTCTACTAGGAGCAAAAACAACGTGTGCCCCACGTGCGGGAAAGCTTTCCAGGCACAAATAGGACTGGCAGGCCACCTGCGTACTCACCGTGTACTATAGCTTTGGTCATGTTCTCATGCAAAAGACGAACAGAATATACCTTGACCTGTGAACTGCCACTCATGTGTATGTGTACTTAGGTAGTTTTACTGACACCCACCCTCATCTTTCTCGTCACACCCTTCACCTTCAACACGTGAGAAAATAAGTGGAGTATCCCTGAATGTTTGGAAGTCGTGACGATATTTTTATAACGAGAACAAAAGTGGGTATCATAAGTGGCGTCAGAACTTGGATTTCTAAATGTTCAGGTACTATGAAGGAGGTGTGTGTAGTACTTGGAAGATGAACGGTCTTTTGAAAGATTTTAACCTCCTGAAGATATCAAAATATTGGACCCCTTGGACAGGCATTTTGGGCCCCTTTGATCGCCACGCCAAGGTTGTTGCTTCAATGGCTTCATTGACACTGCTGTGTCTGTGGCAAATTGCATGCCTGTCAAGTCTAACCAGCTTTAACGGCGGCAGTGACAACATGCGCAGTAATGTGTATCAGGGTTGGTAAAATTGTTGCACGTGCCTCACCCTATCTTTTCATAGACGGCCCTGCTTTATAATTGACCCTCTCTACCCAGTCTATAGACGGCCCTACTTTATAAATGACCCTCTCTACCCACCCGTCCCAACCCCCACGCACACACCCAACAAAAAATGGAATTTAAAAAAAAAAATTAAATTAAAAAAAAATACTCATAATTCATCTTAATAGCTTAAGAATGTATTGAGGGGTGGGTTTCATAGTTGTAAGTGAATTATTTGCTAACGGAAAGTAACAAGGAAGCACTTCGTCTTAAGTGCAACTGAAGATTTATAACATGGCCCGTACTTTGAAGAAACAAAAATACAGTTTTAACTAAAAATGTGCAATTGCTCAATTGATTACAACAAATATCGACTGAGTCTAAGCATTTAATCATATTTAATAATATTTTCATGATACATTTATTGTTTTTTTTGGGGGTTGGTCTGAAATTATATCTTGGGTATGGCATATATGTTTGAGCAACACTCTATAAAATTTGTATGTGGGTAGTCAGCAAACTTTATAGTTTATGCCGGATGTGGACCAGGAAGATTTCACAAAAGAGCATGGCAAAACCCTACATGCAAAGATTATTTTTTTCAAATTCCCCTCACCTAAACCCCCCCCCCCCCCCCAAAAGATGTAACGGGGTCATACAGCTTAAACCCTTACGTTTTTTTAATCTTTATTTTTAGAAACAATTTTTGGATTTTTTTAAAATACGAAACTGATGGAATGTTTTGTTTGTTTTGTTTCAAGTCACTTTATCCCAAAGGTCACATGACTAGATCTGTCTGAAGTTGAATGTATCCTCCTCTATTGATGCAGTTGACAATAAATGCGGTTCTGAAATGTCAAGCTAATGAATATCGGGAAACTCATTTTAACCCACTGTTTATACGGTGGGGAGAACATTGTTTAAAGCAACCTCCAAAGGCACGCGGAAAAAAAAAAGAATTTTTTAAAATAACAAGCCAATTAAGCATCCGAGAATTTTGAATGATAGCCTCGTCATGACAAGAAGAGGAAAATAGTTTGAAGGGTAAACAATTTTTATTTGTGTTTTTTTTTTAAATTTACTAGCAATCCCACTGCTTGCTGCTTTTTTTTTTTTATCTTACAATATTTATATTTAACGAAACATCGATCAATTATTGGGATATATAAATGGGATGAATTTGAATAGTGACTTATGCCAAAGACGTCCAAATTACGCCACGCCCGAGATAGTGATGGGGACAGAGCAACGCCCCCATTACGCCACGCCCGAGATAATGATGGGGACAAAGCAACGCATCATCGCACTCTTTAATAAATACTTCGTAGCCAAGACCGTCGAGTGACGTCTGCCCCCACTCCACACCCCGCCCCCGCCATTTTTTTCGATTTTGTGCACCCGACTTTCAGATTTGCATGTTTGGCTATTTTCCAAATCACGCTTTTTTTTGTAGCCCATTAGAATATCAGAAACAACCGCAGGGGGTTCAACGCCCGGCGACGGCTCTGTTCGTAGCCTACTGACCATTAGAATATCAGAAACAACCGCAGGGGTTTCAACGCCCGGCGACGGCTCTGTTCGTAGCCTACTGACCATTAGAATATCAGAAACAACCGCAGGGGGTTCAACGCCCGGCGACGGCTCTGTTCGTAGCCTACTGACCATTAGAATATCAGAAACAACCGCAGGGGTTTCAACGCCCGGCGACGGCTCTGTTCGTAGCCTACTGACAGATTAGTATCATGTAAGCTTACGGATAAAAGTAATTAAATGCTGAAGCTTTGCAACGCATAGCAGAAGCTGTATCAATGAAAGCATTTGACTTAATAGCTGAAACTTTTTTGACTTAATAGCTGAAACTTTTTTGACTTAATAGCTGAAACTTTTTTGACTTAATAGATACAACTTTTTTGACTTAATAGATAAAACTTTTTTGACTTAATAGCTAAAACTTTTTTGACTTAATAGCTGAAACTCTGTGAGACCTTCCGTTAACTTGCATTTACTTTTTTTTCCCCTTGAAATATTTACAGACATAAACATGTGTCATGTGACAGTTTTAACACTTACGATTTCGGTTGGTCAAATTATAAAATAAAATGCAAGACGCATGGCCCTTTCCCCGGCGCATTATGCAGATGAATCTTGTTTTCTCCCCCACAAACTGAAAACAACGAAAAGGGCCTATGGTAGCCTGCACGATAGATAAGCCAGGTTTCCCAGAAACAGGAAGTCAAACGATGAATAGTCCAGAATTCGAAAGACCTACGTGGTAAACTGTATAACTTAACGCCAGCCAGTGTTTTCTAATTTCCCGTTTTGAGGAACGGCTTATTATTCTGGAATAATCCAATCGTAAATTGTATAAGAGGTATTTATGTTATTATAACGCCAGCCACAGATTCTCATCCGTTATTTTGGTAAATGCGAAGATAACGGGCCGCGTTTTTTTTTACCATGGCCGCCATCTTGGTTGACACGACCCGTAAAATTAAGAATAAAACGTTTTAAAATAATGAAACAAATTCCAAAATGTATCCCTAAACCTAACCTGAACCCTAAATCTATCCCTAAACCTAACCTGAACCCAAAATCTATCCCTAAACCTAACCTGAACCCTAAAGTCGTATGCAACATAACAAAACACGCAAGTGACTTCATGGCCGATAACTTAGCATTAGCCATTTTTTTCCCTCAAGTCGTAACCCATATTGTAAAAGCAGAGTGAGCTGCGACGAAGAAGACATTTAAAAATACATTTTTCTAACAATTTCAAGGCAAACACATCGGAAATGAATGTTTCGGTAGATTCGAATTCCTTGAGATTTGTCGAAGGAAATGAAAGTACTAAGATTTTCTTTATAAAATAACACACATACATTAAAAAATAAAAACTGCTTTGATTTGCATTTAATTTTTTAAAATAAATTTTTACTGCATTATTATAAAACCCATAGTAATTAATTTCTTTAAAAATACATTTGAGTGTTTATGGAGTGTTGTATACGGTTGTTGTTTTTTTTTAAACATATTTTGAGGCAATTCAATAACAGTCAAAAAAAAGAAGAAAAAAAATGACTGGAGGGATCTTATTTAAAACCTAAGTATTATCTTAGTTTTAATTATGATGAATGTAAGAAGCTACTAAATTAGCGGAACTCCACCTCCCTCCTCTTTTCCCCCCATAGTTTTAAGGTGGGGAAGGGTGGTCTGCAAATCGGGGTTTTCGATGAATCCATGGAGAGCCTGGTCTTGGGCCACCAGTTTAATTTTTTTTGCGGAGCACACGTGTAAAGCTCCAGAGATCAACATTGTATTTAGCTTCAGGGAACAACATTGTATTAAGCTCGATGTAATGGCACATTTTGTTTGTGAGAGTTCATACAAATAAGCCCAGGGGAATGCAACTTATGAGAAGTTTGTCCACACAATAACCAAACTCTTTTCTTATAGTAACTTCCCCTCTTTTCTTATAGTAACTTCCCCTCGTTTCTTATAGTAACTTCCCCTCGTTTCTTATAGTAACTTCCCCTCTTTTCTTATAGTAACTTCCCCTCTTTTCTTATAGTAACTTCCCCTTTTTTCTTATAGTAACTTCCCCTCTTTTCTTATAGTAACTTCCCCGCTTTTCTTATAGTAACTTCCCCTATTTTCTTATAGTAACTTCCCCGCTTTTCTTATAGTAACTTCCCCTCTTTTCTTATAGTAACTTCCCCTTTGTTCGTAGCTAGCAAAAAAATCTTCGGACGGCTAAGTGACCCACTTAGTGGAATGGTAGGTCCCCTCGGGGCTCTAGTCGGCATGTCTGTCCCAAAAATGGCATGTCGATAAAGAGACGTTTGACACCAACCCCTTGAAACGTTACCCGGGGTACAGGATCTCCTTGTAGGGGACCTGCACTGAAAGGCAAAGGTGACGCACGGAAACTGGCCTTAGAAAGAACACAGCTGCATTGTTTCCTACCAAGCGCAGTTGAAAATAACGCAGAAACAGGTCGGGACATGATCATAGTTGCCTTATGGATATGAGGTGAGGGAACGTGGCGACCCTCACCGATGATTCTAAATATGCAGTCTTTGAGGGTTCTGCTCCTAGGCGACCTCATTTCTCTCCCAGCTGCGGTGTGAATTAGTCACACCGCAGAAAACCACGTAAACCCTATTAGAGGGCGTCTGTAAAACCACGTAAACCCTATTAGAGGGCGTCTGTAAAACCACGTAAACCCTATTAGAGGGCGTCTGTAAAACGACGTAAACCTTATTAGAGGGCGTCTGTAAAACCACGTAAACCCTATTAGAGGGCGTCTGTAAAACACCCGCGCGTCTCCCCGGACGGGAGGGGGGGGCATTAGAGACGTAAAATATATCCACCCAAGCCCAAAAAAAGTCCGGCCCGGTGGCTGTGTTAAAGCAGCACCCCGGCCGGCCAGGCGTTCCTCCTCTGGTGCCGCCTCACTCGCATAGTCAATCGAGTGGGAGGGTGGGTGAGGCTGTCTCAGGGTCGGAAAACCCCCGGCATGCCGCTTCGTGGCCTGACTGGAATAGAGACCACTGGGGGAGTGGTTGAGTGCCGGTTGGGAGATGCGGGGGGGGGGGGGGGGCGCTGGGGGAGACTTCATGCGCTTCGGCTCAATAGTTTTGCTGATTTTCTTAAGTAGATCATATTAGTGGAATGGTAGCAGCTTATTCAAAACTACTCATATACGACTTTCATTTGAACATTTTGAATGTCTTGATTAAATCTTAGTCACCCTTTAAACTTTGATGAAATGAAATATGTCAATCATTTTTCAGAAGCATCTTTCAAAGCCTGTATTTATTCACATACATTATCTTAAAATTGGGATCTGCATGACTATTGCTTCAAGGGTCCGATTTTATTCTCAGTTAGATTTGTAATCTAGTTTAAGAAACCCTATGTTATATGTTTATTCACTCTCTTCATGCTTTGTTGATTTGATATTTACCTCCAGGATAAGGGTATGCGTCAGACTTTTATAATCCTGATTACAAGATATTTTCCCTTATAATATAATTTATATTATGGCGGTTCATTTAAACTTTACTTCTATGAGATAATCGGAACAAGATGTTTTTTAATCACAGAATTGTAATTGTCTGAATATGTTATTGGAATGGTTTAATGTTTGGAACAATGTGAAAATGATTTTTATTAACTGTAAGACATACTGTATCAGTTTGTGTTTCAAATATATATAATTCAACATTACCCGAGTCAACTGTATATGATGAAGTACAGAAATTTAGGCTTGTGATGAATCAAATTTTCGTTATATCAAATTTTCTTTCGATCAAATTTCCGTTCGATCTAATTTCCGTTCGACCAAACTTCTGTCGATCAATTTTCCGTCGACGAAATTTCTTTCAAACAAATTTCCGGATACGATAAAATTACTTTGCCGCTGCACTCAAATAGGAAAAAACAGAGGAGTTTCTCACTTAAACCATTCCAACACATCACTGTGTAACGGCCATTCAAACACATGACAGTGTAACGACCATTCCAACACACCACTGTATAACGCTAAAGACGTTAAACCCTAAATCATCGTGTAGCAACGCTCCTAAACATCATCTACCCCACTTCCACGAAACAAATGGAATGGTGCAGGTGGTGCCACCTCACCAAGGCCCAAAGCCAAAAGGGGCCCCGAGCATATAAAATCGTAAAACTTAATCAAATATTCCGGGGCCTATTTTCTGTCTCGCGCCAGGGGCCCACACATTGAGTGCAAACTGTCTGTTCTATGTCATAACTTCTTCTCAGATTCCTGCCCTTCCTATCTAAACGAACTTCTTTCTGTCTATTCACCCCTTCGACAGCTTCGCTCCTCTGCAGACACGCGTATTCTGTCCGTTGCTAAGACACGTACTAAAACATACGGTGAACGATCTTTCTCTTTCTGCGCCCCCAAACAATGGAATTCTCTTCCACTACACATTCGCAATATAACAACCACACAGGCCTTCAAAACTGCACTCAAAACACATCTCTTTAAACTCTATTACCCTGACTGATTCCCCACATCTGACCGATAAACTATGCTGCTGGCCGCCGTCCATGGCTTCACATGTAAAAGTTCTGGGGTGGGTGGGGTGAATATGCATTTGTTTTTGTTTTGTCTCTATACAGCTGTTCTTTATGACATAAATGTATTTTGTTTTATTGTCACGATTATGTTTCTTTTGCTAATATTTTTATGTACAGTTCGGTGAGCCTAGCCCTAGGCTGGGGTACCGCGCTATATAAGACAACATATAATAATAATAATAATAATGTAACAGCTTTTTCTAAGAATCAGGTTTTGGGGAGAAGATAAATGTTTGCCTAAACCTGTCGCTGAGAATCGCGGACTGTTCAGAAAGGGGATTAAAGAAGTTTGCCGCAAGTGAAACTTCTTTTCAAGATAACACTGATATTTCTAATGAGGGGAAAACGAGAAGGTGTGGATTTGCCAGGTTTTCACCGTAGGAGGAGGGGGGTGATGATTTGAGGGGGGTGGGATCCAACTAATCTTGCAGAACTTTCTCCAATTTAAAAGACAGCAATTCAGTTTTCCTATTTTAAGGTATCTTTCGGAAAAGGGGGGGGGGGGCAGTGCCCCTCGGGCGAAAGTCAACTGCACTCCCCCCCCCCCCAACCACTCAGAGCAAAAATGTGTTTACAACATTAAAGCCGAATAACATCTATTTTTAAAAAATGACTACATTGTGACACATTGTTTTTGTAAACTATAATTTATCTTTGGATTATCATTTCAGTTCCATTTTTTAAGAGTACTAGCTGTTTTAGAGAGAAAAAAAAATCTTCCTCTTATATCGTCAATTTAAAAATGAATTCTAAGTTGCCAAAATAGATTGAAGAGGTCGCTTTTAATTAAGCTGAAGAAACGTATACTAGCTTAAATTCGAAATAAACGTTTTAATCTACTGGGAAATTCATACGGTTTTAATTTCCCTCTGATGAATCATCAGTAATAATAATTCTCTAGGTATGTATGCATAATGAAAGGCTTTAACGCTCTGGTCAATAAGCGTGCAAAAAAAAAAAATTTTTAATAATAAAAAATTCCCAGAAGTTAGCACTAATTGATTCCTATAAAGTGCGTAACTGGAATGCATGAATGAAAAAATATGATCAAGGATATTTATAGTTAAGTTATGATTTGTTTTGATTGCATCGTCATAATTAAAAGTTTTAGTAAAATGATCGTGTACCTTTTCCGATTTGGCCAGGACATTCTAGCATTAAGGGTAAAAAAAAAAGGATTTGAAAATTAACGATTGTGTGGGTGTGGTGTGGGGGCGTGTGGTTGGGGGGGGGGGCTTTTTTTCAAACAGCCGTAACAAGAATATCTAGACTAAACATATGTTCTGTATGTTAGACCGTGAAATTCGATGACATAGTTAAGTATCGGGCTTATGTGACTAAATTTAGATTACAATGTTGGGATAATTTCATTACATGCCGCCGCATCTCAATCGAGCTACCTCAGGCCTTTTTTCTCTGACGTAACTGCTTAGTAAGATTAACGTTTGGATTAATTTCGTTTCATTTTTCAATATTCATAGCTTTAGCTGAAAATGAAATCAGTAGTCATTTGTTTCATTTTTATCCTAAATGATTGGGGTGGGGGGGGGGGGGGGGGGGGAGAAAAAGAAACAGAAGCAAGGGAAATAAGAATGTTATATCCTGTATCGAACTTTTATCCCACTCAATTCTCTTCCCTTTAAAAAAAGTGCATATAAGTATAGGGTGACTGAGCATTTCAAAATTAATGCTAATAGCCCTTTACTATTGGACTAGTTGAAAATACTCTTTGTCGTTATTAATAAATTAGTAGCTAATTCATTTAAAGCATTTGTTTTCTCCCAATTTTATAGTTAATATATAATTATAAACGTTTAATTTAAGATGATCGTAACATTGAAGATCTGAATAAAATTAAATTTTTCAGTGCCATCTGCTTCTCGGATACAATGGGGGTTTACCAACAAAACTTTTTTCTTTAAAGAATTTCTCGCAATATCATCTTTTGTGTGGATGTGGCACTATTTTTAAATATATTTTTTTTACACACATGACATTTTAAGATTTCTCTTGCAGTGTTCTCCTGGTGAACGCTTGGAAAAGAACCCTCGGTCGATGGAGGCAGACTGACACTGTCGCTGAAATTATCGTGGATAACCCTGTCTGTGGGTGAGCTCAGGGTCATGGCTCAGGTCGGCTTTTAAAAAACGTGTATGCCTATGTAAAGAGTCAAGTCACTTCAAACGGGATATTGTAAAGATTCGATGTTTAAAAAAATTAATAATTCTAATTTTTTCGATAGTTTAAATTTTCAATTTTAATAATAGAAAATAATGTACAATGTCTTAAATTGCATTACGCAAAGAAGGTATGTGCAGAAATTACTTACTTTTAAAAAAATAAGTATTATCAACTTTTTTTTAGTGTATTTTACTCGTCTTTGGTAGAAATACTTTTTTGTAATGACACTTTTTTACCTCGAGAATGTTGTAATATAATCATGAATGATTCTATTTTTAAAAGATGTGTGTTGCCTCCTGGAGAAAATGCCAAGATGCAAAATTTGTATCTCCCCGGCGGGGAATCGAACCCCGGTCTCCCGCGTGACAGGCGGGGATACGTACCACTATACTACCGAGGATTACAATATTAACAAGCCAAACTATTTTTCTAAGCCATGCGACGATGAACCAGAAGTTTGTAAAGTATTTTTAACGGAATTCTGATATCTAGAGCCAGAGCAATTAGTAGGCAATAAAATTGGCAAAAAGAACATTTAATTGTATAAAAGTTGCATTTGATATCTAGAATCTAGAGCAACATGATATACGATATAATTATATCTGGCAAATGAATTGTAATGTGATTACTTTAATAATTATTTTAAAATTATTATGTTCCTTTTTTTTTTGTGTGTGGACCATAGACATAGAGATATATCTCTATGTCTATGGTGTGGACGGGTAAGAGTAAAGAGAAATAAGTTGGGAACTCAAAAAAAAAATGACCAACGACAAAGTCAACATTAACAATGAAAATAATCCATTCTTCAAATAATAAAAATTGACTATATAAATTTTTGTATTTTTATTTATCACTTGACTGTTTCTTTAAACTTTATACATTTTATGGGATGAATTTTGTGTGTGCCTTGCCTTTATCTTTGGGAGCTTCCATAAGTTTACTCAACAGTTTCCAAGTGGCGTGACGTGGAACATTACAAATGATGTTGATGATCAACTCGATGTGTCGAGAGACAACAAAACCTTCAAAGCAATATGCCACAAGATTATGAAAAGGAGGACAACCATAAATTAAGGAGGCCAACCATAAATGAAGGAGACCAACCATAAATGAAGGAGGCCGACCATAAATTAAGGAGGCCAACCATAAATGAAGCGCGCCCCCCCCCCCCCCCGTGTGGGCGTGTCCGCGTTAATAAACCCATCAGGCCAGTGTGATTTTTAACTGATTAGAGACACAAGGTGTATCGTACTTTTGAATGAGTTTAGGTCAAGGTTCTTGGGACTGTCTTTCGGGACCCGTCGAGATTTTCCGAGTGTTCCGTATTGACTTTTCCATCTGCACACAGCGCTAATGCATCGACCGATACATTTACGCACGTTAGGGTGCGACATTTAAAACAGTGTTAACACCTGTTTCCTCATGTTTCGAAAAAATAGTCTAAAAGACATTTTAAAATCTTTTGATTAAACTTTGATGTAGGGGCTTAATGAGGTGGAGTATTTATTTATGTATGAGACGCATTATGGCTTATATATATATATATATATATATATATATATATATTAACTAATTTGGTTGCAATGGGATTTGTTGTTGGTCGTCAGATGAAATTTTAAGAGTTGGTGTCTTAATTAAGGTTTGAGTTACAATTTCGCACTTTGCATTGAGTCACTGAGTATGTTGTTAAAAAAAACTGTTATACTGGAAAATCTAGTTATGATGTGTTTTCATTTATCATATTGAAAAGCATTTTCTAAAAACAATTTATAGAGGTATGTGGCCACTTTCACTCCACAATTAAAAAAAAAAGAAGGGGAAAAAAGGGAAGAAGAAGATGGCTGTGACTTGAAAAGTTTTAGAATCTGTGTATTAGAGCTAATTAGCTTAATAATTTAGCGCTTTTATTTGTAAATAGATTTTACAGATCCTGATTTATAGTGAAAATTTGTGACTATCTGTGACATAGGCCTACTGAAAAAAAATATATATTTAAAAAAAAACACACAAGAACATTGGTATTCTCAAATAGGGTCTCTTTCAGAAACTTTCCTCTGGTTGGGGAAAAAAAAAAGGGGGGGGGGGGCATTTTAGATTTTCAGGTGGGCAGTAACATTGGCCAGTGATGTAGCTTGAAGGACAGAGGGGGGCAGACTAACAGTGGCGCCAAAATGAGCTTTGATGGTATTTAATGGATGAAAATAATAGGTTTCAGAAGGCAGGGAAGGGGGCGCGTAAAAATGAATCTTGTCCTCTGGCACCATAAAACTCTAAGTACACCTCTACCAGTGGCGTAGAAAAGGGATGGATTGGTTTGTCTGCCAAAGTGTCACTTTTTCTCTAAATAAAGAGGCGGCATTTTCAGCAACTGCTTAGTTCGTATCGTCAAAAGGAGCACGGCAACAATCTTGGCATGCACAGGGCAGCACTAAGACTAGCTACGACACTATGCAGTGTATATAATGGCACCAAAACTGTCGATCAGGGCCAGCTATGTCATTTTTATCGCAAAGTATGGCAGAAATTAAGGGCGCCGATGGCTCTTGGGCGACAAAGGGGGAAGTCTGGGGAGCCCCTCCCCCGAGAAATTTTGATTATTTCAAAATGCAGAGGTGCCAATTAGAGTATTTTAAGAATTCAGTACTTCTATTAGACTATTTGTTCGGGGGAAGGAATTTTTCAAAGTCCAGGGTAGGCTTATGGCATTATATTGTTGGAATGACTGAATTCAATACACAAGAATTCAATGCCCAAACTACAGAGGAATTTCCCTTTTAAATGTTACATACAAAATACTGAAAATACTAATTGTCAAAAGACTAAAAACGTACACTGAAGAAATACTAGGTGACTACCAATGTTGATTCAAACAAAACAGAGCAACGACTAATCAGATTTTCACCATCAAATGTCTAATAGAGAAATGTTACGAATAAAATATCCCAGTATATCAACTCTATGTGGAATATAAAATGGCCTATGACAGCATCAAAATAAAGTGTTTATATGAGACTCTGCAGGAGTTTGGCATACCCACAAACTGACAAGACTGATACATGTAACCTTAAACAACTCAAAAAGCAAAATGAAGGTTGAGGGAATTTGAGATTATACGAGGCCTAAGACAAGGAGACTCATGTCTTGTATGTTATTTAACCCAACATTAGAGAGAGTTATAAAAAGCATACATATTGAAACCCGAGGAACAACAACAATATACTTTCTGAAGGAAACCCAAGACCCAAAACCAATAAGCACTCTCTACAATCAATCTTGCACATGCTGATGACAAAGCATTGTCAAAAAAAAAATACATGACTATGATAAGAGAAGAACAGACAGATGAAGCCATTAAAATTAGAAGCCACACTTTTGAAAAAGTAAATCAATTCAAATACCTAGGACCTTTATTAAATGAAAGACACGAATTACTAAAAGAAAGAATATCGGCCGTAAACAGGGCATACTTCAGTAGTCAGAAAATACCCAAAAGTAAAATCATTACAAGAGAAACAAAGAAAACTAAAAATAAAACTTTAATCAGATCACTTGAATATAAGAACGTGAAACTTAGACCCTAACAAAAACAGCAGAAAACATTTTAAACACATGGGAGAGAAAAGTTCTCCTGAAAATATATGGACCAACAAAGGATGAATATGGATGGGGAATACAAATCAACCAGGAATTTTATAGTCTATGTCAAGATCCCACGCTAGTAGCAGAAATAAAAAAAAGGGGTAGGCTACGCTGGGCAGGACACTTAGAAAGAATGCCAAATTAAAGAGGAGTGAAGTTACTGACAGTTAAGAGGGTACATCAACAAAACCCCAGAGAATAACGGCTCAAAGGCACACCTAGGCCTAGATGGATGATGTGGAATAAAATCTACAGCAGCTGGGAATCCGAGCATGGAAAAGAAAAGCATTAGTTAGGTCTGAGTGGAAGGAAGTAGTGAGGCAGGCTAAAGCCCTATATGGGCTGAAACGCCACAGGGATGGTATTATGTAGACGACGTGTTTACGTCATCTTTCCTCGTGAATGAACTCTAGCTGACACAAAGCTCGGAACCACATTTAGGGTGTGGCTTGCTAAAAAGGTCTCTCTTGACCTTGTTTACAACTAAATAAAATTAATAGTATGTATCCTTAGAATTATGTAGAAGTATCGAGAAGGGAATACAATGCGTAGTCTCTTCTAGTAGTATCTATGAAACAGGCTATATATATTGAGCGACGGGAAGGGAAGAGGGGAAAGAAGATAATTTATCACGAGATTTATTGAGGGTGTGTTATTTTTGCTACGAGACAGATTTGTTTACGGTGTTTGCAGGGTCGCCAGCAACACAACATACCGGGGCCGTGAGAAGGGGGGCGAAGAGGGTCACTCGCCCCATGCTTAAACAGTGGGGTGGGGGGCATACAGTTCCTGTTCCCCACCAACAGGAATTAAAAAATATTACATAAAAATAAACATTCAATAAAGTTAAACTTCGATGAATTCAATTTACTTATTAAAAAAATCATTCAAAATCAATCATAGTTTTAAGACATTATCAGAAATAAACAATAAATAATCACAAAGGATGACAAATTATCATTATCAACATGATCGTTTGCGTAATTGTTTTGCAGAGAATTGTTTTTTATTAGTTTGAAGTCAGTGGTCTTATGGGTGTCATTTTTCGTGCACATAAGTGAAAGCCAGTTCAAAGTTTTTGTCCCATTGACCGGCGAAGCTGATTCTTATCTCCCCCCCCCCCCCCCCCCGATTCCTATATTATATGGGATAAATAATACTTGTTGACGAGAGTTATTCCCCTATAAAAGTTTTAAAATTGTCCCACTTTGATTCGCATTCATAATATTAATTTTGGAATGTGCTGATATAAATCGTGGGTTAAAATTGGGAAATTTGTGGTTTTAAATCCATTTAAATAGTCATAATCTTTCAACATTCATTAAAAATATGTAAAGAATGATGCCTCTGTAAGAGTGAGTCTCCTAGAAACGTGGGACTCCCTACAAGTGTGTGGCCCTGGGCCATTAGCCACTGCGCCAGTGCCCACCGGGCCTATGGCTTAAGACGGCACTGGGGGCAATCCTCCGAAGTCCGGTCCCAAATTATTACGTCGTTATTCCATAGAAAATAATATCATCGTGGACAGCGACGCGTTGGTAAGTGGGTTGTGGGCTTGGTTGAGCGTGATGGTGGACGATGTTGGATGGGGGTTGTTGGCCATCCAGATGCACAAACACTCAAGCGCGTTATCACTAATCATGTGTTACCAGGGACAACTATCGTCACGGACGCTTGGCAAGGATATCGAAATGTCTCTCAGCTCAACAACGGGATGTATGCTCACATTGTCATTGTGCACGCGCGTGACTTTGTTGATTCAGTAGACCAGGACATTCACACAGAAACTATTGAAGGACTTTGGATGCAAGCGAAAATAAACTCCGCTATCAGAGTGGTACTAGTCGCGGTCAGTTTGCCAGCTACTTGGGGGGCCTTTCAGTCCGCTATCAGAGTGGTACTAGTCGCGGTCAGTTTGCCAGCTACTTGGGGGGCCTTTCAGTCCGCTATCAGAGTGGTACTAGTTGCTGTCTGTTTGCCAGCTACTTTGGGGGGGGGGGGGGGGGGCTTTCAAATCAGTGGCGCAAAAATCACAAGCAGAACGTTTTCGGCTGCTATTTGCAAATTAAATGCTATGCGCCAATTACAACATTTAGCATTTTACTGACTGGTTGGTCTAGTGAAAGCTATTTGCAAAAGGTATCAATAACATTTCTGCTGTTTTCTAACAATACACACTGTGCATTGAAATTTTTTTCATGCAAAATAATTTGGGACCGGACTTCGGAGGATTGCCTGGGTGTGTGTGTGTGTGTGTGTGTAGATTCCTTTTCATCATTGTACCTATTTACATTTTATCTTCTTCAACATTGTACCGGTACAAACCAAACATTATTCTGTAAGTCGGTATCTTTAATTATATTTCTTTGTATTTTGTAATTTATCTTTAACATATCAAAATGTATTAATTATTGGAATCAGACCTGGTTTGAGTATCGTATTCTTTGTTGTTGTATTTAACATATGGTATCGTCTTTTGTTGTGTACGGTTTTAGAACGAGCCATTTAATTAAATGGCTCGTTTTAAAACTTTATGTTATATAAAAATCCCCTTTTTTAAAATTATATTTTTTAAAGTATGTTTGCTTTTGAAATTTAGGAAATTAACCTAGATTATTTTTAAAAATATATATAATGATATAATGCATCTTCTCTTACAATAATTAGCATGTTTTTTTTTTTACTTTTTACAAAATAATATAATTTCTGACTTTTTGCTTGAAATTAGCCTGATACTAGTGTTACAGCTTTTTTTAAAAAAACTTTCCTTTAAGCCGTTTTATCGGGGTGAGTGGGGAGTGGGGGAGGTGCTAGAAATGTCGATATTTCAAATAGGCATTTTAAGCATTGAACTTAATTTAAGCCTTTTTTCAGCCTGTTTGTATTGTTTTGAAATATATTTAACATTTGCACTATTTTGTTCTTCATTTACAAAAGTTACCAATATAAGTTATATTTGTTTAAATTATGTAATATTTTAAAGCTTAGGCTTTAAAAAATATATATCTATGGCACAATAAATAAATTGAAAGTACATAAATGGTTTATACGTTAAATGACATTACTGACACATGCCATTTGACAGCTTACGCCTCTATGCGCATGCGTAAAGTCTATTTAATTAAAAAGAAAATATGCCGGCTTGCTTTTGTTGAATGAGTGTTGAATAAAAGCATAAAATAGTTTTAATATTTATTTAAAATATCGATGCATTGAAGAAAAAATATTTTTTTATAATTATATATAATTAAAACATCAAACAGTATTTAATTCCTATTTATTTTTAACTGATTCTCTGATGTGCAAGAAAAACAAAGCAAAATGATATTTCTGAAATGTTTGATGATAAATACTTGAAAATAGATTCTTGATTTTAAAAACAATATTATATTTTTAAAAATTTATTTTATTAATTTAATTACTTGAATTTTAAAAATTTGTGGTGACGTTTTACATGTCAGTAACTTCGTTTAACATTGTTGGCGAATGAATCCTGGTTATCACTGCAAATAGCTTGGCAGGACAGTGACAAAATGGCCACCATCCGGCGGACTGACATAATACAAAAGAAATTTTCCAAAGGTAGGCCTGCAAAATCAGAACGTGAGCGAACAAACCGTCGCCAAGAAGCTTACAAGTGGCGAGATGCACGTCGCATATATCTAGCAAGCTCCTTTGATCGTTGGAGGAAACTTCGGTCCACTTTAAAGTTGAAAGACTCCAGCCTGGCATGGCATTTGATGGAGGCTCACGAAAAAGGCCCGTGTTCCCTTTGCCGGTAAATAGAATAAGTCTCGTTTTTTAAAATATCCTTTATTCGGGATATACTGTATTAATTAAATATAGTTCTTAAAATAACGTATGGAAATTTGAATTAGCCTGAAAGTGGTTTAAAATGGATGGTTGACGTGTCAATCCGAACAATAGTTGACGCCAAGTCGGCAGATGTTTGACCTATTTAGTTTATTTTGTCATGTGTCATGCTATAAATAGCATGTCTGGGGCGAATAGTATATTTATAGTATAGTAGGTTCTGTGACCAAATAGTTTAAAAATATAAATATAAATGTTATCTTAAGATCTCTTAAAATTTAATTTTAACATTTAAAAATATCAAATTAATATGTTGGAAAAATAAAATAAGGCATATTTGTATAAGGTAGGAATCAGGAACTTCCCTGCCTAAAGCAAGTGGACAGAAGCTGGATTTATGTGCAAAATAAGAAAACAAAACCTTTCATCAAGTAAACACAAAGATGAAAAACAAAATCTTTTGAAATACAGAGCTATAGACAGAAGTTGACCTGAAGGGAACCTCCATGACATCTTTACTGTCGATCACATCGCCAGCCTTACCGGTAACCCCCTAAAACAAATCATCCTGCCACTTGACATATTCATACTAATATAGTAGTACATAACTTAATAAATACTAAAGTTACAAAGAAGTCCTATGTATTCTTATTTTTCATAGGAAGTGGTACCTGCTCTTGTGACTGCCCTCAAATAAAAACAAATAGTCTTAGTTTGGTACTGTGACTGAAATTTTAAATATAGTCTGTTAGCCCTAAAATCATAAAAGAAATGTTATGGTGAAAGTCTAGTCAGCATTGGTTTTGCCAAGAATTTTCTAACCCTAAGAGCAGTTTGGTCACTTTGGGCAATTCCAACAATGGACTTTGGGTGACAGGATTAAGAGTTGCACCTGAATGGTGTGTATAATGACTTTCCCATTCATCAATGGGCATTATTTGCACCATAAACTAAACCATTGATACAGTTAATATAAAGTATAGTAAAATAAAATTTTCCATTTTTTATTAAAATTCAACTTAAAAAGGTTCAAAAGAAATTTAATAATGAAACTCATCCTTGCTGATTCCCTGAGGTAAACACTGGAAAAAAGATGATAGCATTGTTACAAGTGCTGTCTTTTAATAGGTTGAAAATCAAAGTACAAATATGCTATTCTTTTTAAATTTCTCATGGTATTTTAACATAATTTTCCCCCACTTTCAATACAAAAATAAGAAACTAAATACTGGAGAGGGGAGAACCCTTCCCCCAACTTTCAAGACAAAAATTTAAAAAAATGAGAAATAAAATAAACCAAAAGCTAAAAATCGAAATCTTTTAAATATAGAACTATGGCCAGTGGTTGACCTGGGGAACCTCCATGGCATTTAAACTGTGGAAGACAGCGCAGACCCTGTCGTTAACTGCATTATAGCTGACATATCATTTTAAAGGGCTTGCAATATTAGGCTATACGCTTTAAAAAAAAACCCACCAAGTTCATCTTTCTATCTTTTATAGAAGTTGAGTTATATTTTTTTCTTTTAAAAAGCCCTGTATATAATCTTTGTATTTAAATGGGAAAAACTTCTGACCAAATTTCCAAATTTCAGCACTATTTTGACCACAACATTTTTATTTTAAAGGATAATTGTAACAATTTCTTAGTTTTAGGAGACATTCTCAATGCATTATACAACAATATACAACAAATGCTTTACATATCTTAAAGAATATTTTTTTGCATGATTATATTTGAGGAACTCTTGATGAAATCCTATGGCGGGAAAAAATAGGAACAATTCAAACCTTAATGACCAAAAAAACAAATCACATGTACATTATATTTTCTATTTACTAATCATTTCAGTTGTATATTCTGCAATTTTTTTTTATATGCTTACCAAGTCAATCTTTTAAAAGCAGAAAACATACTTTTTAATGAATGTGTAAAATAGCAATTTTACAAGATTTATATGAAAATGTGTTCATATTTAATTTAATTCTATTTACAGACAAGCCAATGCTGAAAATGCTTTACACAAGCGAAATAAACTTCTGAAAAATGACCAGAAAGAATTTCTTCCGTCCTTAATAGCTTCAGTCAGACAGTTATGTCATGCACACTTTGATTTTGAAGACACTATAGAAATTGTTGGACTTTTATGTTTAGAATTTGACAAGTTGAAAAAAGAAAAGTTTAGTCTCAATGAGTTAATTAAGTCTGGATTGAAACCTGCTCTTCCAAGTTACATATCTAAGAGTCTGCATGAAAATTCTAGTCTTTCAAACCCAGGGAACAAGTGTATTCTGCCAGGGTCAAATATCCAGTGCCATGAAATTGTGACTGAAAATATCAAAAATTTTCAAATACCAGGAAAAATAGAATCATGTTTAAAAAACACATCTAATTTTGATGCTGAAGCAGAAGGATCTAATATGAATCAATGTGATGATGTGATAAAAAAAGTAAACTGCGTCAGCAAATCTGATACTTTCATGACTTTATCAGTCTTAGATGATCCAGTGCAAAAAACTTCGGATTTTAAAAATGGAATATCTTTTTCCAAAGATTCACTAATTGATGAAATAGACATAACTGATCGAAATGTAAATATACCTTTTGATCAAGGGGCCATTTGGAAGACTTCAACTACTGAAGATTCTAACGACAGTATTAAATTGAAAGACAAAAATCTTTCAAAACAAATGAATTTTAGTTCATGCTCAGATACGGATCCATCTCTAGAGATTGACATAGAAAAAACTGACACTTCTCAGGAACCAGACTCTTTATATCTGTCATCCGAACCAATCTTAAATGAATCTACTAGTTGCAAGAAACATGTAATGAGAGATGAAACTGAACAGGTAGAAGATATCATAAGCTCTCAGGGTCAGAGAGAAACCAAACTCATGTGCGATAGTCTTGATTTAGCCCATGAAACAGTAGTAGAAGAGCAGAGTTCTTTGGTTAAGGATGTTGCCAATCATCAAACAGGAGAATCGCCCCTGGATATGTCAGTCTTAAAATCCACTGTCAAACAAGAGCCTTGCCATGATGAAATGTATTATCAAAGGTATTTTATTGTTCTCATTTTTAGCAGCATAAGTATTTTGACCAATGATATTTAGCATACACAGTTTTTCTCTTCTTTTTGTTTTATTGTTGGAGTTTCAAAAGTTATTTCATTTCAACTTATCCTTTCAGGTACATTTCTTTTTGAAGTCACACGCAATAACTTGTAGATTTGATAAATTTCATTAAGAACTTTGACAACATTTATACTAATTGTCTTTTGTTGTTTTTTTAAATTTTAAAGTATCTTTGACAACCCAAATCCTAAAAATCAATTCAGGGTATATATTGATTGGTCATATTGCCAGTTAGCTACAATTGTGACATGTGCTGAGTGACATTAACTAGCAATGAAAAGCAGATATAATGGTACATCATGCACAGCTGTGCCCATGCCCAAGGGAAAATTGTATAGATACGGAGAAATTTTGTTCTTAAACTTAATCTCTTTTAATATCCTTGAAAAAATGTCTCTGTAAATATTTCAGCTTTCAGGAGGGTCAAAGTAATGTCTTGTATGACAAAGGATGTGTAGAGAGCCAATTTAATTTAGCACAACTAAATCCCTCTTATAGTAAAAGAAAGGTAAGTTACTATTACTAATAACTATTACCAAATACAATAATGTTTACTGTTTGATTCATGTGTGCTTTTTATACAAAAGCACACTAATTATGCTTTGATTGAAGTGGAAGCTAATTAGATAACATTGATTATACGGTCAACAAATATTTTACATTTTATTCAAAATCATATTTCTTCGAATGTTTGAAAATTTGTTGTTTTTCTTTTGCCTATTATGATTTTCTTAACAGAAGTGAAATTTAGACCCAGACAAATTTCTTTTCAGGACCAAACAAAAGCATTTCAAGTGCTGTCAATACTAAGCTCAAATTACTCTTATTTTTTTTCTATATCAAAACCATGGTTGACCATCCTTAACGTAGTCCCGAGGTTGCGACTAAATGTGTCGTTTCGGAAGATGCATCCCTGCGCATAGCCACACACCTCTCTCAAATAGCAATGAAATCTCACACTACTCATTTCCATTTAAAAATAGCAATGAAATCTCACATCCCTCAAGACTTCTGGTGATTGCGATTTGGCTTGATTTCAATTTACAAACTGGAAGTTTTTATCTTGCTTCACTTTCAATCTATGTGTGCTTTCGTATGACGCATCTATATTTACCATGTGTTCGTCCTAGTTGCCAAAAATCAATTTTGTGGGTCATTGTTGTTGTTTTTTTTCTTTTGCAATTAATGTTATATTTTTTATTAAACCTTATTCATTTTTTAACATTACTTAATATTTAGCAGCTTTAAAAAATATTTTACAAGTGTAAATCAATTGCAAAATGGAATTACTTCCCTTTTCTCAGGCATTTAAGTTAAGTACGGAAGTAGCACTGCCTTGAGTAATGAGCTAAAAAGGAAACAGTGTAATATAAATATGTATTCTCTTAAAATATTTTTAAGATTAATTTATTTAAATGAATATTTTGATAAAATTACAGGTGACAGAAACTAGTCACATGGCATCACGAAGAAGCCCTCTTTGGTCTGAGAGTCCTCATAGTAAGTCAGGAAAGTATAAGGAAGATATTCATGCAAGCATACCTTGGCAGCGGAGAGACATGTCACGTAAAGAGGAATATGAATTTCTTGAGTTTCACCCTTTCTCTGATCTTGCAGAATTCAGCCAGCATTACCCCCATGTTCATCAGCGTACTTATTACAGATGGAAGCGTCGTATAAAAGAAGAATATATAATCCTGGAACAATGTCCTGACATGAGCTTTCAAGAGTTCAGCAGTGTTGTCCTTCAAGCCAAAGAGTCAGTTTATCGTTTATGGAAGTCTCTTATTGCTCAGGGGAAGGGATTTTTTGCACCCTCAGACTCATCAAAACGGTTAGAGGCAAAATGTTCACTTAAACCTAATATGCATAATAATGAATATATGTTTTTGCAGAAAAACCTGTCTGTAAACTATGAGCAGTTCTGTCAGCAATATCCTGGAGTGCCAGTAGATGTTTTTAATGTTCTTAAGAGAAAAGTTATGCAAGAGTTTTGGTTATATTATCAAAACCAGCACATGAGCTTTAATGATTTTTCAAAACTTGTAAATATTTCTGAAGATGTTTTTATAGCATGGAGAGATTATGTTGAAAATTTGAAATCCAATTCCATATCCCAAAGTTTAAAAGCTGGGTCTAGAAGCATGTCACCAAATCAGTCAGGGTCTGTATCATCGTATCAGTCCGTGGGCAGTCCCAAGATCTCTTCATCTAATTTACATACTCAGCTCTCTAAAGAATCTTTTTTTGGTATGATGAATGGAAACTCAAGTTTTAATGAGACCATGGCTTCCCTTCATGCAGGTGCTTTAAATCCAACTTTGAATGAGTCTGTTGCAAGAAATCTCTCTGCCAGCTATTTAGCATCACTGCAAAATATGATGTTTCCATGGCCTAGCTATTATGGAATGGCCTCTCCCTTGGGACAACAAATATTGCCCATGATGCTCTGGCCACAGATGATGGGCTTAGCCGGAAGTATTTCAAACCCACTTGGTCTTGCAGGGCCTCACGGTGGAAACACCAGTAGTAGTGCTGTAACAAATATGAGTGAATCTTCTTCAGGTAATGTCCATGGCAACTCAGAAACTCCCACTCCAGATTCACCTGAGGAGCCCAACAGTAAATACCAACAAGGTACTAAAAGGGTGGCTGTGGATGAAACTGATAATTTAACAAAGGCTGAGTCCTCTAGAAATGATAAAAAGGCTAAATTTTCACATGAGAAGGATGACCAAGAGTTTTGGAGTTCTGTTAACAGATCCAGGAAACAAAATAAACAAGAGTATGTTTACTATCTGAAAAACCCTGAGCTTGGTTTCAAAGAACTGGAATCTTTATTTCCAAGTATTTCCCTGAGAACATTTTATAGATGGCGCAAGGAAATGAATGCTGCAGTAATGTTACTGGAAGACAACAGGGATATGACGTTCCATCAGTTTCAAATGGTTTTTCCTGATATTCCTGAGGAGGTTTTTGATATATGGAAAGAAAAGTCATTAAATGGCAAACCTTCTGAGGATGAGAAGTTACCTTTAGGTAAAGAAATAATTGGTTCAAATGATGTTTTAGTGTATACAGACTCAAAAAGCTCATCACAGTTATTGACAGAAAATACAAATGAAGTTACAGATGAAGAAAATGTTAGTAGTCACAACTCAGTAAAGTCTCATGTGGGCTGCATTGGAGAAGAGACAATACATCATAGAAAATATAACAAAGAAGAGTACTTGTTTGTGCAGAAAAACCCAAGTATAGATTTTGCTTCTTTTTCCAAATTGTATCCCAACACTTCAGTGAGAAGTTTCTACAGGTGGAAAAAGGAATTGAAAGATACTGTTGATTATTTGAAAGCCAATCCCTCTATCAGTTTTGAGGCATTCAAAGCAGTGGACTCCAGTGCCACTGAGGAAGTTTTTAATTTTTGGAAGATGTTTGCACACAATGAAGGTCTTATAGAAGACCCAGAAAACAGTGAAACATTGGAGGAAAAAGAATCAAGAAGCCTGAGTTATTCTAATAAGAAAGCGAATAGTCCTGAATATTGTTTTTTACAGTTAAATCCCTACATTGAGTTTTCTCAATTTTCACGCACATATCCTGATGTATCTAAACGAACTTTCTTTCGCTGGAAGCGTGAAATTCAACAGATTCTTAATTATGTGCGAGCCCAACCAACTATTGAATTTTCAGATATTGCATCAATATTACCAGAAGTTTCTCAAGAAATATTTTTTAAATGGAAGCAGATGGTATCAGAAGCGAATAAACATGATTTTAAAAAGTTTGATAATGATATAAACTTTAGTAGACATGAAGAGATTCCTTGCAAATCTGAAGTAGATAAACACACTAAGAGTGAGATGACCAAAGCTTTACTCTATTTAATGCACAATCCAACAGTTGGTTTCAGACATTTCAATGATCTGTTTGAATTTGTCTCACCTATTACATTTGCATTATGGCTTAAGAGAATTAAAACAGTTGTAGTTCATATTGCAGCTAACCCAAGTATAGATTATACTGCTTTTAAAGTGAATATCAAAGATGTTACAGAGGATATTTTTAACATTTGGAAAAATTTAAGCTCAGATGATGTCATTGCAATAGACATTGCTTGTGAAGATGCTACAAAAATTGATAATAAAGTTGACCGTTTGGATGGCTACAAAGATATACCTCCTGATGAAAACCATTTGCAGGCTGGATATGAATATTGCCAGAAAAATCCAACTCTATCTGTGGTGGAATTTCTTTCAATATTTCCAAGTTTATCTGAAAAATTATTTCATAATTGGAAGGTGCAAATAAAAGAAGAAATCCAGTTCTTGAGGCACAATCCAAACATTTCATTTGAGGAATTTTCAAAACTCTATCCGCTTAAGGAAGAAGTTTTCGACTTGTGGAAGTCAAGCACAATAATAAATATGGATGAACAAATTGAATACTCTCTGGAGACATCAGATATACGTACAAATGATGGTTTTAGTGGTACTAGCGAAGAATCCTCAACTGCTCTAAATAAAAAAATCCTAGCAAGTCATTGCAAAAAAAAGAGCTCGGATACATTAGATAGCCAAGCTAAAATGATGGATGACAGAGAAGCTAATGAAATGCCAGGAAATAAAAATTTTCCTAATGACAGGTGTCAAAATCAGACATTAGACGAAATCAGTTTTGATAATTCGATAGATATGGCTAGAGAGTCATCACTTAAGTTAGCTAAATGTGCTGAATCTGGTTCCCAGTACAATAAATCAATAGACAAAAATGGACTGAGTAATTTCAAAGCTGCGGCTGCTGCTGAATTTTCAAATGAAAAAAAGACATCAACTCCAAACAAACCCTTAGTGGAAAACCTGTTCAAGAATAACAACAACAGTTTACCATTAGAATCTGCTTTATGTTTATCTCCAATTAAGATGGAGAGTTTTCTTCAAACAACTAGCACTCCTGGTTCTATGCATCATGCCTATCCAAAGACCAGTTCTGAACAAGGGCATGCTGCTTCAGATCTATATGGCACAAATATGCTTATGTCAGCTGTGCCCAATTCTTCTCTTTCAGCATTAATGGCTATGTCAAGAAACAGTGAGGCATCTGGCATTTTGAGCCAGGCTTCAGGAGAGAGGGTTATTCCAAAAAAAGAACTTTGCTTACCTCCTGTTAATAATTGGCAAGGCGCCAATTGGGGTCCCATCAAAGAAGAAGATGAAGCCTTTTCTTCTCAGCGCCAAAAAAAGATGAGTCGTGCAGAGTACATGTTTGTTAAAGATAATCCTGATGTTGATTCTCAAGAATTCTCTCGTATTTTTCCAGGAGTCTCAGCACGCACATTTTACAGGTGGAAGAAGGAAATAAAAGCACAAATGCAATTGGCCTAAATTTTATGATGGCTTTTGATTAAATGCATGATTCATTGTAAGTGTTACTATTTTTTCTTCAAACATTTTAGAGTTACACTTATGAAATTTTATGATGCTTTTTTAAAATGTTATTTTTTAATATAATAAAGCCTATTTTGCCTGTAAGAGCTACAAAATGATGAAGAACATACAAAAGATATTAAAATATTAATTAATTGGTTAAGAATAATATAGTGTAGCAATTTCTTTCTTTTATGCAAAAAATAAGGGATTCACCGTTAGTGTTCAAATGTGTTAATTTTTCTTAGGGATAGCCACTACTGCTTTATAATTATTATTAAAATGCTGTGTAGATATTGCATGTTCTTTTGATGATGATTACTTGTTATTGGTTTGAATTTTATTTAATATATATACATATATTATAATATATATATATATTATAAAGAATTCTGGAAGAGGCATAATTTAATTTGAAATGTATTTTAAAGGGTTGTGAAGAAAAATATAATGGGTTCTTTGTCACAATTAGATAAATTAATTTAATCTGATATTAAGTTTAAAATTCACAATATACATATCAGTCTAATCAGTGGATATGAATTATTGAGGTGTTTTTGGTAATTTTTATAACATATTATTATATTTTTTCAATGTGAGTTGAAACCCACTCTTTGAAAAGTTAGTTCTCTGTATTGGTTTTTAGATATAAAAAAAATAAATTCATGGCCCATTGGCTATAGTCATCATGTTAAAATGTATCTCTGATAGCACAATTTGGTCACATATCTTAAATGAACTGACTAAAATAATTAACATTATTTATGTTGTCATTTGATTTTAATACACAATTGTTTATTATTTGGACTTATTATGGAAATTTGTTTACTTACCTTCATTTGAAAGAAGGTCACTGCATCTTTAAAGTACAGTGTGGGTGCCTTGAAAGATGAAAATTGCTTTGATCTCTTGTGGGTTGTTTTTTTAAAGCACTATAATAGTGACAATTTTATTTCCTACATCATGTGCAATAGTACATTATTGTTAAATATCACCACATTTGTTACATATGTTGATTTTGTTTCTCTTGCATTGAGTAATGCCATATCATCCCTGGTCTTTTGTAGTTTAAAAATATATAATGCACCATACCTCAACCATATCTTGCATCCAAAATGTAAACATTACCCGTCATTTAATTCAAGATTTACTTATTTTGGTTTTTACTCTAGAGATCTCATTAGAGGTGCATTGTTGCTTCTGTGTGCCTATTTTTTTAAGAATATCAATGGTAATGCGTAATAATGCAAAGCCAACAGTTGAAGTAAACTGCTATTTTAAGATTTTATTTTTTTTTCAATATATGATAGGCCCTGTGATGATTTATTTATAGTTGAATTTGGGTTAAAGGTTCAGCATTATTCAATCAAGAATGCTGGACAACACTGCACCAATATGCATCCATTTGTAATGTGTGAAAATATTAATACAATCCAATATTAATTTAAAAAAATATATTTTTACTGACACCCTAATTTTGATCCTTGATTGAAACAAAAATGGCTTGTTCTGTAAAGGAAATTTTGCTGAAAAGTGTTAGTGTATATAACTTTGATGTAATTAATAATACAAATTGTCAATCCTGATCTTAAACAAGATAATACATTAGCTTCTAAAAGCATATTTTTGACTTTTAAAAATAATATTTCATAGATATATCTGTAATGACAGCAGTTATCACAGGCAAATACATATCAGTTTTGTAAAGACTTATTCATTTTCTTTATCATCACTAGGGTAAAAGTGTACATTTCACACCAAAGCAAAATCATTAAGAATTTCTGTTATTTTTCAATTGTTTATTTTTTGTTTTTAAAGTTTAGATGTTAAATACTTGAGTTATTCAGTTGGTTTTTTATTACTAGTCTTCCATGTGTTTTATCTTCAACATTAGACATATGCAGCTTTGCTTTGTCTTCATTTTTATGGGGTTATTTTTTTTAAATATTGATTGACTTCATTGCCATTTATATTTTCCTGGTTACTTACTGGCTTCCATTTAAAATTATTGTTTATGCAGAATACCTTTTTTTTTTTCAAAAAAAATTGTATATTGTAATAGATTACATTTTAATGCTAAAGTAATAATCCTTCATTATATAAAAAAATTCCAGAACCTCAGCATGTAATAGGTAACATAATGTTATTAGCACTGCATACAACAAAGCAACAATAGTCATTTTAAAAACCTTTTCATTTGCAGGTTTTATAACTATGCACTGTTAAGGCATTTAGCTTTAATGCTTTAGATCAGTGGTTCTCAACCTTCCTAATGCCGCGACCCTTTAATACAGTTCCTCACGTTGTTGCGACCCCCTTAACCACAGAATTATTTTCGTTGCTACTTCATAACTGTAGAGCATAGATGTTTTCTGATGGTCTTTGGCGACCCCTGGAAAAGGGTCGTGCGATCCCCAAAGGGGTCGCGACCCACAGGTTGAGAACCGCTGCTTTAGATGATATATCTTCACAAAATAAATTGTTTAACCCTAGCTAGTGGTTTGATGAGTTACTCACTTTTTTTACATTGGGCCTTAGAAAGAGATGAGAGATTAGGTGCCTACTACTTCTTGAAAAAACAGAATTGTTCAAGTTCAATGTGTCCAATTTACACAAGTTTGTTGAAAAAAGCAATATGTTCCAAATCAACATTTATTGCTACCTGTATTATAAACTTGTATAGGATTTTCATTTTGTCATGGCAAGATGAAATATAGTGCAATTGATTGGAAACTAGAGAATGTAAATACTTTTACATACAGCTCTGTCCAGAACTGTGAAATTCAGTGATTTTTATATCATTAAAAAAATAATTATCTTCCATTTCAATATAGTGAATGAAGTTTACCTCATATGTTGACCATGCAGTGATCCATATCTCAAATTAACATCTATGTTCCATGTAGACCTATATGTCAGAAATAGATGCATCATTTAGTTACATATGTTCAGCACTTATGGAGTTTAATTGATTGCATTTCAGAAACAGTTTTTAACAAATAATACTAATTTTGTGTAATTACTAAGGGTGTTGGATAAGCCACATTGTTAAATAATTTTAATGTCTGAGTTATTATACCACTATATAAAAAAGTTTTTAATATTCTTGTTTTATGCATTTTGATTTTTTTTTAAAATCTGTCTCAACTGTATGAAAATGAAATAAGTTGAGTGCTATTTGAGAGATTCAGTTAAAGCTTCAATTTAAATATTTTTTTTAGGATCTTTTTTTCACAACTCTGCAATTTTCAGTATTTTAGGATAGATGTCATGGTTTAGTTAATTGGGGAAATTTCATTGTTTTGCTTATAACATTTCAATTATTAGGTAAATTTTTTTCTTCACTGTCATTTCTTTTTCCTGCAGAGCTCATTTGCATTCTGATTCTGTTAACAAAGGAATAATTTTAGATGCTTTCTTTTTTATCTTGTAGCTAGGGTAATTTTTGTGTGTGTGGTATCTATTATAAATCGACCAATTGTATAATCTTATTATTTTTTGTTATCTTACTTGATTAATTTATAAAAGAAACACTATGTATCTCTGACTTTTTGATTAACTTGACGTCAGTAGCTCATGGCTTTAACTGTTTAGGTTTTTTTGTCACTTATGGTGCCTTTTTTAAATGCTGATTGGTTCCAATGCTATAAATGAGTTGATTGGAATCATACTGTTCTTTATTATGTTACATTGCTTTATTCACAACGAGTATTAAATATTGCAAATGCTGTGTTTATATTGGTCAGAACTGCTACATAACAGCTGGGTTTATTATTATTATTATGAAGATTATAAGGGTGCGGATTTTTGGGTTTTGTCTAAAATCAACATTTGTATGTCTTTATGTACCAGTATCATATATCTCTGAGCTTCCAGCCTCATTTCATAGCTTGGTTGAAGAGTTTTTAATTAAATATGCCACTTTATGAAGTAAAAAACATTTTTACCATGTTGCGATAGCAACTAGAAGAGTACCGTAGTATAACTTAATTGGGCATGGGGGAGGGTGAAGGTATTATGTATTGGGTTTTAGAGTCCAGCAAAAGCAGTGGAATTTTTAATCCAAATCTATCACAGCAGTAAACATGCTGAACTTACAAATGAGAACATGTGGCATTCTGGATTTTAAATTATTGGGATATTACTAATATTTAACTTAAAAGTTTAAACATATCAATGGGAGGATGCGAAACAACATAAATTCGTAATTTAACTGGACAACTGTAATAGTTATTGTGCACACAAAAATAACCCTACTTTAAATAATGTTTAAGTGCTAGATATTTCAGATGATTGAACATTGAAGTGGTACATTAAACAAAGGCTTAGCTAATCATGGAGAAAAGACTTAATTCAGGACCTCTGAGATAAATGCAGCTTAACTTTACAAGCAATTAAAAAATTATTTTTTGTGTGAATCTTGCATTGGACACTATTAATCTTTGGGTTAGGTTGCTTTTACCTACTGTTATTTGGCTCAAAGATTTTATAATTTATGGATAGATGAGGTAAAAAAATAATAAAGTATTACAGTCATCAATATTTCTAAAATTAGACATTTGGTTTTAATGAAAGGCAGATAATGGCTGATATGGATTGGCTAAGAATAATGGGTTGTTTTCTCTAAGACTAGGCTATTAAAGCTTATGCTGAACTTCATTTCTCTAAGAAATATGTGCATTTTTCAAATCATTTATTTTTTACTCAACTTGCTGCTTGAGAAAGATTTAGCCTATTTTTATGCACATTATCAAGAACAAACACCACTTTTTCAACATAATGATTTTGAAACCACTTTTTATGTAGTATTTTTCCACCCTTTGAAGAAGTTGCACCTCTTGTGATAGACTTACTAATCTAGATAAATAAGATCTATTTTATTTTCTCAAAATAAATAGTTGTGAAAACCAGTTATGTTGTAATAGAGTAGACTTAGATGGACTTGTAGAATTAGTGATCTACTATAGTTTACAATTCCTTATACAGTATTGTTTACGAATTGTTTCAATGCATGGTTTTTTTTTGTATATAATTTTCATTATGTGTACATGTAATTTAATGTTTAGCTTGTCACAGTAGCTGAGTTCTACACAGGGTTTAATATTTTTAATGCTGATTTATTGACTTTACATATTTCTTTACTTCAACTACAATATATTTATTCCCTTTATGAGGGGAGGGGAACTATCTGGGACAAAACTTCCGAATTCAATCATCAGATCTCAGATACGCAAACAATAATCTGCAAACCAATAAGCTTTTGACACCTATTTTGTCTTTGAGTGAATATTTCCTTACATGCCATTGGCATACTTTTTTTATAAATTAATTTGAAGGGCTTTAAACATGAAGTCAAGTTTTTTTGTTTTTTTTTTCTTTTAAAAAAAAGCTTATAGAAATCTAATTTGATTATAGTATTAAAAGAAAAGCACCCAGTAAAATGTTGAATTTGAATTTAAAACATAAACCTCAACTTTGAGAAGGTGTTTGTGCTTACCAGTAATATTGAAAAGAAAGTGAAACTGGAGAAAAAAAATCAAGCTACTTTGTTTTTGTTACGGTACAAAGACTCCACTACTAGCACATATATTACAGTATTAATGTACTGGTATGTCATAATTAATAATTTTAATCTTATTTTTATTTTTTTTAATTTAAAGGGAAGGGGGTTTACAACATTTTTTATTTGTTTCACTCTTTTGTTTTGCGCCTTATGTTCTTATTTTATTAAGTGTATTTTTTTTTAAACACATAATAAAAATGCAAGCATTTATTTTAATTTTAATTTACACCATGTGTGTTCTTATTAAAACTTGTCTGCAATAGCAAATTATACTACTGAACTTGTTAATATAGGTTGACAATCAAACCAATGGTTGTTCTAAGCTTCTGTCTCTTGTACAAAATTTAGATCTTTGTGGGAATTTATGAATAAGATTTATTTGTGAAGGTAAATATTCCTGATTTTACTTGGGAATAATATGCATTATTGTTGTAGGTCTATTTCATTTTTCAGTTGACTATGCAATAATAAAATTGAGTTGTTTAGAGTTCAAGTCATTTTCCTGTTGTTATTGCTGGAGGTGGGTAACAAGCCAGATAATGGACATGAGTAGAGATCTCTACTTTGTGGGCAACAAGCCAGATAATGGACATGAGTAGAGATCTCTACTTTGTGGGCAACAAGCCAGATAATGGACATGAGTAGAGGTCTCTACTTTGTGGGCAACAAGCCAGATAATGGACATGAGTAGAGGTCTCTGCTTTGTGGGCAACAAGCCAGATAATGGACATGAGTAGAGATCTCTACTTTGTGGGCAACAAGCCAGATAATGGACATGAGTAGAGGTCTCTGCTTTATGTGGGTAACAAGCAAGATAATGGATGAGTTTTTTTCTGTTTATAAAATATTTGTACCAGTACATTATTATTATTATTAGTGGTTTTATATCTTTGCCATTTGGGTATCTTATATACCCATTACTTCTTCCTATAGTTTTTGGAAGTAATTATTTTCACTACACCCCCTTACATCATTGTTTCAATGGGCACAACAGGCGACTAATGGCTTTATCAGTACTAGGGGTTCTCTCCTGGGATCCTGCATGATTTTAAGTAAACAAAAAGACTTCCCTGGTCCTTTTCCCTTCCTGGGTACCGTGAAATGGTACACTTTTAGTTTAGATTACACATTTTTTATGTCAGATTATCACACATTTGGCTATATACACATGTAAAACCTAGTTAACTGTGCCAAAGTACTAAACTTAGTACCGGTAGCTCTAGTACACAGGTTCTCAGGAGTTTTCAAATCACGCCCACATTCTTTATAAAAGTAGAAGCAAAGTGCCCTTACCAAAATATATTGGGGAAAAGGCTTTTAAATATGGTAAATTATTGAACAGGAAAAATATTTAGAAACTTAATTTTCCAAATAATGTTATGAATGAACTTGTAACTCAAAATTTAAGACATAGTAAAAAAAAATATATATATATATTTAAAAATCTCTACTTCTCTTAGTCTATTGTTTAAGCCTGCGACAACACAATAATCCCTTTTGAGGTCACCTCCCCATGCGCTCTAGTAACGTGATTATTCCAAAACCCAAGATGTTCATGTGTCAAACTACCTTTATATTATATAGTGTTTTTATTTTTTTCAAAATCAACATAGTAAGACATACATTTAAAAAAAAATGAATAACAATCCTAATTAATTTCTATTCGAAAGGAAACACCTTTTTTGTATTTTTTTAAAGTTATCCATTACTGGAGATAAGCAGTGGACAATGAAGCAGCTAGTACTAGTAGCAAGTGACCAACCTCTCAACAAAGGGTCTGCCCATAAAGTACATCACGCTGGGTAGGCGGGAAGTGGTCTAAGAAAGTGAGTTTGTGAATTATTTTTTTAAAGAAGTTTGTGGGGGATGGGGTTTAAAACATCATATGTGGCGATACACATAATATATATTTTTTATCATGCATAATCATAATAAATGCTGATACTGAGAGTAATGTTTAACTTTCTGTCGTATTCTGGGATAAGATGTAACCTAGTTGTGTTTAATTTTATTTTATTAGTGAGGTTTCTATTAGATTGAATTTTAAGTAGTTGTTATTTTAGTATTTAACTTTAGTTTAGAAGGGTCACGCACTTGGGGGGGGGGGGGGGGTGGATCCGAAATTTGTGACCGGGGGGGGGGGGATAAAAAAATTGTTGAAATAGCATTACATACTTTTTTTTACGGCCCCTCAACTTAAAATTATTTTGTATGCAAAAATAGATAAAAACAACTTTAAAATTCATCTCTTTTATAGTTTAATTTTTAATTCAGTCTATAATTTATTTTGTATTAAATTATTTTTCCCCGGGAGATAAGAAACTAATCATAGCCATCATCTTGTGGTGATAATGTATAGTAGACAAAACGACATTTAGGACTACCGGTATCCCATTTTAACCATTTTCTTAGTGCAATAATTGCATACGGGCCTACTGAATGTAATAAGAATGAGCTAGGCTGACCATAACGCCAAAGAGACGAAGAGATTTCAATACGTTCGGATTCTTTAAAAAATGATAGTGACTTTCTATTATTTTAAGGAAAACGAATAAATTTAAATGCGCAAAAAATAAAATCATCATGTCCCTTGGTCCTTGGACCGTTGGGGCGCCACAGATGACATGAAAACAATACTTCTCCATTCCTCTCGGTCTTCTGCACTACGCATAGCATCGCCTAGTTTTAATCCCGTCCACTCTATGATGTTATCTTCCCATCTTTTTCTCTGACTTCCTCCTCTAGTGGTGCCCTGCATGATTTCTTCGGCGAGCCCTTGTTTTCTGGTCACGTAGCCATACCACTCAAGTTTGCGCTTCTTTACAGACACCAGGAGGTCATCGTACTGCCCAATTGCTTGACGAATTCTTTCTTTCACTTCTTCCTTGGTGATATAGTCTCTATAGGAGATGCCAAGAATGCCTCTGAAACATCTCATCTCCATCGCCTTTATTTTCTTTTCGAGTTCTCAGTACACCAAATTACTTTAATATAAAATATATTTAAAATGGTATATACAGTTTTTGTTGTAAATTTAACATTCATTCAATTTTCATAAATTTTGGGGGAACAAAATTAGTTTAGGGGCACGAAAAGTGGCAGGGTAGGCCCAACATTTGAAATTGAGAAACACGTGACATCTAAAAGAATTCTTTAGCGTAAAAATCAGCCATCAATTATTTCTTTTAGTTTGACAATAATTATTTAATTAGTGATCATTGAGATTTCGTAATTTAAGTTCATGTTTAGAGGATAAAAATGTAGCTTAGGGGCGCTAAAAGGGGTAGGATAAGCGTATAATGTATTGCAGAAATATACTTCTTAATTAAAACGTTTAATTATGTTAGAAGCGTAAACATTATTACATAGATACTTCTTTTTAAAATAAGAAATTGTGATGAGTTTTCGCAATAGCAGGTAGAAATTATCGTAAAGTGATGTCATTATTATCTCGATAACATCTGGTGATATTTTCTAGTACAACATAAGAAGTGAACTCTTTTTTTTTTTTTTTTCAACACTTTGACCCAGGGTCATTTTCTCAAAATTACCCGAGGGAGGGAGGTGGCATCCATAAATGAGGTCACGCAAATTTTGCCATTTGTTACCCCCCCCCCCCCCCCAAATCGTCACAAAAAGTTATACCCCCTTCAAATATAACGTCACAAATCTCTGCACCTCCCCCCCCTCCCCCTTTTTATATTACATTTCACTAGAACAGTGGTTCTTAACCAGGGGTAAAAATAACTCCCCAGCCCTGAGGCACGACTTACTAGAACTCTTGTTGGTCATGTCTGAGCTGTGGAAGACCAGAAAATTGTATTCAGTGGCGTAGCTAGGGGGGTGCGGGCCGCACCGGATGACACCATCTCAGGGGGTGACATCAAATTGAAAAATTGAGGATTTACAGAACACACAGCTCGGTCTAACTGAAATTCATAAAAGTATAACAGATGACACGTACATTTTCCATCCATGTAACCAATCAAAATTCGCGCTTTATTAAAATTTTAAAAAGGTTGATGCGTTAGCCATTAGGTCAGAAACACACCTTGTACGGTTTTGACCATGTTTCAACGTCGAATGAAGTGTTCAGTAACTTTTGTAAGTGACAGGAAGCTATATTTATCTGAATTCTGAGAAATAAAGCTATCCTTTTAATAACAATGGGCGATTCTGGGTGCATTTCACAGTTCTTTTTAAATATATTACCTCCTGACCTTCAATTAATTTGTTTTTGTTCTAGTATTTGTTATACTGTGCACCAAGTTTAACAAGAAGAATTACATCGTGGAAGTCGGGGGCGGGGCAGGGGTGATGAAACCACGAGCTTACCGGACTGGGTGACACCAAGCCTAGCTACGCCACTATAAAAAGTTTATTAAAGAAATAAAACTACGATAATTAAATTATTTAATTATTTTTAATTTTCGTACAATATAATTTATACGGTTGGGGGTGGGGGGGGGGGGTTAAACGGAGTGGGCTTGAAGCGCTGCAAAAAAGGTTAAGAATTCCTGCCCTAGAGCATTTACTGAGATACCCCCCACCCCGTCAACCATTTTTGTTCCATCCCACTACACGTGGTAGTCTTAATTCTAAGACTCCGGTACCCACATTTAACAATAAATTCTCACGACTGTTATTGTAATTACATCACGATTCTCCTCCTCCCTGTAGCTTGATCAGGGGCCATTTTTTGGACCTCGCATACCTGTACTGATTCTCTGTGAAATTAGTTTAAAAATACAATAATTAAAATTGTTGTATTAAAGAATAAGGGAAGCGTTATACGCAGTCGGCTGGGAATTAAGCCAAATACGATTTACTACCGCTAGTTTAGCAATTAAAAAAAAAAGTATTATGTGTAATTAGCTGAATTATTAATTATGGACTGTTTTGAACTACAACTGTATAAATGTTAATGTATTATTAAACGTAAATATTAATTTAATTAATTCAAATTAATCTTGGATGATAGTGCTATTATCAGTACCGGTATTATTGCTTTTGTCTTTTATTCTAAATTCTAACTCTTAAGTCTAAGAAGATGATTGCTCCTTAACTTGCCTTGCCTTAAGGCATTTCCATGGTTTAATAAGTCTCGTTCTGTATTCTAAGGTTTTTAAATGTTGCTATGTTGTTGGTTTTACTGAATAATTCAGGGAACTCATTAACATTTTACTCTTATAATTATCATAATATAAATTGTACCATTTTGTGTTGTTTACTAATTTTTTATATGAGATTATACTTTTGGTATAGTTCACATCTGAAAACTCGCATATATTTTTGGTACCAAAAAAATCAAGATTTATAACGTGACTTGCCGACTGCGAATAACGCTCAGCGTTATACGCAGCCGACTGCGTATAGTATAATCACTCCGAAAGAATAATGTTAAAAATGTCAGTAATTTAGAGTTATTAAGTGCAATTCTTTATTACAGTATTCAACTTTTCATGTGACGTCACATTGCTTGGGGAAGGGGGGGGGACCTTTTCCCCTCGTCACAAAAAATATGACCCCCTCCTCCTAGACGCATGACGTCATTTATGGATATTCCCCCCCCACCCACCCTTTTTTTTCTCGGGGAGAAAATACCCGGACTGGGTATAAAAAAAAACTGCATCCCGTGAAGCCCAAGTATTATCTGTTTTTGTATCTTGTAAAACTTAGGATATATAATTAAGGTAATTTAATTAATAGTGCACTTCCTTTTTTTTTGACGGAACACTTTTTGTATGGAGATAATTATACATGTATCATCATAATACTGTATTATATCGTTTTAATGATTTATTTATTAATGGAGCAGTTTAACGAAATAAATAGTTTGATTTAAAAAAAGATACATTTTAATAAACGTAAAATATAGACTATAGAATAAACACATCCAGGCTGAGAGACACCTAAATGTTGTTACTCTCCGCATAAGTGCGGAATGATGCAAAAATAAATTTAGGCATGCGCTAAAACTAAAACTAAAATAATCACTCATTCACTGACAGCATTCTTAATTTATCAAAACTTTTCTGGGGATCATCATCATCAATTATCCATTCCCCTCCCCCTCCCCAAAACGTCCAGTGAGGTGACAAGCCCAAAGAGGCCCCAAACCCTTGTCCCGTTGATATAATTAATGGACGAACCAAATATCATATTTTTATTATGTCTCTGTGATTTATTTATACAAATTCAAGACACACACACACAAAATAATAAAATCCACAATTTTAATATTACTGTATTTACATGTTGTACTTGTACTTCCTTTTTCACGCCGCAAGGGCGCAGACATTTTTAAAAATAAATGTTCGATTACTATTTCTAGTAAGTAACGCGACAGGGTAAAAATACTAAGCTACAAATTGGTACTATTTAATTTCTTTTTCAGATAGTAACTATTTGTTGGGATAAAATTTTGGTAATTTGACTTTTAGTTAATTTTTAATTCTAAAATGGAAAGTTTGTCACGACTTAAAGACTAAAGAGGCCAAAAGGCTTTCAAAGTTAATATTAAAAAATCCTTTCGATTTTCGTCTGACGTAGAAATGTTCAACAACTAACTACTATAATATCACAATATAAGATTCGTTCATGTTCATAGGCTGATGAAACTCTACCATCTGGTTCTACGAACAGTCTGTATTGGTTTAGGAAAACCATCATACGGATTGATTCGACAGTCAGATAACCTAACTAGTAACGTAGCAGTGTTACGCTATATTGGGAGAAGTTCTTCAACTAGTAACTGGGGATCAAATAAACACAGAATACGTCAAATTCAGCTTACAAGAAAAATAGCAATGACCGATCCAGCAATAGAAGCATTTTTAGCACCTCTGCGGAAAGCTGTTAAAGAGCAGGTACCTTTTTGTTTTCATTTTTTAGGTCTCAAAGTAACCGCAAATGAATAACCCAATGAATTCAATGATTACAGCTGATGTTAGTTGGCTAATTTGGAGAGATAGTCCCTGATGTCATTTGCGTGTTTCGTCCCTGATTCCCATAGTACCCAGGTTAGGGATAAGGGTAAATGCGAAGATAACGGGCGTGATTCGTACCTCATTTCGTTAGGTTAGATTTAGGGATAGATTTAGGGTTCAGGTTAGGTTTAGGGATAGATTTAGGGTTCAGGTTAGGTTTAGGGATACATTTAGGAAATTTTTTCATTATTTTTCAATGTTTTATTCTTAATTTTACGGGTCACGGCAATCAAGTTAGCGGCCATGGTAAAAAAACGCAGTACGATCTATTCGAATTTACCAGGTTAGGTTTACGGGATAGAATTAGGGTTTAGGGATACATTTAGGACATAAGTTCGCGGGTACGATCTCTCAAAATTTACCCCCCTTCATAGTAATAAGCCATTACAGTATCAATTCAAGGGGTGGGGAAAACAACTGAACAATTTACAAGGGCAACCATGAACCCTGATGGTATGGCGATGGTCAAAATACTATATTTTCATGTCATTTTTATGACAGTAAAAAGTATCAAGTTTTAATCATTCCCTGTAGAAAAAATGGTTAAAAATCCCAGATTCAACCGACTTTGGGTCATACTTAAATGATATCACACATTTTATGATGATGTATTATAATTATGAGGTGCTGAGTGTGCTGTGTCTAAATTTTGAGAAAAATTTGTAAAGATTTATATTTTTGGGGTGGGGGTAAAATATTAATTTGGCCCCTTTGACAAAAAAAGCAAGACAACGCTTGACATTCCTGCTTGAGTCCACTGAGTGAATTGTTTTGCAGAAGAAACCAAAATGTTTATATTAAGACCAGAACTAAAGGTGCCAAGGTTGGCAATGCTTTTTGGGGGTAAAAACGTTTTTTCATAAGGAAAAATGTGATTTCAACATTCAGCAATAGATTGATTATGAACTGATAATTCTTTTTAACCAAAGAAATTTGTAAGTAATGTAAAGTAACTCATAATTCTGTTTTGATATAAAGTCACAGTTTACTTTCACACTTACATAAGTATTTGATTTTAAATTAGATTAATTGTGTCTGAACCTTATTTGTTGGAAATAAAAACACATCTAGACATAATTTTTAAAAAATAATTATTTATTAACACAGGGTGATATTGTGAAACAATTAAAAGTTGATGGAGCTGGTGATATTGATTTACAAAGAGCTGTTGCTGAGCTCAAACATAGAAAAAAGGCTTTGGAAGATAAGGTAATTTGGTGTTAAATTGTTTTCCTCTTGGATACATCATTTCATCTACATTTTTATATTTTTATTACTCTTTGTTTGTACTGTTCGCTGAAGAAGGCTTCTTGCAGAAATGTTTATTGTTCTGTTGTATTCTTTCTTTTTCAAATTTTCTCAGACCTTTTTTTTATATATTTCATGTTACCATTGTACAAGTAAAATAATTTTATGTTTTTGGCTTCTTATTTTAAGATTATCATTTTTTATGGTCATGAAGACAAAATATATTTTATTTACAGGAACTTGAACTTTCTCCAAAAGATGCTTTTGATCGATTAAAGATGGAGGATCTTTTAAAGCAAAAGTTTTTCTTTGACCAGTCTTTTGCCATTTATGGGGGTATGTGTTTAAAAACATAATATTGTCAAGAATAAGGTGTTAAATTATTATGACACTTGGGATGTACAGATCAATATGCATTTATCTACATAAATTTAAGGATTCATTTTTAAAATTTATGTTTGAAAATACCTTTGTACTTGAAAAAGCAAAATAAACCTGTATTGCATTCAACTGTGTGCATTCATTAAATACATTTTTAAAAAATGTTATCGAACTATATATATTTTAGATGAGCTAACGTTACCACTTCAGCGTGGAACATACAATTTGTCTAAATTGTTTTCTTTGACCTCCAAATGCTAAATATTTGTAATGATATTTTGTATGTGCTAACTTGTCAGTAATGTTTTTGATAGGAAAAGTGATTTACTCTCAGAAAGTATTGGGAGAAACACATTAGCGATATAAAACTTAAGAATCCATTATTCTTACTGAATCATGGAATATGTTGATAAAAAATGAGCATAGATGGTACAATAACTGATCTGCCTGATTTTGTTGTTGTTTTGGCTCCTATATGTCTTATATCTAAAGAATTGTATTTTGTGGAAGAAGTTAGCGTACATCCATTATTTTTTTCATAGGTGTAAATGGTCTGTATGACTTTGGCCCTATGGGTTGTGCTATGAAAGCTAATCTTCTTCAGGCATGGAGGAAACATTTTATTCTTGAAGAGCAGATGCTGGAGGTAGACACAGCTATGCTTACCCCTGAACCAGTTCTAAAGTTAGTTGCAATCTTTTTTAGTTTTTAAGATTAAACTTTTTACAAAGTTCTTTTTATTAAAAAAAATTGTCTAGAGACATTACAAAAAGTTGACTTAATACATCCCCCCCCCCCCCCCCCCCCCTTTCTTATTCAAATTAAAAAGGTACTAATTAGGAACTGTTTGATTAAAATATATTTTAATTTTTTTTTATTTAACAGAGCATCAGGCCATGTAGACAGATTTCAAGATTACATGGTGAAAGATTTAAAAACTGGGGAATGTTTCAGAGCTGATCACCTCATTGAAGGTAACAAATTATTAATATACTGTGCATGGTAGAAACAAACCTAGTGCAAGCGTAACTTTACAACTTTATTAAAGAAAATTTAGACACCCCTATACATTTTTTAACTCATGAGAGTACACCTATACACCTACAGTTGTGGATATTATCAAAATATATAATTGTGAATGGTTTAATTAAAATAAATTAATGTGCAGTAACTCTCCAGATAACTCCTAATGTCTTTACTGGAAGACAATATTACAACTCAAATACAAACATTTTGAAAAATTAATTTTTCAGGCTTATGGTTTGATGAAGTTTAAAATTATCAACTGTCTTGACCATAGATGCTAATTCATGCCATATAGATATTACTGTGTAAACAGTGAGTGGTTTCTGAGCCATCTTAAAGCGAGTACGTTTTTATACACTTAATTTAGAAAATATCCTTTATTAACTTGATACCAATACTGGCATTTTTGTGAAAAAAATCTAATAGCTCATTTGTAACACCATGTTCTAATATATATAAAGTATTTATTGAAGAACATCTTAAGAGTATTGTAAATGGTTTTTTATTTTATTTTACAAGTTAAATTTGTTATTTTAATACCCGTTATCTCTAAACATCCTTAAATAATGTTTCAATGTCAAACATATCTTTTAATTAGTTGTAGACATGTGCTTCAATTTTTCAATCAACAGATACAGTTGCATATCCTTAATGGAAAAATAAATGTATACTTTAAATTTTGTTTAATTGTTTAACAAATGTTTCCTCTGCATGATGGTCCTGTTGTGGCTCTATTTCTTGTTTAAAATTTTGGCATTACACCTAATTGTGCTCCACAGTTGTTGGCATTTATTCTTTTTCATCATCATTTAGAAATTTTATTGTACATTTTATGGAATAATTTATATCAAGGCTATCAACATTTCTAAGGATGTAATGACTTGAGGTTCATTGTTTGTCCATTTAATATATGTAAAAGATCTTTTGTGTAGTTTTAATTAAATACAGGACAAATTAATGGCCTGTTTGGGGTGCCAGTGTTTCAATTCGGCTCTCCCAATGTGTATCACAGACTGGTTTTGATGGGGAAATTGCTTTTAGAATGTATGTGGTATTTCCAATATTTCTGTAGATGAGTAGTCTCTAAAGATAGACAAAATAAGTTCAAATTATGTGACGAATAGCGATGGATGGATTTCATAAATACCTGAATATTTCCAGGTGCTTAAACTGTTTTTGGGTGAATGGTTAAAATTTGTCATCCCACATCTTAATTCACCTTTCAAATTGAGCAGTTTTCATATCCTTGACCTCCTGAATAGGCAATTATAAAAATTTCCCAGTGTTTTTTCTATACTTGTTTAAGCACAAAAAAGTGCTTGCATTCTTAGGCAACCACCAAGTTTCAATTCATAATTTTAACCTAAATTACGTATAATTTTAACCTGTTGCGAGTCAAAGGAGCCAATGAAAAGAAATACATTTTAAGAAATTAAGCAAAGAGCTTTTAACAGTCTGTATTTTGTCTTGATTATTAAGTTCAAATTTCTTGTTATTTATGAAATATTCAGTACTGTGATGTTATTATGATTAAGCAATACTCTTTTTAATAAAAACAGCAACATTTGAAAAAATGTTGGAAGACAAAAAGATCCCAGATGAAACAAAGGATGAGATACGAAGATTGCTTCCTTTGGTAAGCACAAGAGATTTTATCTCAGTCTATTAATTGCATTCTTGGTTTAATCCTCTTACAATATCTTTCATGTTTAAATGCTTTAGTCGCCATATTATGCAAGACTTAATAAATGACTAAACAATAAAGTTAATAACAGATTATAAGGAGGGTTGGTCAGCACATCTCAGAAAATTTTCCAAATCTTTTGTAGCTATGAGCCAACTGTGTGAGTGGTTGGTGGCAATACAGTTTTTAAAATTTAAGGAAATCAGGTCTTGAGGACTATAGCTTTTTATTTTTTCTGAGAGTATTGTAACCAGAAATAGAAAAAGGACAATATCTGAAAAGATACATATAGTACAGGTTATTTACAGTTTGACAAACATCTAAGTATAAATAACTAGCTAGAGAGAAAGTGGATAACTCCGTATAACGAATGTTATTACAGGTTATCCAAACTATGATAATCATTCAATAAACACATGAGATAACTCTGGATGTAACAGGTTATTCAAAGTATGACAATCATTCAATAAACACATGAGATAACTGTGGATGTAACAGGGTATTCAAAGTATGACGAACATATAAACTAACAATAAACATATTTTTCATAATGATTAATTATAATATAAGACCCAAAATGAGTATCCAGTGGGTAAATAAAATAATATGTTAATAATATTTAATTTTTACAGAAGTTATGCTGTGGAGTTTAGCTTATATGAAAAGTAGACAGGTTTGCTCTCTGAATCTATTTGAGGGTTACATTTCATGAGTGTAACCAGTAATTAAACTCAGACACTCCTAAACATGATCAGTAATAAACATTAATTGCTTTTCACAAACACATAATAAAATGTACTCACACAATAAGGATATAACGTAGCGACAAGGAAGGCTTGTGACATGACAGAACTAATGTTGCTTGCTACAAGTCATCTCTTTCAATTCAAAATGAGCTTCATACCTGCCTGATATAGGACATGAGAACAATGATATCAGCGTCATGTCATGGGATGGTCATTCATGCTATAGGATGGTCACTCGCCATGCATAAATGACCAAACAAGGTTAGGGCCCAGCTCATAGCGTTGTGCTACTGTTAATTTCGGTGGATTTGTTTGTGTTATAGTATAGCCTGGGGTTTACCAAAAGCTGTCAAAGTGACACTCGAGTGTGTTACTTATTACTGTTAAGTGACACCTAGCCACACTTTTCAATACTGTGTAAAGATTCTATGACTAATAATTCTTCATTATGCACATGTTTGCATGAAATCCTTTTCAGTACTACCCTTTACCTCTCAGTGGACATGTAATACATAGATGACTACCAAAACTAGTAATTAATTATATTCACCTGGTTTTTTTTACAGATTGATGGCATGAGTAAGGATGATATGGCTAGGACACTTAGAGAATACAAAATGAAGTCCCCAATAACTGGCAATGATCTCACAGATCCTATTGAGTTTAATCTTATGTTTGCAACCTCCATTGGTCCTACTGGTCAAATCAAAGGGTCAGTAATAACAATGTTTTTGTCTCCTTTGATGGCATCTCTCTTGTAATTAAGAGGACTAACTGTGAAGAACACATCCCCACCTCCCCTTTTCCAGATTCTTAAAAAAGTAACTATTTAATTGAATAAAATTTTGAATTTTTCGTATATCTCATGATGACTAATTGTAACATTATATTAAAGTGCATATATCTTTGATGGGTATGAAAAGGGCCAAGTAAAAGAAATAGAAAAAAAAATAATACCCTCATGCATTATAGCAGTGTACAGTAAATGAAATGTTCATCTTAACTTCACTTTTTCTGTTAGTAAGTAGAATTGTTGATACAATTTTGTTTTAGAAATTTAATTAATTATCTCCTTTATTTATTAAGTTAAATTTTCTTCAGGTATTTACGCCCTGAAACAGCACAAGGTATTTTTGTAAATTTCAAGCGTTTACTTGAGTTTAATCAGGGGAAACTTCCTTTTGCTGCAGCTCAAATAGGAAATTCATTTAGAAATGAAATTTCCCCAAGATCAGGTCTCATTCGTGTGAGGTAAGATGTAAAAACTTTTAGTATGATTATTTCCAATAGTAATCAAAGACGGTGTCGATTTTCAAAATATTACATTTGTTAAAAAAGGGACAGCTTCAAAGATAATGTCCAATATTTAAAGTATTAATTGCTGTACAAAAAAATTGATAATGTAGATTTTGACTCTTTAAGTTATCTTAGAAAAATGAGTAATCTGTGCAAATATATCTTTTTAGTTAATTTTATCGGATGCAGCAGTTATATTATTTTGAAAAAAAGAGGTAAATAGGGATAAAGAGGTTTTAGACAACTATTTTGTTAAATAAACAAATATATATATACATTTGCTTGGGTTCGGACATAATTTAAATTTAGTGTTTTTTATTTCTTTTAAGGTGGTCCACGGGGGAAAATATCGATATTTATATAATTTTTATCAAAAATGAGATTTTGGTGAATTTTACTAGATAAACCTCTTAGGAACATTTTGGTTTTTACCATTTTCATAAAAAAATAATTTAAAGTTGTTAAAAATGTATTTAAAAGTAGGATGGTAAGAGCAAATTTTGACCTAGGGGGCAAAATTCAGGCTCTGTAAACCCCTGACCCGCCCCTTCGCTTTTATAATATAATTACAACGCAATGTAGACATATTTGGTATCGATCGAAAGCTTAGCCTATCTACTCGGTAATGGTATCGCCCACTAAAAGGTCCAGAAATAAGCCTGGCGGATTCTCTTTGTTCTGCAAACCCTACACATTTTGAATCATTTTCGTTCAAACAAATTTTCTCATTGGTCGAGATTTAAATTTTTCAGATAACACAAATTATCATTGGTCGGCTAATTTTAGATTTGACGTAGTTGAACAAATCTATCCCACAATGCATTGCCCGACTCTCATTTTTCACTTCGGATCATTCCGTGCAGTTAGCGTTACCCGTTTCCATCGATCGACCTTACTTTTTCTGTCGTCAAATAAATTCAAATTTAAACTTATTTTCTTGCTTTGAAAAGGTAAGTTGAACTTATTATTGTATAATGTAATGTATAATAAATAGGTTTAGCTAGTTTTAAGTGTTCCAGCGAATTTTGAGCTAGGTTTAGTCAGATAGTAGTACAGTAGGCTTACTGCATATAATAATAATTACTAACGGTTACGCCAGTAACGGAGTAACGCACATGTGTACGCTTTTGATTAGAAATAAAGTTTCTTTATACCTAGTTATACGAAATTGAAATAGATAATTGTATTTTAATATAACTACTAGTTCAATATAATCGTTCATTACCTTTGTGTCCATTCACGTGAGTGACAAATTAGGTTTTTATGTTTTAAAATTGTATTGATTTATTGCGTTGTCAATGACAACATTTCAGTCATTTATTTAGTGTTATACCGGTAATAATATAAATCAAAATGAATTTCAACGAATGGATGGAATAAGTTCAATAAGCCAAGGTTTCACTTTTAATATTTTTTTATTTTAAATAATAATGGAAATTGACGAATATACCATTTTTTTTTTTTTTTTTCCAAAACATTTACCAGTATTACCAATGCCTAAGCCTATGCTACTTTTTATAATGCTAGTAATACTACTAATAAATAATTTTTTTTTGTTCTAAATAGAAAATAATGGCACCCATGTCCAAGAAGTCCAAGAAAATGCAGATGATGAGACTATTGAAACAGGAAAAACAGAAGAGGGGCCACACATCACCACCAGCTTCGTCACCAGCTTCACCACCAGCTTCGTCACCAGCTTCACCACCAGCTTTGTCGCCAGCTCCACCACCCGCTTCACCACCAGCTTCATCACCCGCTTCACCAACAGCTTCTAGATGTGAAGATTATGTGGCTTCATCTGCGTCAAAAACCAAACTTCATGCTTTTGAATGTCAGCACACCTTAGGCCTCTCTACCTCATCCATCATTCAGGTAGATGCCCTCCAGCCACTTTTTTTAAAGTTTACATGCCCTGAATGCAGGGAGGGACACTTCATTCTCCGCAGCGATGACAAGAAACGCTCTGGACTTGCATTATTCTTAGAGGTGATTTGTAATATATGTGACTTTGTCATCTCATCTGCTTATACATCAGTTTTATGCACTGGCAAAACTTTTGATGTCAACAAAAGAGCTGTGGCAGCATCATTAGTGACTGGATTGGGGCATGCTGGTATGGGGAAGTTTTTTGAAATTATTAATGTTCCTAACATTCACCAAAAGACATTTGACCAGCATGCTACCACCCTGCATCAATCGCTACCATCCTACAAAGATAAGTTGTTGGAGCTTGCAGTGGATAAAGTGAAGGCAGCTTATCCGGAACAAAACCAAGCAGGGGTAGTCGACATTGATGTATCTTATGATGGGAGTTGGCACACTCGGGGCCACAGCTCTAAATCTGGCATCGGTTGTGTCATAGAGAACAGAACCGGCCTTGTTGTTGACTTTGAATGTCTTTCAAAGTTTTGCCAGATGTGTTCAACCACTGGTAAAAAGATACAAGCAGAAAGTAAGGAGAAATTTTCTTCCTGGATGGCAAGTCACAAATTATCTTGTGATATTAACCACACAGGTTCCAGTGGGAGTATGGAGCAGCAAGCTGCTGTTGCAATGTGGGGCAGGTCAGTTTCGAAACATGGTTTACGTTATCGTACTGTTGTGTCCGATGGAGACACAAACACTGTCAAGTCCATACATAATTCTAATCCGTATCCCGGCTTGGTAGTGGAAAAGCATGAATGCGTAAACCATGTTTCTAAACGACTTGGAACTGCCTTGAGGACCCTAGTAGACACAAAAAAAACCCAGAAAATTACGCTTGGTGGTAAGGGTGTTGGGCGCCTTACTCAAGACAAAATCAAACGGCTACAGAAGTATTTTACAAAGGCTGTTAGGTCCAACAAAAATGTGGAAGACATGAAGCGGGCAATCTGGGCAGGATTCTGGCATTGCACTTCAACTGATGAAGAACCACGCCATGATGACTGCCCGGATGGTGAGACGTCCTGGTGTTTTTTCAAGAAGGCAGTGGCTAAAGGGTCAGTTATTCCTAAACATCTTTCACATATTTCAACATACCTCAACCCAACTGTAGCTGAATATGTGAAAGATGTTTATGAAAGAATGACTAATGAGGATTTGCTACGTCGCTGCCTTCAGGGCAAAACTCAGAACGTCAATGAGTGCATCCACTCACTCATATGGTCCCGATGCCCCAAACACATTTTTGTCAAACGGTCAAGGCTGGAAATTTCTGTAGCCGTTGGTGTTGGAGAATTCAATATGGGTTCTAAGGCGTCCAAAGACTTCTTATCATCAGTTGGTTTGGAAATAGGTCATATGACACATCAGTTGGGGGTAAAGAGGGATAATGTTAGGGTTAGAAAAGCTGAATCATCTTTAAAATTAAATGTCAAAAGGAGGAGGGAGCTAATTAGGGGGGCAGAGAGGAGGGAATCAGATAGACTTTTATTAGTAGAAGGGGGTGCACAGTATTTAGCGGGTGTTCATGTTTGGTTGCTCACCAGAGCTTTGTTTCAAAAAATGTTTATTATTATGTATCAATAACTTCAATATGTGGAATTTAGAATAATAATGTGAATTTATTTTTATCTTGCCTACTTATGTTTTTAAATAAATGAATGGTGTATATATACAATGTATGCAACCAATGTTGCTCGAATATCCTGTCAAATTTTAATTACAAATATTTTTGTTTTTCTCAACTTATGTTTTTCGCTGACGTCAGATATATCAATCAGGAGGAAAAGTGTTATGACTACATACTTCAAATTGTGCATGCTTGTTTCTGTTGATATTTTCTACTTCATGATTGTTATTTTTGTAACAAATTGACCATAGAAATTTATTTCAGAATTTTTTTATATTGTATCATTTTTTTAGGTCGAAGCGTGGTTTCGGAAAAAATGCTTTATTTTATTTTCTATCTTTTATGTCTATGTTTTTAAATTGATTTTTTTATTAATGAATGGTGTATTTACATGGTGTATACAACTAATTTTGCTCAAATATCCTGTTAAATTTTAATTAACAATTGTCAATATATTTTTGTTGTTCTCAACTATTATTTTTCAGTTTTTCTCTGACGTCAGATGTATCAGGTGGAAAAGTATTATGACTACATACTTCAAATTTTGCATGCTTGTTTCTATTGATATTCTCTACTCAATGACTGATATTTTTTAAACAAAATGCTCATAGAAAAAAATTTCTGAATTTTGTATTATTATAATATTTTTATTGAGCTCGAGGGGTGGTTTCAGAAAAAATGCTTTTATTTATTTTCTATCTTTTGTGTCTATGTTTTTACATTGATTCTTCATTCTTGTATAGAGTATGTGTAGGGTGTATGCATCCAATATTGTTCATATAGCCTGTAATTTTTTTAATGAACATTTTTAGACTTCTTTTTTGATTTTCTCAGCTTTGCGTTTTCCAGAAATTTTTGGAACGCCAAATGATTCAGTAGGAAAAGTATTCTAGCTACAGGCTTCAAACTTTGCATGCTTCTTTTCATTGATATTCTTTACAAATTACAAAAGGCTTTTTTATATATGTCCAACTAGAAAAGTTTTGTAACATTTTTACATTTGCTACCCCTAAAAATTTCTCGCATATTTAGGTTACCCCACATACATGCCATTTGTAACACTTTCAATAACTGCAGTGTAATAAGCTTCTTTAAACTTTTTATAAATGTTATTCTTAATGTGTATGCAAAGTTTCATTATGATATTGCAATACAAATTTTTTTTTAATCATTTTGCGCAACTGTCAAAATTGGTTCAAAAAAATCAATTTTTTGCAATAAAAGTCAAAAAAAAATTTTTTAAAATGATTTTCAGTGGTTTTTTGTCTTTCTGTTTGTGTATGTTTTGTTTGTACTATTTTTTTTTTTTCTAACTTGAGAAACATAGAAAAAATATTTTTGACCCATGGACCACCTTAAACAGAAATAATCATTTCTACTTTTACTACGTTGTTATATTTCATTCCTCAGAGAGTTTACAATGGCGGAAATTGAACATTTTTGTGATCCATCAGACAAGAGCCACCCTAAATTTTCAAATGTAGAAAATCTTGAAATGACTTTGTACTCAGGTTGCAACCAGATGGATGGTAAACCTCCTGAAAAAAAAACTATTGGTGAAGCAGTTAGATCTGTAGGTATTTTTAATGATTCTGGACACAGATTTTGTATTAAAAAACTAATATAATAATTTTTTTACATCAATTTAATTCTTTAAAATAACTAAATATTAAGAAGCACATTTTGAAAACAAGAAAGATTACAAACACTTAAGTATGTTTTTCTGAATAATGTAATTTAGTCTATTTTTTTTCAAAGGATCTTAACTCATTTATACCTATTAAATTGACGTGTAAAATATGTGAAAAGCATTTGAAGTGAGATTTCTAACCAATGTCATATTTTTAAACAGTTAATCAGTTAAGCTATACAATTTTTACCCTTTAGAAACTGGTTGCCAATGAGACATTAGGTTATTTCATGGCCAGAATTCATCTTTTCATGGTGAAGATGGGTGTAGATCCAGCACGCCTGAGATTCCGTCAACATTTGTCCAATGAAATGGCTCACTATGCTTGTGATTGCTGGGATGCAGAATGTAAAACCTCCTATGTAAGTGACACAATGACTTTCACTTAAACTAATGGCACTACATGCATAATTAATAATATGGAGTGAAGCAATGAACTCAATACTTTATTTTTCAGGGTTGGGTTGAATGCGTTGGATGTGCAGACAGGTCGTGTTATGATCTAACACAGCACACCAAGGCAACAAATGTTAAACTTGTGGCTGAAAAACAGTTGCCAGCTCCTATATCCTTTTATATGATCTCATGCAAAATGTGCTCTATTTGACTTAATATGCTGTAAAAATCTACAAAAGTTGTTCACTGCAACTACATTTCAAGAGCAGATATAAATAAATATTAATATTCACATGTTGGAAAATATATCATGATGACAGCAATGAATTTTATCTGCCAATGTGTCAATATTTTCTTAAGAAAAGTAAATAGCAATATTAATATTTGATACCTTAACACTTATCACAAAACAATAGATGTGACAGAATGCGTACCACAGAAAAGTGCTCTTGGCAAAGTGTTCAAACAGGATGCCAAGCTTATAACTGACTACCTGACTAATGTGGCAACAGATGAGATCAATAGTCTAGAACAAACTTTGAATGAGAAAGGGTGAGGGTTGTGCTAAATTTAATCTTTGGCATGTTAGTTTAGCCTTAGATGTGATGTAGCACTGAGAGTAATCAGCTACCAGTATTGAATTATGTCTTTTATCATATAACTTAAGAATGTTTTAATTGACCATTAAATGCATTGTCTGCAAATAGAGCTTTTAGTGACGCAGTTGAAAAGAATAGTTAGGAGTTTTCATTTTACTACTATATACTTACTTAATTATGCCTTTTACTCCACCTGGGACATAGGCCGTCTACAAGAATTTTCCATTCATCATGGTCTTCCTGTGCTTTCCTTTTCAGTTTCTTCCAGGAATACGAGCTGTGCTGTAATGATCGCTACATATTTAGTCTTTTCCTGTATTTGTTGCTGGTTGTGGGACAGAAGTGCAAAGTCTAGATCAATTAGTTGTTCCCAGGGTGTCCACTGTATCCCATTGATCTTTTAGCCTGAGGATTCTTTCATTATCCAGTCATTGGCAAGGATGAATAGGAAGGGGGTTAAGAGAAATCATTGTCTGACTACTGGATTTTCACTTTAAAGGCATCTTTGAGTAGCACCCTGCATGTCATTTCTTCATGAGAACTCTTAAATGATCCTCACCAGTTTTCCTGTACCCCATAATGCTGGAGAATTTTCCACAAGGTTTGTTGGTCATTGCTATCAAAGGCCTTCTCGCAGATGATGAAATTTAGATATAGGGGGAGTTCCATGTGATGAACTGTTCTATAATGATGCATAGTGTTCCAAATTGGTCTGAGATAATCTTTTTACTACCATGTCTCTTAATTCTTTTGTTTTAGGTGAACAGTAAAGGGAGGTGTTATAATATAAAATAAGAATTATATAAATGGTATTACCACGAGTCTGCCACTGAAATATCACATTAGGAAATGGCATCAGCGGGCCGTCGAGCATTTGCTCTTTATGCCCTCCCCAAAGCACCCATCCTACGCCCGAGTATCTGGCCGTGAAGTGGCACGTTGGAGATGTCCCTTTGCCAGGACAGCCCCCACCCGAGTCCGCTCGATCGGGTTCTGCTGGAGACTGGCCCAACCCAAGGACACCCGGTAGGTTCGACACTGCATACGCAGAGTGCACGTGATCGACCTTCCTAAGAGTCAGGATGGTAAAAATTTGCGTCCTAATATCTTCCCCCCTCCATCCCGGGTAAGCGTCGGACACCCTTTCTGAGGAGTTCTACAGTGGGTTACCACCCCACAACTAGTTTGCGAAGTAGCTGGGGTGAAACGGTTGCCTAGGATCAGCTTTCTCAGGGCTGCATATCTAGAATCATCGGCCAGAGACTTCCACCTTAGCCTCTGTCTCATATCCATTAACGGCAATTGGTAATCATGATCCCTACCCTATCTCTGCCTTTACTTCCAACTGTAAAACGTCACAGTTGGCAGCCCTGTTGGTGCCGTTTTTATTCTGGCAGGTTCCATGCATGTCTCTTTGTCTGCCCACGCGGGACACACAATGGTGGTCTTGTTCCCCAGGGAATGTCGAGGGGCGTCCAGTGGCAGACGCCTCCTAATCAGCAAGCCACCACTGCCTTGTCAACCAGAGCCTGCCACCGAAATATATATCACATTAGGAAATGGCGTCAGCGGGCAGTCGAGCTTTAAGCTCTTTATGCCCTCCCTGGCGCCCACCCACACAAGCCAGACGCCGGGTTTCCTAGACGTCTGACCGTGCGGGAGAGCGCCAGAGACCTCCCTGGGCGTGGACCGCCTCCTGCCAGCAACCGCTCGATCGGGTTTGCTGACGGAGGCCCTCCCCGGGACGTCTGGTCGACCGAAGATGATGCGTTTAAAGCGTCCGCAGTCCACTCTCCTAGGGGCCGTGATGGTAAATTGACGTCCTAATATCTCCCCCCACCCGTCCCGGGGAAGCATCAGACGCCCTCTAAGAGAGATTCTACAGTGGGTTTCCGCCTCGCAACTGATTCGCAAAGTAGCTGGGACGAAACGGTTGCCTAGGAGCAGCTTTCTCAGGGCTGCGTATTTAGAATCATCGGCCAGAGACTTCCACCACAGCCTCATATCCTTTAACGGCAACTTGTAATCATGATCCCTACCCTGTATCTGCTTTTTCTTCCACCTGTAGGAGCCGTTTATTCCAGCAGTTACCATGCATGCCCTTGTTTGCCACGCGTGACACGCAATGGTGGTTATTTCCCGGGTTAACATCGAGGGGTCGGTGGCCAACGCTTCCAAATCGGGAAGGAGAGCCTGCCACTAGTTTCATTGCACTATAAAGCTACATAATTTTTTTTGTTCAAATTTTTGAAAAGGAACAAATGACTAGAGGGATTTTATTGTTGCATTTAAATAAAGAAAGAAAGGTCAATGTATAAATTTTGCATTGAAAAAATTTCAGTTAAAAATAACTTGAGGTTTAATCATTTAAAATTGAGACAACTTTATCAATGGTCCATATTTGCTTTTAATAAAAATCAAGTACAAAAAGATGATCCCTGTGTGTCAGGAAATTGTGTTTGTAGGGATATTTTAATTTGGAAGCATAGGCCATGTTCACTGTAAAGGCATTTCCCAATGGCTCTGTTCATTATGTTATGTACAGGTCAAGGATCACGATTAGATCTGCTGCTAATGGATTTAAGTTGTGGAGTCAGTGCATACTCACCAATGATAGAAATTATGCACGCTATTATTGAAGGGGGTGTTTTAAGACATCTGTTTTGATAAAGTCTCTTGCACACTGATGTTCTGCTGCATACATTGTTTTAAATGCAATTAATTTCCTAGTAATGGTTTGCTGTTTAATAATTTTGTATGTGTATCAATCATTTTACAGATCTGCTGAAATAAACATTGGAGGCAAATCTTTCTCCCTCACTAAAGATATGGTCCAAGTGAAGAGATACCAGAAAACATTGCATGGTGAGCAATTTGGTCTGTTATGACTTTGATTTAAAATCATTTCCTTATGAAAAATTAGGTCTACAGTTGGGCCTGGAGCAAAAACAGGTGGAAACTCTGCCTTAAAATTTTTGTTTTAATCTCTCTTTATTTGCGACAGCAGCTAACTCTGCTTGAATCATTGACTGTTTCCACTTTCCTTTAGGAGCTGTTCCTTTAGTTATTAGAGCTATGTATTACTTTATTTAAATGGGGCCCGCCCTGCCCCCCCTCCAAAATCATCACCAGGCTGTGTGCTGCTGCTTATACTTCAACTTTGACCAATTGGGGGGGAGGAAATTTCCGGTAATTTCATTCTCTATCCAATTCGCTTTTTAACTCCCTTATATATAAACGAATAAAGAAATATATAGCATTGAAATATGACGTCCTTGGTATTTCAGAAAAGTTCTTTGCCTTTTTTTTATGACGACTATGTGACATCCTTGGTTTTTTAAAGTGGGTGATCGTGACGTCGCGTCGACATCATCGGTAGCGAAAAGGTTAAAATCCTGGCGACACTAAATGTTCATATTTGGAAACTAACAAATGCAAAAATAGCCAACTTAAGTCAGATGTGCAGGACAATCTCGGCGCAATAAAAAAATTGTACAATAAAAAAACATAGTATAATATCAGAAGACATGTTTCAGTTTCCAGAAGACCTAACAAGAAAATAAAAAACATTGAAAATGTCTTATTTGCTGGAAATTGTGCTGCCAAGATTTGTAAATTAGTCAGTCTCTTTAAATTCTCAGTTAGACCTATGTTACTTCTTTGGATGTTAAACAGCAAACACTTCAACTCATTGTGTTATTTTATGTTTTTCAGTTGAGGAAATTGTCCCATCAGTCATTGAACCATCTTTTGGGATTGGGAGAATTATGTATTCAATCTTTGAACACAATTTCAGAATTAGAGAGGGTGATGAGCAAAGAACAGTAAGTCATCAGTCCATATTCTTATGCTCATATATATTATATTATTATATGCTGCCTTAAGGGCAGTTCTTAATTCTTTGCAAAAAGTTAATTTTATGTATATGTCATGCAAGCTATTTTGTTCCAACGTAAATTTAAATTATTTTTATATTTTTCCTTCTACAAGTACCTTTCATTGCCTCCATTGATTGCACCCTACAAATGTTCTGTGCTGCCTCTCAGTCAAAATCCTGATTTTAACCCCTTTGTTCAGAAACTATGTAAGTTTTTATGAAATCAGTAAACAAAAATTTAACAAATTAGATTTATTCATTAAATATTATTTTTTATCATTTTAATATATTTTTTTATGTTTAAGACTTGGCAGATGGAAGACAAACATGGAAAGATGTTCATTGTTCTCAACAAAAAAAAAATTTATGTATGATTTGACTTTGAAAGATAACATGACAAAAAGTATACAAAGCTGTTTTTTTTCCACAGCTTCTGCATTGACCAATTTGGATATATCTCATAAAGTGGATAACAGCAGTGGTTCCATAGGACGTCGTTACGCCAGGACTGATCAGATAGCTATACCATATGGAATAACAGTTGACTTTGACAGCTTGAAAGAACCTCACTCAGCAACACTTAGAGAGAGAGAGACCATGAAACAGATCAGGGCACCTGTAAGAGAGCCAATTCTTTCTTCTAAATTCTAGGGCTGTTTAACTTTAAGATTTATAATAGTTAATGCATTATTTTATAGTTATCCATATATTTCAATAATGATATTTAAAAATTACCCTTTGATTTAGGTTTCTGAATTGCCTCAAATTGTTAAAGACTTGGCAGATGGTAGACGAACATGGGAAGATGTTTTCAACAACTATCCTGTATTTGAACAGCAAGAATCAACCAAGGCAGATTAGGAAGTCAACAAGTTGCTAAATTCTACAGATCAATTTTTTTTGACAGTTGTACTTAATGTTTATTGGATCAAATTGCTGAGACATTTCCTGTGCTATGTATCATGGGGCTAATAATATTTGATCATAATTAATCTGCAATGCGCTAACAAAAAGTATAAATATATTATAAAATGTGGGCTTTTTATTAACAAACCATACTCACAAGCTACAAAAGTTAATGTTATAATCACTTGCATTTTGTTTGCTGAAAACGTTGTATTCAAATTGTGGTGTTTGAAGGAGAAATTGATTATTTAAATTCTTTCAGAGTTCATGTCATTTAAAGCTGTTATGATTATTCAGTTCCAAGAAGTGGTGATGGTGTTTGATTTTGGTGAGGGAATTTTTAAAAGGTTATGGCTATATAAATAATTATGTAGTGAATTCATTAAAAAATAATAATTTCTATCTTTGGTATCAAACATCAGATCTAGCTTGAAATATAAGGAAGTGATGTGAAACATCAATATGATCTTATTTGTCACCCATGTTTTACCATTAGAGGACTTATTTATGGTTACTTCCCCAATTGCATGTGAGACTTTTTAATTAAAAAAAAAATCAATGATATATCCCACCTGTTTTTTTTTTCCTCTATTTTATTTGTCTTATTTGAGAATCTTTTTTAACCATTATGTTAACACCAAGCTTTACTTTAATCTTTTTTAATGTTTTATTTGATCATATTCGATTTATTTTTGTGTTTGTCTCCCAGTAAAGTACTTTGAACAAGCTTTTTTGGTTTTAAGTTTTATATCATTTACTTGGGTTAAAGTTGACACATTATTCCTATTTCAATACTATTGTGTCTAATGTGATCTAATAGATCTACCGGTACTGAAGTTTTTAAAATGTTCAGTACATTAGCATCTTTATCACATACTGGTAACTTTTTTAAAGAGTTTGATAAGTTTAGGGGTTTTAAGTGGCTAAAAAATGTATACTGTAATAAAATACTTGATGTGAATTGAACAACATTTTGAATGATGGAGGTAGCCCTTAGGGTTGACAAAAATTTTTATGATATAGATAATTGATTACATTTTCCTGTGACTTTTTTTAAAATGCACACTTGAGCGCAAAATAGTTTATGACCATGACTTTACCCATGCGCATTTGACAGGTAATTACTGCAATTATGATCTGCATATTCGCATTATGAATGACATAAGAATTACCTCTTTAAATACTCCTTTGTTAAAATAGATTCCGGTGCAGTGTTCTTATGACTGTCAAAATAAATATTTGAAAATAAAAGGCATGCCAATTCATTGTTCATTTTTGTTCAGCTTTACTTTAAATCTGTTTCTCAAAGTTCTTTTTGCCAAAACCAAAAGGAACTGAATTTTGAATACTTATGGAGATAAAACTCATCTTGTGCCTGATATGAATGTTTAAAATGTCTTGAATCTTCATGACATGTAAGCTATTCCTGTAGGTCAGTTTTCAAGAGTTACATTCTTTAGGTTTTTAATTTTACAATTGTATTGCATTTAAGGTACCGGCATGACTTTTTGTCTACGAAATAAATATGTTTTTCTTTTGTAAAGACTGTGTTAAAGAATTTTTTTTAACACAAATTATATTATTAAAACTTTTCTTTAATTGTGTTTTAAAATAATTCATTAAAAAATTCAGTTTACACACCACAGAATTGATTAGCATATATATATTAACATATAGTAATTTTCAGAGAGAGGGGATAATTATGGGCTTTCAGGATTATGTCCTATGGACATCTCTTAACCAAAGCAATGGGTGGAGAGACTCCTCCCAGAAGGAAAGAAAGGAAAGAGCTGAGAATCTGTTTTTCCTTGTATCGAGCAAAGATGATGACCCAATATTTATTCTTATGATCAGGTTCAAACAACAATGTAATTTACTTAGATTAAACATCGAGTTAAGCAAAATAAGCACATCCTAGCTCGTGAGCTGCATGCAGCTCTTTAGCGAAATGAGTGCCGCTCGGACAGACGTCCACAAATCGGTTTTGACTCTGAAAAACATAGTTATGGACAGGTTCTTGAAAAGAAATTTGGCTCTAAAAAGAATTTTAATCGTCCTGCTGCAGATTTTTGGCTCTTGTGACTAATGAGTTTGCCGACCACTGTCCTAAGGCATCAGGAGAGAAGGGCATTACAAACATACATTGAAAGAAATCGAGTCTCATTTAAAAAAAGACAACATCTAAATATTTCCATAATACCCATAAAATTGGAGATATATATTTGATACTAAATGATATGGTGCATAATTGTCTCCTTATAACAATCTGAAAATGAAGTTTATTTTCAGGGTAGTGAAGAACTGATTAAATGCTAACCCAGAGGAGATACATTTCCACTGATTAAAATTCAAAAGTCCACAGGCGGCATGTTGAAAGGAAAAGTAAGGTTTAATTTACAATTTCTTAATAGGTGTACACAGAATAAACAACATGTTCCCACTGCCACTACTAATAGGGCAAAAATCCCACTAAATGTTACTGTAACAATTTTAATTTTCATTGCTCAAAGTTTTCTTTATACCCCGTCCCCACTGGTTGCCTTCACGGCTCGTTCGTCGACCACTGCCTAAACCCCTACCCCCTTTCTGACATCCCAGAGTCCGCCAAGTTTGATATTTTTTAAGGAATAACTAAAACAGGCGGATCTATTATAATAAATTATTAGATACGCCGGAAATGGTACGAATTTATTATTTAATATTTTCATTTAAATGCGAAACTTGTTTTGTTTATGAGTGTTATGGCTGCTGGTGGGAATTTGGAAATCCCGAAGGGTTTCTTTGCCTCACAAGAAGAGGCAAATGAAGTATTTGGATCAATTCAAAACCCTCAAAACGAAGATGACCGACGAAGGATTCGTGAAAATTATAGACAATTTCAAGATGATCTTTATGGTAAATATCATATAACAATCAATAAACTTCCACAAGTTTGGAAAGACTTCAACAAGTGAGGCTAGTCTAGAATCTAACTAATATTACTAATACTATAATAATCTAGTCCAAGTCTAGCCCAACGCCAACTTATTAGTCTAATGAGGAATGAGTTATGTACGTTGATATATATATATACTATACTGAATTCAGAATCTGTATATAAAAGTAGAAATGGGGGCTAATGCTACTTCTTCAGCATGTAAAACACAGTAAGGTTAAACCTGATGAAAGGAACGCAACAAAACAACGAACGTGTCGGCAGGAAGCCTTCATCAGCGAACAAACAGAAACACGAATAAAATTAAAAAATGTATCAAAAAATATATAATATAGCACTTAGCTCAGAAATAGTATCCAAGAGGGCAGCAAAAGATAAGTGACAGAGAGTAAGTGGGAGAAAGGTTAAATAGGGAAGAGGGAAAGAAAAGAGGAGAAATAAGTCCACTGCGATAGGTCGTGACGTGGAGGGGCGGAGCCAGGTTCAAACAGTGAATAGAGACATGACATTCAAACCATGTGGGTACAAGGTGTTATAGGTCAGAATAAGCTTGTGCTTCAAATTCACCCGGCTGGGTGTGTTCGTGCTGGCCACAATCGCACAAATTGAAAAGTCCGCCTTGCCCTGGTGGTCGGCCTTATTGAAGTGTTTGGAGACAGGACATTGTTTATCTTGTGTAATATTACGGAGGTGTTCAGTACATCGGTCAGAGAGTCTGCGTCCTGTCTCCCCAATGTATGACATCTGGCAGCGGGTGCAAACAATAGCGTAGATAACATTGCGGCTAGTACAAAGGAAGCCGCCGCGTATCTGAAAACTACCCTTAGGGAAATGTATGTTTATCTTTTGCTGCCCTCTTGGATACTATTTCTGAGCTAAGTGCTATATTATATATTTTTTGATACATTTTTTAATTTTATTCGTGTTTCTGTTTGTTCGCTGATGAAGGCTTCCTGCCGACACGTTCGTTGTTTTGTTGCGTTCCTTTCATCAGGTTTAACCTTACTGTGTTTTACTAATTTCCTATTGTGCTAACCTGATTGCAGTCTCCCCCATTATTACCTTCTTCAGCATGCCACTTTGAGTTTCTGTGTAGGCGTAGGATCCTTTTACTTTTGCCTTTGCTGGTAACCCCTCTCCCTTTTGTTTTTTTTCTATTTAAATATTACTATATAATATACTATATTAGTAGTGTCTCTATTGTTAATTTGATAATTACTAAAAACTATACTATACTTTTAAAAATAAACCAATGGCATAGTTGAATAGAGCTAATTTTTAACAGAATTATAACACCAAAATCATATTTTTAGTTTTAGCTGTTGCAGTTTTAAAGTTATGAATTTTTAAAGTACGACTTAGTTTGTAATTTTTTACTATGGACGAAACCTCCACAACTTGTGACCTCATTCCGCTGATCGCGTCATGCGCAATGACTATATAGTTTATATAAGGCAACGCATCCCCATATTACTAAAATACTGTTTAGGGTCGACTTATTTTAATCTTTCAACTTTGGCACATGAATAATTAATTAAAGCTCTCCCTGACCAATGGTTTAATAGTTTTTGCACACGGCCAACTCTTATGAATGAAATAGTATTACGGTATAGCTATTATGCAAATGCAAGTGGCTGTGTGAACGGCTGCCCAGTCACGACCCAGTACAACGTTTAGCACACGGCTAATTGTGATCATTTATAATATGGACTCTACCGGGTTTTTAAACCTCAAATTAGGATATTCTTGTTTAAAAGACTTTTAAGTTCACTTGAAACTATAAGTTACCCAAAAATTTTGATGTAAATAGTGATAATAATTGAATATTTGTCGAGTATCAGCATCTTCCGCCATTGAAAAGGGAGCGTGGTCACACCCTAGCGAATTTGGGTAGTGCGACCTACATAGTATACTGCTCATGGGTGGAACCATGGCGTCTTTCCTAAAGGACATGTCGCTTTGAAATTTGGCATACTGGTAGATGCCCGAGATGCATAATAAATATGAAAATGACATATTTTGTACTTTGACTTATATTAATGATGAAAGTTGCCTTATATTCAACAAGGATTTTCTCAAATATTAACCGATTGTAAATAAAAAAGAGATTGATTAAAATGTAGGCCAAGATGTCCTCTAAAGCGTAAGGCCGGAAAAGGAACACAATTGTGGGATATAGTAATTATTTTATGAATGAAATTGCACCAACATCAACAAATTAAAAACACGGAATTTTGCGCGCCGACGCCCATTTCCCATACAAAATCTTTAGTAGTCTCCCTTGCTTTACCGAGTTATCTACTATACTTTTAATTAATAGAGCTAACTTTTGTTTTAAAAACATTATTATGCTGATTGGAATGTTTTAAATTAATGTTTTATTGAGAGGTTAGTTATTATAATATTTAAAACGAGGCAAAATTTTTCAGGTGTCTTTTTTTTGGAATTGATTTTTCTGACAATTTATTTGATTTTTATTTTTGTTGTAACCTGCAATAAAGTGTGTGTAAAAGTGTATTCAATAAAAACTAATAAAAAATAATTATTTAAAAAAAATATTTTGTATTGTTTATTCTTCATTTTTACACTTTTCACACCACAGTCCACAGTGTATAACTGTAGCTAGGTACTTGGGTAAGATCCGGGAAGGGCCGAAAACCAGGTATCGTGATTACGTAGTCAAAATGGGGACTTCCACTTTTTAATTTACAGAGGGTGGCGTTGTTTTGGATTTTTGTTGCTGAAGTTAGCTCAACTTAAAGCAGACATGTTTGTTGTTCATTTGACACTTTTCTTTTTAGAAAAAATTAGATTTTTTGGCTTTGAAAATTAATGGTAGATAATAGCTAACTTGACTCACTCATAATTTTTTGTGTGGAAAATACAAGTTTAAAAAAGAAAATACCAATTTTAGATGCATGCATAAATGACAACATATCCAGAATTCGTGAGGCTAGGACCAGTGAATGGGTGAGAGATTTTGTTCAAAATTTTTGTTATATGTGTCCCAAAATTACCTTTTATTGATGCTGTTTGTTTCTATGGTAAATAAACTTGATTTACTCTGGAAATTCAACCTATTACACCATAATAACTCATTTAAAAACAAAAACAAATAAGTTAATAACACAAATACATATTTTTAATGTGGTTTGATGCTTTAATGAGGGGTATTAGGTTAAATAAGCCTTATTATTACAATTAATAATACTATTCTAGGCCTATATATATTGGCCTACTAGCCCCACCCCAATAATTATTTGTAGGACCAATTATTCATAATTTTTAATGATATTTAAATGAATATTATGATGTTTCTTAAGGCCTAAATTAAGTAAAAATTGTCAACTTACCTTTGATATTGAAATATCCTATATTTAATCACATATTATTATTATTAGTTGTCTTATATAGCGCGGTACCCCAGCCTAGGGCTGGGCTCACTGCGCTGTACATAAAAATATTAGAAAAAGAGACATAATCGTGACAATAAAAGCTGATTCTAACAAATACATATTGATTTGTGAAACAACATAAGTAATTTAAAATAAATGACATACTATTTTTTTGGCAAATTCAGACATTCATATGATATGGGACTAAAATACATATATAGAAAATGGTAAAATAAAAAGTGTAATCGTCAATTTTAACTAAATAAAACAAATAATCCCTTTCTTATTAGTTTATACTTATAAATTTTAAACAATTCCACAGAAAATTTGATATTAATATCTAAAGAATATTATTATTATGATTTTTGGGAAATTAAAAAATAATATTTGATCATAATAAATTAATTAATCACAATTAAGTGATGAGTCAGCATATTTTATATATTATTGATAGGAAAATAATAAAGATTTTAAAAATAATTTTTGTGGGATATTAACAAAAAGGTAACCAGACAAAACGACAAGTGACAAAACGACAAGTGACAAAACGACAAGTGACAAAACGACAAGGTGACAAAACGACAAGGTGACAAAATGACAAGGTGACAAAACGACAAGATGACAAAACGACAAGGTGACAAAACGACAAGGTGACAAAACGACAAGTGACAAAACGACAAGTGACAAAACGACAAGTCTTCAAAGCCAACGCCTCCACCGTCTTTAATGCCTTACATACAATAAAGTAAGGTCAACTTTTTAAGATATTTTACATGCCTCATCGTTGGAGAAACGCGGTATTCGGTTATCAAACTTGCGCATAATTACATTAAAATGTAATTAATTACCATTAGTTAGAATTACATGACCTATTTTTGTAATTATCTACAATTTCCATTACTTCATTCAAAAGTATAATTAATTACCATTACAAATTACTCCACTATTGACCTGTAATTACAATTATATTTTTTACTTACAACATTTTTATATAGTGAATTTTTGTTAATTTGTTTCATTAACTTAAAACATCAACATTGTTTTACTAAGACATATTTCCTTTTACAGTGCAGTAACATGCACATTACTTGGAACCAGCTTTTGGATTTTATTGTTATACAAGAAAGTCTGAGAAATTCTTTAAATGATTTTACTGTATATCTGAATACACAATCATATTTTGTAGCAGACCCTTACAAATTTCAGTAATTGTCTGTGCGTATGAGCAAGCATGACATAATGTACATTTTAATTTTCAGCTTGCTCATTACTTGGAGACAAAATGTATGTCATATTGGGTCATATATATATGAGTATGTTGTATACCATGACACTCTATTCATAAGCATGTGATCTGCTATTCAGTATTTTCACTTTTACTCTGAAAATAAACATTTACTGAGCAATTAAAAAAGGTCAATAACATGGAGAGTAATTAATTACAATTACTAAATAAAGTAATTATAAATAAAATTAAAGTTTTTATTAATTATCTCAAAGTATGTCTGTTATGTTGCATATAAGATTATGATCTCAAAAGGTGTATTACTATCTAATTATACTGTACAGGAAACTACAATTACACAGCACTATACTGTTGATCACAAATTCCAGCTTCTAGAGCACATGTGTCAACTCATGGTATTTTTCCTCACGAATAACATAGAATTAGGCCAGTGGTTCTCAACCTTCCAAATGCCGCGACCCTTTATAACAGTTCCCAATGTTGTGGCGACCCCCAACAACACAATTATTTTCGTTGCTACTACATAACTGTAGAGTATATGTGTTTTCCGATGGTCTTAAGCAACCCCTGTGAAATGGTCGTTCGACCCCCAAAAGGGTCGCGACCCACAGGCTGAGAACCACTGAATTAGGCCGACAACTCCCCTAAGAAATTAACAATATTTCCGCCATCGCTGTGAACATCAAAGCTCTTTGATGTGACCGCCGCACGAGTTTATCATGTTTGCAACGGAAACCAGACAAAACGACAAGTGACAAAACGACAAGGTGACAAAACGACAAGTGACAAAACGACAAGTTGACAAAACGACAAGTGACAAAACGACAAGGTGACAAAATGACAAGGTTTGGGGTTAGGGTTAGGGTTAGTCTGATAAACCAATACCGTGTTTCCCCAATTATTGGGCATGTTAAATATCTTTAAAAGTTTACCATACTTTATTGTATGCAAAGCAGTGTCTCCTAACCTTTTTTGTGCCATGCCCCACCTAAGCCTTTCTAAAATTCTTATGCCCCCCGTGTAACTTATACATAATTTTTAATATTCAAAAATATAGTTGCTCACTGAAGAAGCTTTACGGATAGGTTTTAGGAAGAAATCACTAGGAAAATGGTGAGGAAACATAGCAAGTAAATTTTCAAAAGATATGGAGAACTGACATTCAAGTATGAAATAATTTTAATGAAAGATTTTTCGATATTATTTTAATTATTAGTAATAATTTTTGTTTAACGTTAGTGAAATGTTTGTATTTTCAAGTTCTAGATAGCTCATTTTCAAATTGCCCCCCTGTGGGGCATGGGCCCCACGTTGGGAAACATTGATGTAAGGCATTAAAGACAGTGGAGGCGTTGGCGTTGAAGACTTGTCGTTTTGTCACCTTGTCATTTTGTCACTTTGTCGTTTTGTCACCTTGTCGTTTTGTCACTTTGTCGTTTTGTCACCTTGTCGTTTTGTCACCTTGTCGTTTTGTCACCTTGTCGTTTTGTCACCTTGTCGTTTTGTCACTTGTCGTTTTGCCACTTGTCGTTTTGTCCCTTGTCGTTTTGTCACTTGTCGTTTTGTCATGGAACCTAACAAAAACTAACTTATATTTTGTGGCTTTATTTAGAAGTACTCTTATTTAACTATGATCCCTGTAAATATTATATTTTTGTCTCATTTTAAAATAAAGATATAGGTGTTTTAAAAAAAGCAAAATGAGGGTCACAAAATGTGGTGGAAAACCCGTAGTGAAAAGGGGTTTTGAGGTCCTTAATAAAAAATTCATAACTTTTGAACCACTTGAGCTAGAAAGTTGATCTTGGTGTTTTTGTAATCTATTCTCCAGGCTCTATACAGCTGTAGTATTTTCATATTTTTAAAAATGTTTAGAAATTTTCATCAAAATTTTACTCTAGCATGCATGTTTTAGTTGAGGGAAGGGAGTGAGTGCAGGCTGTTGACATTTCTTGCCGCATATCTAGAGGGATTCAATAAAATTCTTAGAACATTCGCCACGAAATTAATGTACCTGCTGAAATTAACTATCCACCTAGCAGGATAAGCCTTATTTCACACATAGGTGCGTCTTGCAAAGTGCGCACCAAATGTTGCTCTTCACCTTCTTGCATGGTATCGATCACCCATTGGACTGTAAAAAGCCTAGACCTACTTCGCTTCCCTGTTGAAATGCTTGGTTCATCAGCCGCTCGTTTCATTGTGAATTTCAGAATTTTATCACATCAAACAACTCTTTTAAGACGCTCAATAGCTTTGAATAAATATTCATAATTTGCCAATCACAGAAGCAGCTGAATGCAAAAAGAAAGATCAGCTTTTAAATTTGGGCCTAGCTATTTTTTAAATAATGATAAAACATTAATTTATGACACTGACACTACTGTCAGTATCACAATGCCAAAGCATATTATCACAATGATAATGATGCTTGGTGTTCTGCTAATTTCATTGCAATCACCTCTCAATAACACTTGTTGTTTGAGCTTTTAAGCTTATCCATAAATAATCAAGAATGTGTGGCATTCCAAATATTGAATTTCTGTATAGTTTTCCATTCATACTGTTGTACATTTTTTTATTTTTTTTTTTTTGGGGGGGCTTTTTTTTTATTTTATAGCTTTTTCTTCTGCAGGTTTGTTATGTTCTAGCTAGCATTATGCCAAATGCACTTGTTTATAGTTGAATCAACACACCAATTGCTTTATTTATTTTCCAGACCATTATCTACTTTTTTAATATGCTTTTTACAGCTCATAGACAGGAAGTCATTAATCCTTCTGATGAACAAGATTTACTTACCAGTAATGTGCTTAAAGTTGATCAAATGTTTAAAGAAGGTAATTAATCTTTATTAATTTTTTTTATTGATGTCCCCATTTCTAAATTAATTTTTTAATCATATTATGATTTATTGATAATATATTTTTATAAAATAAATTTATTTATTCAATTTTTTTTGTTTCAGTTCAGACAACAAGAGAAGGTGCTTTGGATTCAGCCAGCCTTGCAAATATATCTGAGCTAGGAAAAGCCAAAGCACAAGCCTTAAAAACCGATTTTATTTGTTTTAACCCCACACATTTTTGCGAACAAGTGGTAATACTTTTAACTATAATCTTTGCATATCAGGCTGATGAATAAATCATATTTGTTTGAATCTGGCTTTTAGACAAACCATTGCTCCTCCCATTTCTTGATAATCTCGCCATTTTTTTAAATCATCGCCATTTTAATGGTGGGTTCCATTGATCATTTCAATTTTTTTTATACCCAGTAACCCCTAAAAATGCTTATATCATGTGACCTTGAAATATGCCAAAAGGCATTATGCACCCCCAGTGGAATATTTTATGCATTTTTGCACATTGAATCTCATTCAAATGTTTGTAAGGAATTATTTAGGCCTCAACAATCAGAAAATTCAACAAAATTCTGCAAGCAAGGCATGTTTATTCTAAGTGTAAACAATGTTGCATCCATAAAATGCAAACTAGAATATCTCATTTTCATAAATGTTGAGATTTGAGTTTGATTCATACAGGTTGTATAAGTTCATTCAATTCCCTATCGTTTTATATTCATAAAGTAATTAGTTATTTTTACACATTCCTTTGTAAAGTAAGTGCAGGGCTTGTGAAAAGGGCTCCATCTTTTTGGCACCAACAGTCTAAAAAGGTTCCGTCTCTGATCTGAAATTAACATAACCTATTATTGTTTTCTAGTTATTTAAAAAAAAAGTCACCTTTTACTAAGCTGAGCAACAGTTTTAAAAAAAGAATTTTTATATTATCAAGTATACATGGAGCAAGATTTGAGCTTTTATTTCTTTTGATCACTTTAAATGATGATCCTAAAATAGTGTTTCATTATCTACAGAAAACTGTTGTGGCTGGAGAAACGATACAATCAGGGTTAACCCATGGAAACTGGGTCACTCTGGGAAAAGCTGTCCATCCATTTTTCAGAAGAACCCCTGTTCTAAAATTTATGTAAGATGTTAACTAGTGAATGATTTAGTTAACAAGTTCATCCCTCGGGGCTCTAGTCGGCATGTCCGTCCCAAAAATGGCATGTTGATAAAGAGGCGTTTGCCACAAACCCCCTGAAACATTACCCGGGGTACAGGATCACCGTGTAGGGGACCTGCGCTGAAATACAAAGGTAGTAACGCACGGAAACAGCGTTAGAAAGAGCACAGCTGCATGGTTTCCTACCATGTGCAGTTGAAAATAACGCAGCAACAGGTCGGGACATGACTACAGTTGCCGTATGAATATGAGGTGAGGGAACATGGCGACCCTCACCGATGATTCTAAATATGCAGTCTTTGAGGGTTCTGCTCCTAGGCGACCTCTTTTCTCTCCCAGCTGTGGTGTGAGTTAGTCACACCGCAGAAAACCACGTAAACTCTATTAGAGGGCGTCTGTAAACACCTGCATGTCACCCTGGGGTGGGGGGGGGGACATTAGTGACGTAAAGTATATCCACCCCAGGTAAAGAAAGTCTGGCCCTGTTGCTGTGTGAAAGCAGCACCTCAGCCGGCCAGGCGATCCTTCTCTGGTGCCGCCTCACTCGCATAATCAATCGAGTGGAAGGGTGGGTGAGCCTGTCTCAGGTGCGGAAGTCTCCCTGCGTGCCGCTTCGTGGCCTGACTGGAATAGAGACCACTGGGTAGTGGTTGAATGCTGGTCTGGAGTGGCGGGGTTGCGCTGGGGAAGACTTCATGAGCTTCGGCTCCATAGTTTGCTGATTTTCTTAAGTAGATTAGATTAGTTAACAATTTCATTAATTTGACTGCATGATTCTAGTCAAGTGTAAATTAAGACATATTTTTTCATCTTTATTTTTTACTGAGAATGAGGACTCGTTAAACTAAACTTTAAAAATTATTCTTGATCACATTTTTCGTTATAAAATATATCTAAATGTTTTTTTTTTATTTTCTCATTTCATTAGTGATGTTAATCTTCGCAACTTTGTCCATAAATATTCATTTTATTTTGGTTTTCACCAATAAATTGGCAGATTCTTGGTTAAAGACCATACTGGTCATTTTGCCAACTAATCACTATCACTGACAGTGTCAGCCTTTTATTAAGTATCATGCGGGTTTATGATAATAAATATCTAATAATATTTATTTAGAAAAAAACAAAGTGTATTTTTCACCATGTGCTTTTATTCAATTGCTAACTAGCATCAATAGATGTATTTTTTCGGCCTAACCCTTATTGTATGTTATTAGGTTGGTGAATAATTGAGTAAGTTGTAAGGGAATAAACAAAAGTTTGCAAATGAATAATTTTTGAAAGACAATTACAAAATTTTGTGCATGTTATTTATGCAGGTATGGCTCATTTGATAGAGGTGAGGTGGTAGTCAAACCAATAAAACAGCAAAGAGAGAAATTGAAAGAAACTGATGACAATCAAAAAGCTTCCAAACCAATACAGGTGGCATTTACAAAGTTTATTATACATTATAACTTTTATTTACTGATTTAGGATATGGATACATGAATTGGAATTATCCGCTTAAAATATTCTTTGCCACCTGATTTTGAAATATCACTTTATAGAAAACTTCGTTAAAATTCCCAGTTATCCTCATTTGAAGAAACTGATAGAGGGGAGTTAACCACTGCTCAAGTTGAACATCTACTGAGCACTCTATGGAATGTTTATGAAAGAAACGACGGTCAGTAACATATTTTTGGGACTGACCTTTATAAAAATGTTATGTTCACCTTTAAATATGTATAATGAGACAGGGGTCTCTATTACAGAAAATGAAATTTATTCACATTATAGGCTATTAGTTGTGATTTAGCTTTTAGATTTAATCCTGATGTATTTTTACACTATAAATTCTGATATCTAAACAGCATCGCCAATCTGTTTCTTTGAGTTTGTGGTGCATCCGACTTCATTTGGACAGACTGTTGAAAATATATTTTATACAAGTTTTTTAGTCAGGGTGAGTCTAATGGTCGTCAGTTCACTCAATCAAATTGGCGTCAATTTTCTTTTTGAACTCACTATTTTGTTCCAAAAAAAATTTGATGAAAATTCGATAGTGTAAACTGAGTATTAATAGCAATAGTATGTTAAAACAAATAGGGATATTTATGGTTATACTATAAATAGTAGTAAAATGGTTGTTTTTGTAAATGTGGCCCTCTATTGCAATTAATTCTAATGCCATAAATTTTATATTATGCTGAACTAACTTTGAGTTTGAACCACTTTAAATTTCATGAGTAACTTAATTTTTTTTACCATTGACTGGCTGTGATAATGTGATCTGCATGTACTCCCAAATATTAAATGATATCTAATACAGATACACACACACCTGCAAAACAAAGTGACCACAAGTTTCAAAATAAACATCAGTCATTTTCTTTTGGAAGTTACCTTTTCTTGACATCAGCTTAACTCTATCCAGCTCAACACACAAATCAAGCAGTTATTATAAACATGAATGTTTATTTATTTACTATTTAGATATGGCATTGTATGATTTTGAGATGATACTGTATGATTTTTGGGTGTTTGAGGGTAACCAGGTCTGTTCTGTGGTTTGTATGATATTGTCAATATCTCTCACTGTATTGATCTAAAGCAGCGGTTCTCAACCTGTGGGTGGCGACCCTTTTGGGGGTCTAACTACCCTCTCAGAGGGGTTGCCTAAGACAATAGGAAAACACATTTGCTCCATGAGTTATGAGGTAGCAACGAAAATAATTTTGTGGTTGGGGGTCGCCACAACCATGAAGAACTGACTAACTGTACTAAAGGGCCTCGGCATTAAAAAGGTTGAGAACCACTGATCTAAAGTATCCAACTCCAGCATAGATTTCAGGGTCTTAACATTTGAATCCACTCATTGGAATTAGCAGCTCCAAGATTGAGAATGATTTCTAATAATTCTACTTTCAGGATGGTCATGCCAGAGTGTTTCTAGACGCTGAAGATTTGCCTGTGATAGGTAGGGGCTTGCTCAAGTGTTAACCTGTCAAGTCATCAATTTTTGCTTTATTTGTAACACTGTTAATGAACCTAAGTTAAGTCTGTCAGTTGAGAATGATGTCAAATGGGGTTCTTCTGAACTCTCACATGGATTGATAAGGCTTGGTTTTTGAGTTGTTTTATTCTGCACCCTATCCAAGGTCTACTCTGCCTTCCTTTTTGTTTCTTTACAAATTACATGCTGTTTCCTTTAGAAAAGTATGATGCAACAATCTGCTTCTTCCCAAAACGGCAATTTTTATTTTATTAAACGTTACTTTTTATTTTTTGTGGGTGAGCTTTCTAATTCAATTTTGTTTTTTAAAATCTAGAACCAATTCAGAAGGGTAAAGGAGATGGCCATGAAGCAAAACGAAGAAGGCAGATTGTCTTATCAATAACTCCAGCAGAATGGGAGGTAAGTGCAATATTGCTTTTAAGATTTTAGGAGTTAGGCCAGGGGTGTTAGTTGGTATTGGGAAGCAAGATTTTGCTAAATGGTAGGGATGCTTATTTATTAGATGGCATAGCAAGGCTGATATTGTTAGATAATAGGTATCCAGTTGGGTGGTAGAGATAATATGATGTTTCACATTTTAGGTGATGCAGACCTGGTTACTCTTACAATTTTGGATTACAATGTACGATTTTGATATATCTTTTACAATTGTATGCAGATAATTGTCAGAACTAAGATTTTAATTTAAAAGACTGGATAGAAAATAATAATTTCCGATAGTTTTTCCAGCAAAAAATTTTAAAAAAATATTTATATATATGTATATATGAATATATGTACATTTTTTATTGTTAGTTATAGCTTCTCTCTAAATCAGGCAGTGAACGGACAGAGTAATATTTATATTTTCATACTCTCTGAGATGGGAAAGAAGGAATGGTGTAGACTTCAGAGCAAATTGCGTGCATGGTGGTGGTGAGAGAGGGGGGGGGGGATGTCTAAATATTCTTAAAAGCTATACATTAACATTACCTTTTTCCAGATTGATGGTGATGATCATCATATGATTGCTTTGTAAATACAGCAACAGTAATGTTTAGTCACCTTAGTGGAAATTTAGTCAACATTCACTTTTCTTTGCTTAGTTGCAGTATGATGTAATCGTGTGACTTAATTATTTCATTATTTGGTTTTTATAAAACAGAAACAAATTATGCATTTTATTTTCTCTTACCTTTCAGGAAATCGTTCGAACTTTTAATATTGAGGAGCCCTTGATAAGTGGTCTGAAAAATTTAGAAGTTTTAAAAGGGGCCACCTCTGTTGAAGCAACAGCACAACCAACGTATTCAGGGAAGGGAAAGAGTAAAGCCAAGAAGACATGATAAAAATATAAGGTTCAATTTACAAATGTACAATAATAGGAGACAAGCTTCAGGTCTGTACAATGAAAATTCTTAATGTATAAATTACAGGTTCCCAACCTTTGTTGAGTTGCGACCCCATTTTAAAGAAGCAAAGAGACCCATGGCCCTTTTGATGAAGCAACGTGACCCCCTGCGATCCTGATACATTCAGAATGGGGCTGTTTATTAGAATAATTAGGGTAAATGTGAACACATTGAAAAAGCTTTTAATATAATTCATTTTAATTTTCACTTATCACATATTTTATTATATTTTTAACTTACCGCAGATATATAATTCTATGATTGAAGTTGTGACTATTGAATTAGAAGTTTGTGAAGAAGCTTCCTTGTTTTTCCTTGATGCTATTCTCCATGTCATTCTTAACATCCATTACTCATTGGTTATCAGATAGAGAATCCTTGAGAATTCACCCTCAAAGAGGTGTGCAGAAGCAAAGGGGAGCAACATGATATTATTCAAACTTTAAGAAAAGTATTAATATTAAAAATAATCATTGGTTCAAAATCTTTATTTAAAAAAATTTTATTATACTGTTTATCCGGGCAACCCCCGTTTGGGATTGCTACTCATGGGTCTAGAACTATTTACTGTTGCCTGGAGATTTCTTAGTTTTTCCTCCTCAAAGAGAGAAAGAGAAAAAAAAGGAAAGTTATCTCCCTCTGGGCCCTGTAACATTGATTAAATTTTTTAAAATAAAGTTTTATCAAGGTTAATTTAAAACTTCTCCCTTGCTAATGCATGATTATTTATTTAGTTGAAAAATGTATTTTCATTTTTTTTTGTTGTTTTTTTTCTTTTAAAGGGGGATTTATAAAACATAAAAAAATGTACATACACATGAGTGTGGTATGTAGCACGCCAATGTCATGTAATAACCATGTTTATTTATATCACCCTACAATGATGCTGTATATTTTTAAAATCACACCTAATTCATATTTTAAAATGATTTTGTACAGGTACGTTCATCATGTTAAAATACTCATTGGAACCACTTCGTATTTTAGTTTTATGTTCCGTTTGTTTTCCCTTCAGTGCAGCTGTGTGTCCCATGCTGAAAAGGCATGGGAAGACTATCATTGCACTTCATACCGGTACCATGTATATAAAGTGTTGCATTAATATGGAAGTGAATTAAAGAAAAATAATGATGAGAGCTTGTTCAAATTGGTTTCCATGTCTGAGTTGTAATGATCGTGTTTCTTCTCTAATAAAAGTCATATAATTTTAACATTATAACCTCAAGAGATGAACATTGAAAATAAAATCAAACGATCGTCCACCATGCGAGAAAAATCCCCCGCCGAACCTAAAAGCATGAGCTCATATGCTTTGGGGTTAGAGCCATGGATATGAGGTGAGAGGCTGTGGTGGAAGTATCTGGCGCTGGCCGATGATTCTAGAAACGCAGCCCTGAGAAAGCTGCTCCTAGGCAACCGTTTCGTCCCAGCTACTTTGCGAATTAGTTGCGAGGTGGAAACCCACTGTAGAATACCTCCAAGAGGGCGTCCGATGCTTCCCTGGGATGGGTGGCGGGGGGGGGGGGAGATATAAGGACGTTAATGCACCATTCCGACTCCTGGGAGAGGGGGCTGCGAACGCTTTAAACGCAGCGTTTTCGGTCGACCGGATGTCGAGGGCCTCCATCAGCAAACCCGATCGAGCGGTTGCAGGTGGGGGCGGGGTACGCCAGGGACCACGTCCGGGGGTGGGCCCTGGCGTGCCCCCGTACGGTCCGGCGTCGGGGAGACCTGGCGCCTGGCTTGTGTGTGGGGGGGGGGGGGTGCGTCAGGGATGCCATTTCCCAATGGGATATTAAATGAGTCTCAACTTAATTTAAAACGTCTTTCGTGGTGGGGAAGGTTGATAAACTAGTTTTTGTCAAGTTTTGGTCGTGAATTACTGCTGTACTTAATAGTAATAGTAGCCAGTGCCAGAAAACTATTCCCACAAACTTCCTACCGACTATCTGTCCGATTCTTACCTATGCCATACTCAGCCCTATGCCTTCCCACTGTCTACGCCTTCGATGCAGTCAACTCAGTTCCAACCTCCCCCTATCTGGCCACTGCAAGTGCAAGCAACCTGCCTACTCACTCTCTGCCCACTTCGTAAACATGTCTTCCCCATTCTGCCTGCCATGCAAACTGTCAACTCACTGCCTACCCATCATCTGGCTGCCGTGCAAACTGTCAACTCACTGCCTACCCACTATCTGCCTGCCATGCACACTGTCAACTCACTACCTACCCATTATCTGCCTGCCATGTAAACTGTCAACTCACTGCCTACCCACTATCTGCCTGTCATGCATATTGTCAACTCACTCCCTGCCCGCTGTTTGCCCTCTGCCTACCCCCCCCCCCTACTCCCTGCCCACCGACATAGAAAAGAACATGCCGTATTTCGGTCCCAGCTAAACATCCCAGATAAAAATGCTACAAGTCCCCACTGAGCTGTAGCCCCCTATTGTTCAGCCCTAATTTCTTTTTAATCCCGATCTTACAGCTGTTTCCTCCGTCCATTGATTGAAACTTTATTAAAAGCGACTGACTCAGGCTAACATCAGCTTATGTTACGTTCTGTGATTTCAGCAAGGCGGGGACGGTTTGCCCAGGGTTTCTGTCTCGTTAATAGTCCCCGTGGCCTCACCTCGCTCAGCTGTTGTTCATTTTACATAAAGATAAACAATGTGAATCAAAAGGTTTCATATTAAAAACTGGCATTGAGTTAGACAGAGGCTTCCTTTAAGAGAGAGAGGGAGAGTGTGTGTGGGGTGGGGGTGTGTGTGGAGGGAGGGGGTAGTGAAGACGTTGGCCGTGTGCTTGGTGCAGGGCCAGTCAGTCTTCGATAAGGTGCCAGGGGGTGACGGTTGGCGGGGGAGGGGGAAAGGGGGTGGGTTAAGGCTTTGATCACTTTCTCATTTGGCGGTGTTCATATTGACATAGGGTCACACAAAATACCCCCGACCCCCCTTTCCCCGGTGGCGTGCGCAGGCCAAGTCGTAACCAGTCTTACTCCCAATACAAAACGGCGTTCGTCTGGATTTTTCGTACATTTGTGTAGGCCGTTTGCTTGTCATTGTTTGGTTGGTAGATTCCTGGTATGTCCCGATTTTTCGGAGCCCATTTTCATTATTTTAGATGGCTTTCAACCCTGTTTTAACAGCAACCTGCCCATACCACCATCTAACTCACCAACTCCCCTTGCGCGATGGTTGGTGTCAACATACGTGGTCTGGCAGTTCATCTTTACATACTAAATTAATGTGTGGCACAAACAATTTGTGTAAATATTAGATTATTAGTTGAGTATTTGAAGATCCTCCAAAAAGCTATCATGGGGCTGAGAGAGAAAAAGGGGGAGGGGATGGGGTTGAGTCCTTTGAGCACCCTATTGTCCTAGCAGCCTAGCATTTTAGTTACAGCTGTTTTAAAAATACATGTTGTTTACTTTTGTTTTATCGTAGGTATATATATTCTCAGAATATATTTACTCTCAGAATATATTTACTCTCAGAATATATTTACTCTCATAATATATTTACACTCAGAATATATTTACTCTCAGAATATATTTACTCTCAGAACATACTTACTCTCAGAATATATTTACTCTCAGAATATATTTACTCTCAGAATATATTTACTCTCAGAATATACTTACTCTCAGAATATATTTACTCTCAGAATATATTTACTCTCAGAATATATTTACTCTCAGAATATATTTACTCTCAGAATATATTTACTCTCAGAAAATATTTACTCTCAGAATATAATTACTCTCAGAATATACTTACTCTCAGAATATATTTACTCTCAGAATATATTTACTCTCAGAATATATTTACTCTCAGAATATATTTCATCTCAGAACATATTTACTCTCAGAATATATTTACTCTCAGAATATATTTACTCTCAGAATATACTTACTCTCAGAACATATTTAATCTCAGAATATATTTACTCTCAGAATATACGTACTCTCAGAATATATTTACTCTCAGAATATACTTACTCTCAGAATATACTTACTCTCAGAATATATTTACTCTCAGAATATATTTACTCTCAGAACATATTTACTCTCAGAATATATTTACTCTCAGAATATACGTACTCTCAGAATATATTTACTCTCAGAATATACTTACTCTCAGAATATACTTACTCTCAGAATATATTTACTCTCAGAATATATTTACTCTCAGAACATATTTACTCTCAGAATATATTTACTCTCAGAATATATTTACTATCAGAATATACTTACTCTCAGAATATATTTACTCTCAGAATATATTTACTCTCAGAATATATTTACTCTCAGAATATATTTACTCTCAGAATATATTTACACTCAGAACATATTTACCCTCAGAATATATTTACTCTCAGAATATATTTACTCTCAAAATATATTTACTATCAGAATATATTTACTCTCAAAATATATTTACTCTCAGAATATATTTACTCTCAGAATATATTTACTCTCAGAATATCGTAGTGGTTCACTGGTTGCAAGCAAAAGTTTCAAAGCTGTGGGATGTGTCCGTGACGATCATCCAAGGATTACCACGGCGTTTCAGATTTGATAAGTTTATTTGAAAACACCGCGGCCCTGTAAATGAGAACTGACATTTTGAGTGTTTTGTTGTTCTTACATCCATTATTTGAGGCTTACCCCAAATTTTTTGGATGGAAGGGCTTTTAAAAAAAATCATGTGAATGGGAAATTCCAGTAAAGTGGCCATTTAAAGTTTTGAAGGGGGGGGGGGGGTGGGGTGCCATTAGTGATTGGTTCCGGTGCGACTAGTGATTGCTACTGGTGCGACTACCTTGTGATTGGTGCCGGAGCGAGTAGTTATTGGTGCCGGGAAATTAGTGATTGGTGCCGATGCGACTAGTGATTGGTGCCGATGCAACTAGTGATTGGTGCCGGTGCGACTAGTGATTGGTGCCGATGCAACTAGTGATTGGTGCCGGTGCAACTAGTGATTGGTGCCTATGCAACTAGTGATTGGTGCCGATGCAACTAGTGATTGGTGCCGGTGCAACTAGTGATTGGTGCCGGAGCGAGCAGTTATTGGTGCCTGGCAATTAGTGATTAGTGCCGGTGCGACTAGTGATTGGTGCCGGTGCAATTAGTGATAGGTGCCGGTGCAACTAGTGATTGGTGCCGGGCAATTAGTGATTGGTGCCGGTGCAACTAGTGATTGGTGCCGGGCAATTAGTGATTAGTGCCGTGGCGAATAGTGATTGATGCCGGACTCACTTTGCAATTAAAAAAATAATTGGGAAACGCTTGCATGGGTTTATCACCGGCATTGTGTACTTGAAATAAGATAAAATTACAGTGAACCCAGAGTTTGCTTGTATTCAAAGTACAATGAATGAACAGTTGGCATATTCGATTACATTTAAATTAAAATATGTCATCCATGAATCTGTAACTGAGGAACATTTCAAACTTGGCGTGTTTTCTACGATAACATTTCGGAGAATAGTTTTTTTTACTAACTATATACCAGGCACGCAACTGTAATCATAAGAAATTTTGTTTTGGAAATAGCCGAACTGATGCTAGTAGCTTTCCAAACCGAATGAAATTTATAGAGAACTTTCAGCTTTCTATAGGATAGATTTCCTCTCCATTGAAACGTGTGCACATTTTGCTTCTCGGGAGATAAGCTTTACAATGTTAAACTCAACAAAAATTATACATGTTCACCAATGGAACAATCGTAGTCCAGATAGAATTTGGGATATTGACTTTTCTGTAATATTAAAAGAGAGGCCGCCAAATCAAAGTAAATGGACTTTGTTGATGCGATTTATAAGTGTAGGATTCAGACATAACTAAACACGTATCCTTAAAGAACCTGCGCCCTTCAACACAGTCCTTGCTGAGAGTTCCCTGCCTGGCTGGACACAGAAAGAAGTCATACGGACTGCGCTCGTTTGAAGCGATAGCGCCAAAGTTATGCAACAGTTTGCCTCAATCTTTGAGGGAAATTGGAAATGATAAAAAAATAATTTAAGAAACATTTAAAGTCTTTTTTCCCCTTTAAATAGATTTAAGAGCATCAAAGCGCTGTGAGAATCCTATAGCACTGAAATGTTGGGAATAATGGCCTGAAATGTTGGGAATAATGGCCTGAAATGTTGGGAATAATGGCCTGAAATGTTGGGAATAATGGCCTGAAATGTTGGGAATAATGGCCTGAAATGTTGGGAATAATGGCCTGAAATGTTGGGAATAATGGCCTGAAATGTTGGGAATAATGGCCTGATCAAGTTATAAGAACCGAACCAAGGAACACGTGGGTAAGGGAAAACTTGAAGAAAACAAATTTTCGACCAAGGGATGTCACTTAACAACCAAGGCATACGAGTCAACAGTTAGAGCCATGTATCGATTGTGCCCTAACGCGCGCGCGTGTGTGTGTGTGTTTGTGTGTGTGCTTGCAAAGAGATGGGGATGACAATGTTAACCTAATTGCACCAAAGCAAAGGGACACAATTAGCGCACTAGAGAACCCCAACACCCCCTCCCACACTTTCATTTATGGCTAAGAACGTCTCCTATCGTGGGGGCCGGTTTACGTTGAATCAAAAGCTAGTGAGAGAGTGGCATTTGCACACATTGTGTGAGACCATTGTCTGTTGTGAACTCGCACTGAGACGTTTTAAAGAATTATATATCTTTAAATATGGATCGCTGTGTACGAACTGGCTTGATAGTAGAGACGCGTGTTAAAAATAGTGTTCGTCCTTCTACTACTTGAGTAGCCTTGACTTGATCTGTATTTTGTTTAAAAAACAGCTGGTGGAGTTGCTCAATTCGTCAGGCTCGCTCCCTCTTGCCAGTTTCTTCCAATGGCAAGACGTGGTCAAGACGATTTGGCAAGACTTGGTCAAGACGATTTGGCAAGACATGGTCAAGACGATTTGGCAAGACGTGGTCAAGACGATTTGGCAAGACTTGGTCAAGACGATTTGGCAAGACGTGGTCAAGACGATTTGGCAAGACTTGGTCAAGACGATTTGGCAAGACGTGGTCAAGACGATTTGGCAAGACGTGATCAAGACGATTTGGCAAGACGTGGTCAAGACAATTTGGCAAGACGTGGTCAAGACGCGTTGGCAAGACTTGGTCAAGACGATTTGGCAAGACTTGGTCAAGACGATTTGGCAAGACGTGGTCAAGAGGATTTGGCAAGACGTGGTCAAGACGATTTGGCAAGACGTGGTCAGATATTAAACACTATTTATGTTTAAGCTTACCTCTTGCGATAACGTTTGAAATGTATGATAAGATTATAAAGGGAATTAAGCTAACAGAACCGTGGCACCTTTTCAAAGAACCATTTCACCTTTTCACAGAACCGTGACCTTTTCACAGAACCATGGCACCTTTTCACAGAACCATGACACCTTTTCACAGAACCATGGCATCTTTTCACAGAGCCATGGCACCTTTTGACAGAACCATGGCACCTTTTCACAGAACCATGGCATCTTTTCACAGAGCCATTTCACCTTTTCAAGGAACCATGGTACCTTTTCACAGAACCATATGGCACCTTTTCACAGAACCATGACCCCTTTTCACAGAACCATGACCCCTTTTCACAGAACCATGACACCTTTTCACAGAACCCTTAAAAACAAAGTTTTTCGTATAAAACGTTATAAAATTTAATATCGTGTAATGGGGGGGGGGGGGGGGCTGAAAATTTGACAAAACATGCGTACAAGTAATGCAGTTTATAAGAATCCCAATTAGTGCTAACCCCTTCAAGGCTTGCAAGCGCACATTTTTTTCACATCCTTGAACTATATTAATATTCTATTGACCCACCCGCTTTTACACCGCAGATTTATTTCACCAACTATTTCAGAAAAACAAAAAAAGTACGTACCAAACGCACTTGCGATAAATTTTGTAAAGACTCTCGTTTAGCGCAGTTATCGGGAAATTCCCTTCATGTTTCCCTTGAAAAACTGATTGTCGTGTGGGCGAGCTGAAAAATTTGATAGAATGTGTTGTCATCGGAACGAGTCTATGTGCCAAGTTTCAGCTCGATAGATGGAAGTGGGTCAGTTAGCCGTCCAGAGATTTTGCCAGCCAGCCACGAACAAAAGCGAAGTTAATATAAAGGATTTAATTAAACAACATAAAAACAACTTTTTTTTCGTATGAATTAGGCAGTGCCCCCCCCCTCCCCGGCTCTAAATTTAATATTTTTTCACGCCTCTGAAATATATTAATTAATTATAATGACCCACCCGCTTTTACCACACAGTAGATTTATTTCACAAACTATTTCAGAAAAACAAAAAAGAAATGAAAATATTTCGCACTAAACGCACTTTCGATATTTTTATTTAATTTAAAGAATCTCATTTAGCGCAGTTATCGGACAGTTTATTTCGTGAAATCATTTTTTTCTTCATCAAGAAAACAGTTGTTTTTTTTTTGGGGGGGGGGGGGGGGGGGGCGGGGGAAAAGGGGGGGGGTGTCGAGGGTGGTGTTTGTTTGAATCACAAGATGAATATGGAATAAATACAAATACCGGTTACTCTAGATTTGGTTTGAGATTATTTTAGGGTTTTGGAGGAAATTGCGATTTTTGTTTGGAGAAATAAAACTATATATGCCAGGAATTCCTCCATTCCTCTTGCAAGGTAAAACACACGTTTTGACCGCACAGCATTCCAGCCGCCACCAGACCTAAACTGTACACATTTAAGCTAAAATATAAAAAAAAAAAAATAACAGCACTGCTCAAATTAATTTGTTTACTGGATTTGTGATAGTTTGATTGGCTGGACAGAAATGTGAAGCATTATTGCGCTATCGGCGACATTGTATTCGTTTGTTGTCAATGTTGTTATTGAATGGTCAAGGATGCTCTAGCCATTTTTACAAGGTAAATTTTTGCATTACTAAATTTCAAAATGAACTCACGAATATAGAAACCATTACCATGACAGTGTCGTGACCCAACACACTACATTTTACTAAGGGGGTAAGGGGGTTGGCTTCCATCACGCGAGGGTAGGGGATGTACACCCCAGCATCGAGCTGACTAAAAATTTGAATAACAAACATACCCAGTGATTGCCTATTATAATCCATGGCTGATTAAAACATTTTTCACAGCCAAGTTTCTTTTCAAGAACCTGTCGAGAACCGTGTTTTTTGGAGTCAAATCCGATTTGTGGCCGACTGACCGAGCCGCACTCAGCCGCCATATACCGACCACTTTGCTGCTAGGGGATTTGTTTACAAGATGGCCAGTTTAAACTTTTATTTAAAAAAAAAAAATTAAAAATCAAAAACCCAATTCGATTTGAACAAAGATCGTGATAAAACAAAATGTGTGTGAGTGGGGGGGGGGGGGGGGATATACGGTGTTGCTATTTTCTAGTCTCACACGTCCAAGCCACAATCGAGTTCAGTTTCCGCCGGTCGTCTTTGTTTTTGTACATCTGGTGAGCCCTGCCTTGTCGAGGTGCAGATTAAGTGTACGAGATCCTGAATTCACGCTTGTAGCTACGAGGTGGACTAGCTGTTTCAGAAGTGATCGCCTCGTCGATATAAGGGTATCGGGCTACCCGCTCGAGCCCCACGAGTCGGGGGGCCGACAGCTATTGTGGCACTGAAATACGTGACGAGCGTGAGCCGAGGGCACGCCGGAGGTGACGTAAATAACCTGGAAGTGGAAACTTTAATAGGCAGTAAATACGCGCGGGCACTCTTTGAAGATGGCCTCCGGTGACATTTAAGACCCAGGTGACCATATTAATTAATCCTGTTTAATGATTACTGTTGCACCCGATAGTTTCAGTGGTTTCACGGTATTATTTTCGATTACTCTTTTTGTTATAACACACACAGAAACCCCCCCCCCCCCCCCCCCAAAAAAAAAAAAGAAAAAGAAGCAAGAAAGTGCTTAACGATAGGTTTCTTTGTTAATTTTTTTTTTTTTTTACGCTCTTAGGAACTTGGCCGGTGAACTAACTACGATTTAGACAGCTAGGTTGGCATGCGAAACTCGTGATATTCACACAGTGGCGTAGTGAGGGGGGGCAAGGGGGGCATAATGCCCCGGGCGCTACTTTCAAAGGGGCGCCAAATGGTATATTTTACTATAATATTGTATGGTTTTCGAATAGGGGGCGCTAAAAAGGTATTGGGGGGCGCTAAAAAGGTATTGGGGGGGGGCGCTAAAAAGGTATTGTGCCCCGGGCGCGAGTTAAGCTCGCTACGTTACTGTATTCACAGGCGACTACTGGACACTAAATTGTTGTTGTTCTCGTGTCGAGCGAATCAAAGGAATTTGTTTCGAAAATGATCAAAAAATAGATACTTCTCGCTTTTCGATTCGCGGGCACACGAACTGTAACGAACATGCGAACTGTGACGAGCATGTAACGAACATACAAACTGTAACGAACTGAAACGAACACACGAACTGTAACGAACGTACGATTTGTAACGAACATACGAATTGTAACGAACGTACGAACTGTAACGAACATACGAACTGTAACGAACATACGAATTGTAACGAACAGACGAGCTGTAACGAACATAAAATGGTTCAAGATTTTATTGATATATTATATTATATATAAGTGTCCTTACTTTTTTTTTCAGTGATACCAACTATTTACTATTGTATCTTGTTTTCTCGTAATATCTTTTTTTCAACTTTATTTTATGATCGTGGTGCAACGTTGAAATTTTAACCCCCCAAAAAATTAAAAATCTAATATTTAATACAACACTAACACCTTTTGTATGTAAAGACTCTCATTTAGCGCAGTTATCGGGAATTTTCTTTCAGAAGAGAAAAGATCCGCCTAACATTCTTATTACACGGTGCAACATAAACAATTATTCTTCCCAGGCACAATGATCGCTTGAAACCACCTGGACAATACCGCTCTTCCTACACCTATACCGCCTCCTGTACCACTACGAGACAGAGGGCAGAAACGAGACAGAGGGCAGAGACGAGACAGAGGACATAGACGAGACAGATGGCAGAGACGAGACAGAGGGCAGAGACGAGACAGAGGGCAGAGACGAGACAGATGGCAGAGACGAGGCAGAGGGCAGAGACGAGACAGAGGGCAGAGACGAGACAGGGGGCAGAGACGAGACAGAGGACATAGACGAGACAGAGGGCAGAGACGATGCAGAGACGAGACAGAGGGCAGAGACGAGACAGAGGGCAGAGACGAGACAGAGGGCAGAGACGAGACAGAGGGCACAGACGAGACAGAGGGCAGAGACGAGACAGAGGGCACAGACGAGACAGAGGGCAGAGACAAGACAGAGGGCAGAGACGAGACAGAGGGCACAGACAAGACAGAGGGCAGAGACGAGACAGAGGGCACAAACGAGACAGAGGGCAGAGACGAGACAGAGGGCACAGACGAGACAGAGGGCAGAGACGAGACAGAGGGCAGAGACGAGACAGAGGGCACAGACGAGACAGAGGGCACAGACGAGACAGAGGGCAGAGACGAGACAGAGGGCAGAGACGAGACAGAGGGCAGAGACGGACAGAGGGCAGAGACGAGACAGAGGGCAGAGACAGAGAGCAGAGGGTATAGACGAGACAGAGGGCAGAGACGCGACAGAGGACACAGACGAGACAGAGGGCAGAGACGAGACAGAGGGCAGAGACGAGACAGAGGGCACAGACGAGACAGAGGGCACAGACGAGACAGAGGGCACAGACGAGACAGAGGGCAGAGAAGAGACAGAGGGCAGAGACGCGACAGAGGACACAGACGAGACAGAGGGCAGAGACGAGACAGAGGGCAGAGACGAGACAGAGGGCAGAGACGAGACAGAGGGCAGAGACGAGACAGAGGGCACAGACGAGACAGAGGGCAGAGACGAGACAGAGGGCAGAGACGGACAGAGGGCAGAGACGAGACAGAGGGCAGAGACAGAGAGCAGAGGGTATAGACGAGACAGAGGGCAGAGACGAGACAGAGGGCAGAGGGCATAGAGAAGACAGAGGGCATAAACGAGACAGAGGGCAGAGACGAGACAGAGGGCAGAGACGAGACAGAGGGCAGAGACGAGAAAGAGGGCAGAGAAGAGACAGAGGGCATAGACGAGACAGAGGGCAGAGACCAGAAAGAGGGCAGAGAAGAGACAGAGGGCATAGACGAGACAGAGGGCAGAGACGAGACAGAGGGCAGAGAGCAGAGGGTATAGACGAGACAGAGGGCAGAGACGAGACAGAGAGCAGAGGGCATAGACAAGACAGAGGGCATAGACGAGACAGAGGGCAGAGACAGAGTGCAGAGACGAGACAGAGGGCAGAGACGAGAAAGAGGGCAGAGAATAGACAGAGGGCATAGACGAGACAGAGGGCAGAGACCAGAAAGAGGGCAGAGAAGAGACAGAGGGCATAGACGAGACAGAGGGCAGAGACGAGACAGTGGGCTGAGACGAGACAGAGACGTGCCATAGCAGCGAACTCCTCAGACTCCCCATAACCTGACAGAGTGAAATTGCAGTCAATATGTAAAAGACTTTGCGATTTATCACAATCGTCCTCAAATATTAAGGGGGCAGTTCTAGTGATGAAGCGACGAAAATACTAATTTTTGAGAATTTCTGGTATATATATGTTTGATATATATTTGTTTCAAAAACCTTTTTTAAAGATTTCAATTAATTATTAATGATATAAGAAAAGTGTGCAAAATATTATATTGTAAAGCCTATAAATGAGTAAAAAGTCATTTTGTAAACGTTTTTTAATTTTTTACCGATTCGATTCAGGCAGACTACTTATCATCGCCTGACTACATCGTATTTGATATCAACGGAAAGCTTTATTTTCAGAAACTATATATATTTAGCTTCCTATCACGAACGTTATCAAACATTTAAATCGGAGTTAAATCGTGATAAATATGTTGTTTTTCTGACCTTTTTATAGGGTCACCTCATTTTTAACGCATCATCCTTGAATTCTAAATAAAGCATTTGGACTGGTTATACGTGTGAAAAATTTAAGTGTGATCGGTTTCCCTGTAATGAAATTCGATTAGACCGAGCAGTTTGTGCGCTGTAAATATGCATTTTCCCCATTTTGTTTCACCCCCTGGGATGGTGTTACCCGGTGCGGTCCGCGACCCCCTTGTTACGCCACTGTATATATATATATAACAGGACAAATAATCTAGGTTGAAGTTTTTTGCTACTTGTGTCTTCATCTCCATGAGTCAGCATTTGTTATATTTTTAACAAAAGAAGTGATGATGATAAAACAAAAAATAACCTGCATGCTCTTCAGTAAAGCCATCGAACGCCTGTCAGCGATTACAATTTCCGGTACATCGCACTGACACCCGCTTTCATTTTATGAATCCCCCCCCCCCCCCCCCCGGTTCTGTTGACGTAATAATCGGGGTGTGCGCGAGGGGTAGTCCCTAATACCTGTCGCCCGCGTGTAACGTCATCACTCATTAGGCAAAGAGAACAACTTGCCGGGGTCGTACTCGGGTGACAAAACTCCCGAGCAACACCCACACCCAAACCTACACCCCCAACAGCACAAGTGCTGGACGCGAGCTCCTGTCTTAGGGGGGGGGGGTCGTAGTGCTACGTCAATTGCTCTCGCGCCAGTGGATTCCTAAAGACCGGAAGGGATGCACGTACGCCTGGACTGACGTCAGGTAGCTTCCTGACTGAAAAGGAACCGCTGTTGGTACATTGTTGAATAACACAGTGACACAAAAATGACAGCCATCCCCCCCCCTTCCTACTCTCACACAGCACCCTGTCTTTCAGTCCCACGCAACGACCAGTCTTTCACCCCACCACGCACGTAGTTTGTGGACTTACGGGCTTTATTATTCGTGGCGTGGCGTTGAAGTGATACAAGTTGGGTCATTTTTATTATTTTTTTAAACATTAATTGACATCTTCTTACCTCTACAAGCTTTTGATGTCGTCACCAAAAAAAAAGTGGGGGGGGGAATCACTGATGACAATAGGTTTTTAATAACCCACTTCCGGGCACGTGCGCCAACAGTTCTTGTGTCCCCTTCATCTTGTGTTACAGTTTCCTGTTTAGCCATCTAAAAATCAGTGATCCGTCCGACACTGCTATCATCAACTCTTCAGTGTCAGCAAGTCATCCGTGCACAAGTCTGAGGTTCACGCTGGAAAAAAAGATTTAGACGGGAGTGGGGGAAGAGTGTGTGTGTGTGCGTGTGTGTGTGTGTTTTGCATTCTGCAGTAATAACTTTAAATGTATGTCATTAACAACAAAATTTGCTCTTCTTTACACGAGCCTTTTGTCAATGGCAAAAATCTATCAATATGTAGCAGATTTGCTTTTCAATGTGACTAACCCAGGGCCGGCGCTAAGGGATGGCGAAGTCAAGGCCCCGCGTTTGTGGGGCCCCGCGCGTTGCCGTAGTATACTTATAATATACCTGAGCCTACTAATAGTTCCTAATCCAGTCAACACAATATTCGGAGTTAATTAGATGGTCAAATGGTCTGAAGGTCAGTCAGCTTCGTGTTTTCGTTTTTTGTTTTTGACAACCTTGATATTGGTAACAATGGAGCCGCGATGAGTAATTTGGGCCTATTTGTTATAGGAAAAAATAGAAATTTCGGAAATTAAGCGAGTGAACAAATATCCGTTACGACACGTCCCATTATGACCAGCTAGGCCCCAGTACGACACGTCCCATTATGACCAGCAAGGCCCCAGTACGACACGTCCCATTATGACCAGCAAGGCCCCAGTACGGCACGTCCCATTATGGCCAGCAAGGCCCCAGTGCGACTATAACATGTCTTAATATCCTATCGGCGGAATATGTAACGTCAACGGCCCCGCAAAATTCAATTTGCCCAAGGCCCCGCACCCTCCCAGCGCCGGCCCTGTGTAACCATTTATAATGTAACGTTTAAAATCATGAGCTATGTAAGAATTCGCAATAAGTCGGAGGAATAAAATTGTGCATACACTCTAGTCTCAATGTACCCTTTCATCTATCAACATGTTTTGGGTTCCTTGTTCATCCATTTCTAATGAAATCATGGTAACTTTTCGAATTGCGAGCATAAATAACACCTAACATAGTACAAGAATTGCGAGCCTAAATAACACATAACATAGTGCAAGAATTGCGAGCCTAAATAACACCTAACATAGTGCAAGAATTGCGAGCCTAAATAACACCTAACCTAGTGCAAGAATTGCGAGCCTAAATAACATCTAACATAGTACAAGAATTGCGAGCCTAAATAACACATAACATAGTGCAAGAATTGCGAGCCTAAATAACACCTAACCTAGTGCAAGAATTGCGAGCCTAAATAACACCTAACATAGTGCAAGAATTGCAAGCCTAAATAACACATAACATAGTGCAAGAATTGTGAGCCTAATTAACACCTAACATAGCGCAAGAATTGCGAGCCTAAATAACACATAACATAGTGCAAGAATTGCGAGCCTAAATAACACATAACATAGTGCAAGAATTATGAGCAAATTATGCGTTTATTTTAATAATTTTTTTTAAAAGTACGTTCGGAAACGGGTATGTTTTTAAAATCTTTTATATTAACTTCGCGTTTGTTCGTGGCTGGCAAAATCTTCGGACGGCTAAATACCCCACTCACCGTCAACGTATCGAGCTGAAACTCGGCACATGGACTCGTTGCCGATGACCACATTATTTCAAATTTTCAGCCCCTCCCCCCAAAATCTTTTTTTCCTGTTTTTCAAGGGGAAGATGAAGGAAAAATTATGACACTGGTGTCACAAAATAAAATTCCCGATAACTGCTTTAAATGGGATTCTTTTTATAAAAAGAATCGCAAGTGCGTTTTGTGCGTAATATTTTCGGCTAATGTGAAGAGATATCACCATTATGTCATTTGTGTGTTTTGACCCTGGTTCCGATAGGGTCAAAACCCTGGTTCCGATAGGGTCAAAACCCTGGTTCCGATAGGGTCAAAACCCTGGTTCCGATAGGGTCAAAACCCTTGTTCCGATAGGGTCAAAACCCAGGTTAGGGATACGTTTAAGGTTCGGGTAAGGTTTAGTGATAGATTTAGGACCTAAGTTCGCAGGTCGCAGCAACCAAGATGGCGGCCATGGTAAAAAAAAACGCGGTGATATCTCTTCACATTTACCATATTTTCTTTTGTTTTTCGGAAATAGTTGGTGAAATAAATCTGTGGTGTACAAGCAGGTGGGTCATTATAATATCAATATAAAATAATTTTAAAATGCATTTACGGAATGGATAAAAATAAATAAACAAAAGATATTAATTAATAAGTAAAGAGCAAACTACTTTTTTGAAATAAAATTATTTCAAAATATTACCATGACATATTTTTTTTAAAGGTACGAAAAACATGAAATAAATAAAAACTCACTCTAAGCTTTTTAAGAGTCTTGAAGGGGGGAAAAAAACCCCCACAGCATTACGGGTCCGGGGTAAATACATAAAGGTACTTTAGTCCCGATTTTATTTCCCCTGGCCTATTTACCCCAATAACCTATTTACCCCAATAAACTATTTACCCCAATAACCTATTTACCCCAATAACATATTTACACCAATGCAAAATATCTTTAAAAAATCTGGATACAGTAGCAATTAATCATAAATTTATACCGCCTTATTCATATTCTGTTTACTCAAGCACAATAATATTTCTGTAGCCGGCTTTCGCGTTACCATTCACAGAATCAGGCCAAAATAACAAGCGTCTTCTCGGAGGAGAGGAGTTTGAGAGAACAGGAGCTCAGGGGGTTAGCGATGGCAAGGACGTGACATGTTTGTGTAAATGCGGAGCCCTCCGCGAAGAGCTGTGAAAAAAAGGATATTTACCGGTTGCAGTAAAAACTTTAACACCGGTTATGTGTTGTCGCCACATGTTTGACACCGGTTCTGTGTGGTCGCCATATGTTTAACACCGGTTCTGTGTGGCCGCCATATTTTTAACACCGGTTCTGTGTGGCCGCCATATGTTTAACACCGGTTCTGTGTGGCCGCCATATGTTTAACCCCGGTTCTGTGTGGCCGCCATATGTTTAACACCGGTTCTGTGTGGCCGCCATATGTTTAACACCGGTTCTGTGTGGCCGCCATATGTTTAACACCGGTTCTGTGTGGCCGCCATATTTTTAACACCGGTTCTGTGTGGTCGCCATGTGCTTAACACCAGTTTTGTGTAACCACGATGTCACACTACAAAAGCAACCTGTCCAATATTTTTATGTATTTATTGTTTGAATGGTGCGTTTTTAAAAAAAAATATGTTTGTTGGTGTTGTAATGTTGTCTCCTGAAAATATTATTTTGGATGCCTTCACTGACTGCGCATGTCGAGGTCATTACAATATTCTTTCGTATGTCCGACAGTGTTCGCATGTTGACTAGTGTGTATTGTGTTGTTGATGGCTTGGTTTATCTGAGGGCTTGTCTAGGGACACGTCCAACTAGGGACACGTCCAACTAGGGACACGTCCAACTAGGGACACGTCCAACTAGGGACACGTCCAACTAGGGACACGTCCAACTAGGGACACGTCCAACTAGGGACACGTCCAACTAGGGACACGTCCAACTAGGGACACGTCCAACTAGGGACACGTCCAACTAGGGACACGTCCAACTAGGGACACGTCCAACTAGGGACACGTCCAACTAGGGACACGTCCAACTAGGGACACGTCCAACTAGGGACACGTCCAACTAGGGACACGTCCAACTAGGGACACGTCCAACTAGGGACACGTCCAACTAGGGACACGTCCAACTAGGGACACGTCCAACTAGGGACACGTCCAACTAGGGACACGTCCAACTAGGGACACGTCCAACTAGGGACACGTCCAACTAGGGACACGTCCAACTAGGGACACGTCCAACTAGGGACACGTCCAACTAGGGACACGTCCAACTAGGGACACGTCCAACTAGGGACACGTCCAACTAGGGACACGTCCAACTAGGGACACGTCCAACTAGGGACACGTCCAACTAGGGACACGTCCAACTAGGGACACGTCCAACTAGGGACACGTCCAACTAGGGACACGTCCAACTAGGGACACGTCCAACTAGGGACACGTCCAACTAGGGACACGTCCAACTAGGGACACGTCCAACTAGGGACACGTCCAACTAGGGACACGTCCAACTAGGGACACGTCCAACTAGGGACACGTCCAACTAGGGACACGTCCAACTAGGGACACGTCCAACTAGGGACACGTCCAACTAGGGACACGTCCAACTAGGGACACGTCCAACTTGGGACACGTCCAACTAGGGACACGTCCAACTTGGGACACGTCCAACTAGGGACACGTCCAACTAGGGACACATCCAACAAGCCAGCTCGCTGTTGAAAATCAATCGCAGAGTTTGCTTTAACAAGCCGAACAGCCGCAAACAGCTTTGCTGCTCGTTGGTAGCCGAGTTTCCTTTCATCGCCAACCAGTTTTCAGGTCTTGTATTAAGAAAAATTGCCGTTGGACTGTTAAATAATTGTCGGTTCAGTACACCCCCATCCCCCCACCCGGGTCAACATTTTTCTTCCCCAAAACACAAAAGCACACACCCCTCAAAGTTATTATATACGCAGCACCAGCACCAGCACCGTGGACAATGTTTGGAATACAATTGTATCCATTTTACGAGAAACCTGTCTGAATGGACAAACTTTTTTTTTTAACATAAAGACATTTATCATAATCTTTGTTGAGCTTCCACTTGAGAGCACTGTTGAAAGGCTGGTTGCCTGTTTGTCCGCCCACTCATTGCCTACGTGTGACCGCTGTTTACGCATCATTTAACAACCATGTCTTTAGATAATGCAAGGGTTGCCAGCGGGGGGGGGGGGAAGAAGGGGGGAGGGGGGCTAGCTAACATCTCGGTTTTTTTTAACGTCTCTTACTCTTTAAGCTTCACCGTTTATCTCCACCTTTTTTGATGAGCTTTTAAACACGACAGTGGTGCTTGAAGGCAGTGACCTGGGCGATAGTAGACCTACGCAAGCAATCTTAGACCCATATGTATCAAACTGGTATCGTGAGGGGTTTGAGTGTGGTCAACTGGGCTATTTGGCCCGGGGCACTGTTTCAAATTTAAACAAATTAAAGATTTTCTAGTAATCTGTGACGTCATAGCAATAGCTTACAGACAACATAATTTCACGGTGACGTCATAGCAATAGCTTACAGACAACATAGTGTCACGGTGACGTCATAGCAATAGCATAGTCGTCACGGTGGCGTCATAGCAATAGCTTACAGACAACATATTGTCACGATGACGTCATAGCAAGTGACAAGATGGCGGCCGTGTGAGACATCGCAGTGAAATCTCTCCACATTTTTTTGGAATGTTTCTCTCAAATTTTTATGCGTGCATAGTTGGATATTGTTTATTAGCTGAACTTTTCCCTCATAACAATCAACAGTGTTGAAGCTCTGGGGTGGCAGTGTGTAATTTCTTAACAACACTACGTAGAACGCTGTGTAGCAATCACTCACGTTGTTTTGACAGTCTGAGAAATTAACTTGAAAGAATAGCCCTGCCTTCACGACTCATCGACTAGACTGCGTCAGCTGTGTACCCCTAACAGCTATCTCCTTGGTAGCGAAATTCTTACACGATGTCGAACAATTTGTTAAATAAAAAAGAAAACTGCAAGAGTTTTTCGTGGGGGGGAGGGGGAAGAAGGAAGATGGGATCTCGACATTCAGCTCCCACGACAATAGTGCGTCAACGAAAACTGGCGATGTTACCATTGGGCTCATTAGTGTGCAGTCAATTGTCTCTCTATGATGAGATTTCATGCGCGCCTAACAGGCAGCAGTGAGACCTCTCGAACATTTTTGCAAATCGACGCGCCGTGAGCATGCTATCATAGCATGGAAATGAGCGCTATATCAGTACTCAAATCAATCAATAGCAAAAACTTATAGCACGAATCAATGACAGATTTAATTCTTCTAAAATTTTCTATTTTTTAGTTTTAAAAAAATATAATAATTTCTTTTAATCCTTTAGTTGCCGAGAATAAAGCCTTTCGAAACATATGGGGCAGAGATTATCCTCGTCTTATGGCGGATGTTGAAAGTTTATAATGTGACGTAACTTCCTCCCGCTTGGGTTGAGACAAGGAGGCCTCGACCAGTCCGATGCTCGGGGGCCTGATTCCTCCTCAATTTAGTTAACAAAGCCTGCACCTCACACCCCCCCTATTTTGGTTTTTAGTTCACCTGCACACTTAAGTCATTTCTTCTGTTTCCATTCTTCACTCTCTAACATGACAACATGCAGTGCAAAGTCAAATATCCTCCAATTCTAAGTCAATTATCCTCCATTTCTAAGTCAAATATCCTCCATTTCTAAGTCAAATATCCTCCAATTCTAAGTCAAATATCCTCCATTTCTAAGTCAAATATCCTCCATTTCTACTATTAGCTAATTGTTAACAAAATTACCCTTTTTAAATTTAATTATAAAAAAAATATATTTCTTAAAATAAATATTATCTGGTCATTTCCTAGAGAGACAGTGTGAGGCAACAATAACAACCTAACGACAGAGACAGCGTGAGGCCACACTAACAACCTAACGACAGAGACAGTGTGAGGCTACACTAACAACCTAACGACAGAGACAGTGTGAGGCCACACTAACAACCTAACGACAGAGACAGTGTGAGGCCACACTAACAACCTAACGACAGAGACAGTGTGAGGCCACACTAACAACCTAACGACAGAGACAGTGTGAGGCCACACTAACAACCTAACGACAGAGACAGTGAAGCCACACTAACAACCTAACGACAGAGACAGTGTGAGGCCCCAATAACAACCTAACGACAGAGACAGTGTGAGGCCACACTAACAACCTAACGACACCTACAGCGTGAGGCCACAATAACAACCTAACGACAGAGACAGTGTGAGGCCACACTGACAACCTAACGACACCTACAGTGTGAGGCCACACTAACAACCTAATGACACCTACAGTGTGAGGCCACAATAACAACCTAACCACAGAGACAGCGTGAGGCCACACTAACAACCTAATGACACCTACAGCGTGAGGCCACAATAACAACCTAACGACAGAGACAGTGTGAGGCCACACTAACAACCTAACGACAGAGACAGTGTGAGGCCACAATAACAACCTAACGACAGAGACAGTGTGAGGCCACAATAACAACCTAACGACAGAGACAGTGTGAGGCCACAATAACAACCTAATGACAGAGACAGTGTGAGGCCACACTAACAACCTAACGACACCTACAGCGTGAGGCCACAATAACAACCTAACGACAGAGACAGTGTGAGGCCACCCTAACAACCTATAACGACAGAGACAGCATGGGGGCACACTAACAACATAACTGCAGAGACAGTGTGGGGCCACACTAACAACCTAACCCCATAGACAGTGTGACACTAACAACCTAACGAATTGAAAAGAAGAAAATGAATTTGACCACTCGTTGTCATCTTCACTATACAATGAAATAACCATGGCGATTTTTTTGTTTAGTACAACACGTGCTGGTCAATGAAAAGATCTGATCTTTAGACCTTCACCGGTTCGAGATACGTATTGAGATTAGCATTTTTTCCGCTCGTGTGTGTGTGTATCCATACCACGGCAAACAAAATGTTTAAGGCACTAAAGAACAGGCCAGGTCCGACTGAATGTATTCAATGACCACTATTGTTCAGCGCTTTGGTGTGTCTTTACTGCGATGGCGTTGTTGTTAACAAGCTGCGTTGCCTTTTTTTTCCCACCCCCTTTCAACCACTCCCCAGTCCAAAATACAATGATATTTGACGGGGAGTAAAACTTGATATCAATAATGGTTGGAAATGTTTCGTGAGTTTTACGATTTATGTTTTGAAAAACTCTGCTGTTTTCAAATTTTCATTGTTAATCTTTTCTTTGTACATTTATTCTATTTTTTCCGGCAGTGTGTTTTTTTTTTTCCCCTTCTCCGATAGATTCTTTGTTGCGCTTCTTACTCACGAAAAATCATTTTTAAAAAACAACTTTATTTATTCTATATGTACATATAATATATCTATATACTATATATATTCTAGCAAATATACCCGGAATACTCGGGTTTGTATTCGGAAAAGCACAAATTTCTAAAGCGCTTTCAGCGTACACGTAACTTTAGGTCCTTGTCAAAAATGATAAACCAAATCTCTGAGGTACCAATTAAAAATGAGAATTTTCGCCTATAAAAAGACTGATTTATGTAACAACTCTTGTAAAAATTAAATACGGGGCCAATCACGTTTCATTCAATATTCAAGCTGGACACAGCCAAAAACCAATCTTAACTTTCAAAAGTTGTTTTATTATTTTTTTTTTAAAAAGGTAATTCATCAATTTTCATCATCCCAAAAGGGGCCATTTTTAGTTATCCATAAGATGTACGGGAACTATAAAAATCATTCAGATAACTATTCAAATTAGTTATTCTAATTAATTCCATTAAAATCGGTTTCGCGCACAGACATATTTTCTCCTGTATATTATAGCATATTTGCTAGTTTGAAATAAACTTGGGCATGCCCTACCCCCACACAAACCCCACCCCCACTTTTTTTTTCCGTTTTTTTCGACTGGAGAAGATGTTGATATTATGAGATTGAAGTCCACCGATACTTTAAAAGGATTATGAAAGGTATGTTCCCCAAGTTTGGCCTGGATGCAACAGTTGACGTAGAGGATAGCACTGTAACCCAAGCCTTCGTGTAGCGCTCTGGCTAGTACTAGTATACTATTATAAGGAAAACATTTTGTAAAGAGCCATTCACTCTCCTTTGGAACTTCATTGAAATTAAAAAGAAAAAAAAAACTCCAAAGGAGGTTTCATAACATTTGAGGCAAATTCATAGAAATGTGTAGAAGCTTAAGGACAATAAAAAGGACATTTATCATTATCTTAAAATCATTATAAGAAAACTGAAAGTTCTAGAATAAGATAGAAACTTCAAGAAGATTTTAAAAAGATGAATTCATTGTTACCGAGGAAATTCCCCAAAAAGGTTTAGAAATTTATTCTAAAAGTCCCATACTCTTTTTAGATCCCGTTGACATTTTCATAATCTTCATTTAGTTATATATCTACGTGGAACAATCTAGAACTTGCTTGGAAAATTCTATATTTTTGTAACCTTTAAATAACTTGTTTAAAAATAACTATTTTTTTTATAAAATCATTATTTCTATACTATAACTTCCAAAACAAAGATTAGTAGCCCTAGACGTTTTCTATTAAAGCTAGATTGAGGGCCCCGATGGTGACACCCTTTCTATAGGCGGACTTTCCATTTATCACTAAGATAGGAACCCAAAATTATTCTTCATCCGATAAATAGTCAAGTTAGAATTGAAAATCTTTTTTTTTTAAGCCTATAACTTCCAAGTCCACATATATTTCAGAAGTAAACATTTTCTGTAGTGGCGACATTATCAATATGGTTAGTGGTTACACGCGTGCAAGGATGACACGGTGACGAGGGCAGAATAATGCCGCAGTGGTGGGTGATGTTTTCTCCTCAGCTCCGTGGTAACTCTGGACCCTGCTTCCGGGGCCCCCTACCTATGTTCCATGCCTAGGGCCTCCAGAATCCTAAGAACGGCTCTGGACTGGGAGATTTAAAAACAAATATCAAACCCTATTAACATTTTCTTCTGAATAATTAATTTTAAATCCCAAGTTTGATCCCAAGTTTGATGCCAAGTTTGATCAAGATCTATTACGGTAATCCATGTAGAAACGTATGCAGTATTAACATACATCTTTTCTTATGTAGAGTAAATTATTTATTTTAAAGTCTTTATGAGAGATTATAGTTTTTTTAAAGACATACAACTAATAGAAAATAACCATTGACTTATTGATGAGTACCGGTACGACTTTATATGGTTCCTTACTATTCAGTGTCTTGCACCATGTCTTGCACCGTGTCTTGCACAGTGTCTTGCACAGTGTCTTGTACAGTGTCTTGCACCGTGTCTTGCATCGTGTCTTGCACCGTGTCTTTCATAGTGTCTTGCACCGTGTCTTTCACAGTGTCTTGCACCGTTTCTTTCACGGTGTCTAGCACCGTGTCTTGCACCGTGTCTTGCACCGTGTCTTTCACAGTGTCTTGTACCGTTTCTTTCACGGTTATAGCACCGAGTCTTGCACCGTGTCTTGCAAAGTGTCTTGCACCTTGTTTAACTCTACTACTCCCGTGTCATTATCTGATGCCAGTAAACAATCTAGACATAGACTTATTGCGTCTGGCACTTAAGAAGCTTAAAATGAATGTACGACATGTAAGTATTATAATTACATTTAAAAAGTGAACTCTACTATCGACTGGAATTGTCCCGTGGGTAACTAACTGTGCCGTTGAGACATTGTTCCGTGTGTAACTAACTGTGCCGTTAAGACATTGCTCCGTGTGTAACTAACTGTGCCGTTGAGACATTGTTCCGTGTGTAGCCAACTGTGCCGTTGAGACATTGTTCCGTGTGTAACTAACTGTGCCGTTGAGACATTGTTCCGTGGATAACTAACTGTGCCGTTGAGACATTGTTCCGTGGGTAAAAAACTGTGCCGTTGAGACATTGTTCCATGTGTAACCAACTGTGCCGTTGAGACATTGTTCCGTGGGTAAAAAACTGTGCCGTTGAGACATTGTTCCGTGGTTAACTAACTGTGCCGTTGAGAAATTGTTCCGTGTGTAACTTACGGTGCCGTTGAGACATTTTTCCGTGTGTAACTAACTGTGCCGTTGAGACATTGCTCCGTATGTAACTAACTGTTCCGTTGAGACATTGCTCCGTATGTAACTTACGGTGCCGTTGAGACATTGTTCAGTGGGTAACTAACTGTGCAGTTGAGAAATTGTTCCGTGTGTACCTAACTGTGCCGTTGAGACATTGTTCCGTATGTAACTAACGGTGCCGTTGAGACATTTTTCCGTGTGTAACTAACTGTGCCGTTGAGACATTGTTCCGTATGTAACTAACGGTGCCGTTGAGACATTGTTCCGTATGTAACTAACGGTGCCGTTGAGACATTGCTCCGTATGTAACTAACGGTGCCGTTGAGACATTGTTCCGTATGTAACTAACGGTGCCGTTGAGACATTGTTCCGTATGTAACTAACTGTGCCGTTGAGACATTGTTCCGTATGTAACTAACTGTGCCGTTGAGACATTGCTCTGTATGTAACTAACTGTGCCGTTGAGACATTGTTCCGTATGTAACTAACTGTGCCGTTGAGACATTGTTCCGTATGTAACTAACTGTGCCGTTGAGACATTACTCCGTATGTAACTAACGGTGCCGTTGAGACATTGTTCCGTATGTAACTAACTGTGCCGTTGAGACATTGTTCCGTATGTAACTAACTGTGCCGTTAAGACATTGCTCCGTATGTAACTAACTGTGCCGTTGAGACATTGTTCCTTATGTAACTAACTGTGCCGTTGAGACATTGTTCCGTATGTAACTAACTGTGCCGTTGAGACATTGTTCCGTATGTAACTAACTGTGCCGTTGAGACATTGCTCCGTATGTAACTAAATGTGCCTTTGAGACATTGCTCCGTGTGTAACTAAATGTGCCGTTGAGACATTGTTCCGTGTGTAACTAACTGTGCCGTTGAGACATTGTTCAGTTGGGTAACTAACTGTGCCGTTGAGACATTGCTCCGTATGTAACTAACTGTGCCGTTGAGACATTGCTCCATATGTAACTAACTGTGCCGTTGAGACATTGCTCTGTATGTAACTAACTGTGCCGTTGAGACATTGCTCTGTATGTAACTAACTGTGCCGTTGAGACATTGCTCCGTATGTAACTAACTGTGCCGTTGAGACATTGCTCTGTATGTAACTGTGCCGTTGAGACATTGCTCTGTATGTAACTTACGGTGCCGTTGAGACATTGTTCAGTTGGGTAACTAACTGTGCCGTTGAGACATTGCTCTGTATGTAACTTACGGTGCCGTTGAGACATTGTTCAGTTGGGTAACTAACTGTGCCGTTGAGACATTGCTCTGTATGTAACTAACTGTTCCGTTGAGACATTGCTCTGTATGTAACTAACTGTGCCGTTGAGACATTGCTCTGTATGTAACTAACTGTGCCGTTGAGACATTGCTCTGTATGTAACTAACTGTGCCGTTGAGACATTGCTCCGTATGTAACTAACTGTGCCGTTGAGACATTGCTCTGTATCTAACTAACTGTGCCGTTGAGACATTGCTCTGTATGTAACTTACGGTGCCGTTGAGACATTGTTCAGTTGGGTAACTAACTGTGCCGTTGAGACATTGCTCTGTATGTAACTAACTGTGCCGTTGAGACATTGCTCTGTATGTAACTAACTGTGCCGCTGAGACATTGCTCCGTATGTAACTAACTGTGCCGTTGAGACATTGCTCTGTATGTAACTAACTGTGCCGTTGAGACATTGCTCTGTATGTAACTAACTGTGCCGTTGAGACATTGCTCTGTATGTAACTAACTGTGCCGTTGAGACATTGCTCTGTATGTAACTAACTGTGCCGTTGAGACATTGCTCTGTATGTAACTAACTGTGCCGTTGAGACATTGCTCTGTATGTAACTAACTGTGCCGTTGAGACATTGCTCTGTATGTAACTAACTGTGCCGTTGAGACATTGCTCAGTTGGGTAACTAACTGTGCCGTTGAGACATTGCTCCGTATGTAACTAACTGTGCCGTTGAGACATTGCTCTGTATGTAACTAACTGTGCCGTTGAGACATTGCTCTGTATGTAACTAACTGTGCCGTTGAGACATTGCTCCGTATGTAACTAACTGTGCCGTTGAGACATTGCTCTGTATGTAACTAACTGTGCCGTTGAGACATTGCTCTGTATGTAACTTACGGTGCCGTTGAGACATTGTTCAGTTGGGTAACTAACTGTGCCGTTGAGACATTGCTCTGTATGTAACTAACTGTGCCGTTGAGACATTGCTCTGTATGTAACTAACTGTTCCGTTGAGACATTGCTCTGTATGTAACTAACTGTGCCGTTGAGACATTGCTCTGTATGTAACTAACTGGGCCGTTGAGACATTGCTCTGTATGTAACTAACTGTGCGGTTGAGACATTGCTCCGTATGTAACTAACTGTGCCGTTGAGACATTGCTCTGTATGTAACTAACTGTGCCGTTGAGACATTGCTCTGTATGTAACTTATGGTGCCGTTGAGACATTGTTCAGTTGGGTAACTAACTGTGCCGTTGAGACATTGCTCTGTATGTAACTAACTGTGCCGTTGAGACATTGCTCTGTATGTAACTAACTGTGCCGTTGAGACATTGCTCCGTATATAACTAACTGTGCCGTTGAGACATTGCTCTGTATGTAACTAACTCTGCCGTTGAGACATTGCTCTGTATGTAACTAACTGTGCCGTTGAGACATTGCTCTGTATGTAACTAACTGTGCCGTTGAGACATTGCTCTGTATGTAACTAACTGTGTCGTTGAGACATTGCTCTGTATGTAACTAACTGTGCCGTTGAGACATTGCTCTGTATGTAACTAACTGTGCCCTTGAGACATTGCTCTGTATGTAACTAACTGTGCCGTTGAGACATTGCTCTGTATGTAACTAACTGTGCCGTTGAGACATTGTTCAGTTGGGTAACTAACTGTGCCGTTGAGACATTGTTCCGTATGTAACTAACTGTGCCGTTGAGACATTGTTCAGTTGGGTAACTAACTGTGCCGTTGAGACATTGCTCTGTATGTAACTAACTGTGCCGTTGAGACATTGCTCTGTATGTAACTAACTGTGCCGTTGAGACATTGCTCCGTATGTAACTATCTGTGCCGTTGAGACATTGCTCTGTATGTAACTAACTGTGCCGTTGAGACATTGCTCTGTATGTAACTTACGGTGCCGTTGAGACATTGTTCAGTTGGGTAACTAACTGTGCCGTTGAGACATTGCTCTGTATGTAACTAACTGTGCCGTTGAGACATTGCTCTGTATGTAACTAACTGTGCCGTTGAGACATTGCTCCGTATGTAACTAACTGTGCCGTTAAGACATTGCTCTGTATGTAACTAACTGTGCCGTTGAGACATTGCTCTGTATGTAACTAACTGTGCCGTTGAGACATTGCTTTGTATGTAACTAACTGTGCCGTTGAGACATTGCTCTGTATGTAACTAACTGTGCCGTTGAGACATTGCTCTGTATGTAACTAACTGTGCCGTTGAGACATTGCTCTGTATGTAACTAACTGTGCCGTTGAGACATTGCTCTGTATGTAACTAACTGTGCCGTTGAGACATTGCTCAGTTGGGTAACTAACTGTGCCGTTGAGACATTGCTCCGTATGTAACTAACTGTGCCGTTGAGACATTGCTCTGTATGTAACTAACTGTGCCGTTGAGACATTGCTCTGTATGTAACTAACTGTGCCGTTGAGACATTGCTCCGTATGTAACTAACTGTGCCGTTGAGACATTGCTCTGTATGTAACTAACTGTGCCGTTGAGACATTGCTCTGTATGTAACTTACGGTGCCGTTGAGACATTGTTCAGTTGGGTAACTAACTGTGCCGTTGAGACATTGCTCTGTATGTAACTAACTGTGCCGTTGAGACATTGCTCTGTATGTAACTAACTGTTCCGTTGAGACATTGCTCTGTATGTAACTAACTGTGCCGTTGAGACATTGCTCTGTATGTAACTAACTGGGCCGTTGAGACATTGCTCTGTATGTAACTAACTGTGCGGTTGAGACATTGCTCCGTATGTAACTAACTGTGCCGTTGAGACATTGCTCTGTATGTAACTAACTGTGCCGTTGAGACATTGCTCTGTATGTAACTTATGGTGCCGTTGAGACATTGTTCAGTTGGGTAACTAACTGTGCCGTTGAGACATTGCTCTGTATGTAACTAACTGTGCCGTTGAGACATTGCTCTGTATGTAACTAACTGTGCCGTTGAGACATTGCTCCGTATATAACTAACTGTGCCGTTGAGACATTGCTCTGTATGTAACTAACTCTGCCGTTGAGACATTGCTCTGTATGTAACTAACTGTGCCGTTGAGACATTGCTCTGTATGTAACTAACTGTGCCGTTGAGACATTGCTCTGTATGTAACTAACTGTGTCGTTGAGACATTGCTCTGTATGTAACTAACTGTGCCGTTGAGACATTGCTCTGTATGTAACTAACTGTGCCCTTGAGACATTGCTCTGTATGTAACTAACTGTGCCGTTGAGACATTGCTCTGTATGTAACTAACTGTGCCGTTGAGACATTGTTCAGTTGGGTAACTAACTGTGCCGTTGAGACATTGTTCCGTATGTAACTAACTGTGCCGTTGAGACATTGTTCAGTTGGGTAACTAACTGTGCCGTTGAGACATTGCTCTGTATGTAACTAACTGTGCCGTTGAGACATTGCTCTGTATGTAACTAACTGTGCCGTTGAGACATTGCTCCGTATGTAACTATCTGTGCCGTTGAGACATTGCTCTGTATGTAACTAACTGTGCCGTTGAGACATTGCTCTGTATGTAACTTACGGTGCCGTTGAGACATTGTTCAGTTGGGTAACTAACTGTGCCGTTGAGACATTGCTCTGTATGTAACTAACTGTGCCGTTGAGACATTGCTCTGTATGTAACTAACTGTGCCGTTGAGACATTGCTCCGTATGTAACTAACTGTGCCGTTAAGACATTGCTCTGTATGTAACTAACTGTGCCGTTGAGACATTGCTCTGTATGTAACTAACTGTGCCGTTGAGACATTGCTTTGTATGTAACTAACTGTGCCGTTGAGACATTGCTCTGTATGTAACTAACTGTGCCGTTGAGACATTGCTCTGTATGTAACTAACTGTGCCGTTGAGACATTGCTCTGTATGTAACTAACTGTGCCGTTGAGACATTGCTCTGTATGTAACTAACTGTGCCGTTGAGACATTGTTCAGTTGGGTAACTAACTGTGCCGTTGAGACATTGCTCCGTATGTAACTAACTGTGCCATTGAGACATTGTTCAGTTGGGTAACTAACTGTGCCGTTGAGACATTGCTCTGTATGTAACTAACTGTGCCGTTGAGACATTGCTCCGTATGTAACTAACTGTGTCGTTGAGACATTGTTCTGTATGTAACTAACTGTGCCGTTGAGACATTGCTCTGTATGTAACTAACTGTGCCTTTGAGACATTGCTCCGTATGTAACTAACTTTGCCGTTGAGACATTGCTCCGTATGTAACTAACTGTGCCGTTGAGACATTGCTCTGTATGTAACTAACTGTGCCGTTGAGACATTGTTCTGTATGTAACTAACTGTGCCGTTGAGACATTGCTCCGTATGTAACTAACTGTGCCGTTGAGACATTGCTCCGTATGTAACTAACTGTGCCGTTGAGACATTGCTCCGTATGTAACTAACTGTGCCGTTGAGACATTGTTCTACACACATAAAATGCATCCACCCATTCAGTGACGTAGTTTTATTTGCGATCCCCCCCCCCTTCTCCGCCTTTGTCCACCTCTACTGGGCTTTGAAACCTGAAAACTAGGAAAATGAAAAAAAAAAAAAAAAAATTGCCAAAATTAATTATAGAAAAATGGGTAGTGCACATGGGTAGTGCACATGGGTAGTGCACATGGGTAGTGCACATGGGCAGTGCACATGGGTAGTGCACATGGGTAGTGCACATGGGTAGTGCACATGGGTAGTGCACATGGGTAGTGCACATGGGTAGTGCACATGGGTAGTGCACATGGGTAGTGCACATGGGTAGTGCATACTATGTCTGAAAAAGGTTTCTTGCCGACACGTTCAATGATTTGTTGCGTTTTTTTTTCTTCAGGTTTTCCCATCTTTCCTTTCGCTCTTTTCCCCTTTTTCCAATCTTATTGCAGTCTCTCCATCAGAACTCCCCCCTTATTACCATTTATATTTACCTTATTATATTTATATTTTGTCTCTTTCCTCCAAGTTTCTCAATTTTTTCCAAATAATGCTCTAAAATACTTTTAGGTAAAAACATGTGTCACCCCTTTCCAAAATAATGAATCATTCTTCTGCGTTTGTAATCCTAACCCTCATGATTTACCGTTAAAGTTTTCAGAAAGAAATGTTTAAAAAAAAAAAAAAAAAAAAAATCCTGTATTTAATCAGCTGATGCAAGGTGAGATTCGCTTCTATTGTTTCTTAAACTCTTGCCGCAGATGTCTGTCATTGACCAACCCTTTATTCAACATTCACGGGAGAGGGCTTCGTAATCCTGCTACCCGCTGACATTTAAAAAAAAAAAAAAACCTTGGTGACCATGCGTCGGTGTCTCTTCAAACTCGGCCCAACATCTCCCAGAAGTATGACCTTACAAAAACATACCCCTCTTGCCAGCCAGCGTGGGGTTGTCTGGGTGACACCAAGGAGTGGCATAGCGCGTACGACCACGCCAAGATTCTGCAACCTGGGGATGAGTTAGATTACGTATCTGCAACGCTGTTAAATGCCAAACAAGACACTCTCGAACCGAATTCGCCAAAACTCAGCAGGAAGCCCGTGCTCTGAATATTTTTTTTTGGGGGGGGGGGGGGGGGGGAAGGGGGGGGGAACACACACAAAACACTAATAATTTCTCGGGTTGTCACGGTGTGTGAAGGTAGAGAATGAAGTGGTCTCCGTGAGTAAGAGCGCCCCCTAGATTACGTGTGTGCTCAAATATTGTTTACATCTGCCTCTTACGGAAACGGTACCCTGCCTCTTCACCGCGAGCTGAGGGGCAATAAAACTCGAGGCAAACAATTACTGAAGAGGCGAATCGGTCCCTCCTTGAAGCTCTCGTTGTTTCACTGTTATTTAGACTTCAGGACATCTGGGCTTCACGCCTCGTGCCGCAATTCCTCGACACGAGACTGCGCGTGGGTTGAGAGCGCATGCTTAATCGGGGATTTAAAAAAAAATATATTTAAAAAAAAAAGAAAAAGATTGGCAAATTTCAGGTTAATTCAACCTAACATTTTCCCTTTTATTGGTTACAGTTGCGCCCCATCCCTCCCCATACTTTAGGGGCACACGACTGGTTAGTAAACCAGATTTACAAACAACGAGACTTTCCAGGCGTTGAGGGCAGAGCGTTGATTCACCGTGACTTTTGTCGCCACTCAATAGCTGTCATCACAATGCAGCGATAAGGAAGCGTGGCGCCCAGACATGGTGTGCACTCCCGATTTTTCTAGAAGACAATCTAAAGCCAAAGCCAAGGTGATGTGGGCCACAATCCCCCCCCCCCCCTTTCCTTCGCCCACAATCTTATCATCCACCGTCCTGAAATTTTCTGGCTCATTCAAAGTCGTCATAGAATGTCATAGATGAAAGACACGCTAAGAATTTCAGTTCGCTCGCATGTGACCAAAAAAAAAAAAGGGGGGGGGGGGATAATCCTATACCGACTTCTTTTTGCTGGAAAGCTCAATCGGTTTTCTTGAAATACGCCCTCGCACCGATTCGATATCGCATTATAATTGCATTTTTATTCTCTCTTCGAAGACAGAACAATAGAGAGAATAGGACAGGGGAGGGGTGGAGCGAGAACGAGAAGAAACGGTGGAGCCCCGTTCATGTTGGTGCTGTTTATGATTACCCATTGTCTCAGGCGGAAGACGCATTGTCTCAGATCAAGTTACCATTGTCTCAGATCAAGTTACCATTGTCTCAGATCAAGTTAACAATGTCTCAGATCAAGTTACCATTGTCTCAGATCAAGTTAACAATGTCTCAGATCAAGTTACCATTGTCTCAGATCAAGCTACCATCGTCTCAGATCAAGTTACCATTGTCTCAGATCAAGCTACCATCGTCTCAGATCAAGTTACCATTGTCTCAGATCATGTCACCAATGTCTCAGATCAAGCTACCATTGTCTCAGATCAAGTTACCGTGGTCTCAGCTCAAGCTACCATTGTCTCAGATCAAGCTACCATTGTCTCAGATCAATTTACCATGGTCTCAGATCAAGTTACCAATGTGTCAAGCCGGGGGCACTCTTTGGATGCTGGTGATTCTTTTTAATTAAAAAAAAAAAAAAAATAAAAACCTTGCATGTCTATCGATTTGTTTTCCCGTTGGTTGTAAAACACGCGTTTTGTCAACGCTTATACACGAAGTCCTTATGTCCGACCGGGACACGCCCGATGGAGAAAGAGAATGGGATCTCAGATGGGTCTAACTACCAAGTATATTCTCTTTGCATAAATCTTGGACCCACCTCTTCACTGTTGGATCAATTGTTTTTTTTATTTCATTTTTTAAAATAGTCAAATTTGAACGATAAAGGTTTCCGCCATCCGTTAAGCTTGGCATAGCTTGTGCAAGCTCGGGTTAACTCAGGAATTTAACTCAGCAATTTAACTCAGCAATTAAACTCAGCAATTTAACTCAGCAATTTAACTCGACAATTTAACTCGGCAATTTAACTCAGCAATTTAAATCGGCAATTTAACCATATAACTCAGTAAGTTTACCCAGCAATTTAACCGTATAACTCAGTAATTTAACTCAGCAATTTAACCCTATAGCGCAGTAATTTAACTCAGAAATTTAACCTTATAACTCAGTAAGTTAACTCAGCAATTTAACTTTATAACTTAGAGAGTTAACTCAACAATTTAACCTTATAACTCAGTAAGTTAACTCAGCAATTTAACATTATACCTTAGCAATTAACATGACAGCTTAACTCATCAAATTTAACCTTATAACTCAGTAATTTACTCACGTATTTAACTCAGTATTTAGTCATTAATCTAGTTCAAACATTTTACATAGGAATTTATCTCAATAATGTAACAAAGAAGTTTAATTTAAACTTAGTAATTTGACTTAGGAATTTAACTCATTAATTTAATTTAACATAGAAATTAAACTTGGTGATTTAACATAGAAATTTAATTCAGTAATTTATTTATAAACTAAATGAAGAAATTATAATTTTATGAATCTCTGAAATAGTTGATGGAGCTTGACGTTAAGCCCCCCCCCCCACCCCACCTTTACACCTCTTGCCCAAATTACACAATCGCTAAAGTTGTTCCTTTGAGTTTGCTGGCAGCTGCACGTACGTCCCGCAGACCTGTACAGCGCAAAGATTCACGGCCCGTGCTCACAGGCATAGTTTCCCCCTTTTATGCCACAGCCTGCATTTTCGTTTTCGAAAGGGGTTAAGGGGGAGGGGGACTAAATTAAGCGAAAAGAAGGCCCCAGTTAGGATTTGTAAAAATAAGTTTTTTTTTAATACATGACCCACCCCCCACCCCCTTTACACCTTCTGTTTGGATTAGAATCGAAGGACACGATGACCCGGAGTTTCCTTGCCCCCCCCCCCACCCTTTATCCTACCATGTCACGGGGATCATGGGACGTCTTGTGGGCCAGTTCATGGCATCGGACACAGAGAATAGCGCATCGGATTGACTGCTGCCGCACGCTATTTAAATTCTCTTCATCTCCTCTTGTTTTGGGGCCCTTTGTGGGGGAAATAGAGAACAAATCGTTTGGTGACGAGAAGAAATACACATTCATCGTTAAAGCATGTTCTTCACACCTTTTAAAGAAAAACGTGAAACTCCCCCCCCCCCCCCCCCCCCAACCAGTACCGAACAGCTGATTCGAGCATTGTGCTCAGTTTTTTTATTATTTTAAATATTTTTTTAAAGAATTACATAATTTGTACATTTAAACACCCTTAGCTCTAACAAAAAGTTTTTGGTTAAAACAACACTTTTTTATACTCTCTCCCATTTATCTGATTTTAAATACATTTAAACGGGATTAATGTTTAACAGAGTGTAATGTGATCAGAGACGAGACAAAATGAGTCCGTACATGGTCGCGTCATCGCTGGGAGGAGAAGAAAAAACATGCACCAAAAAAAAAAAAAAAAAAAAAAAGTTATCATTGTAATCAAATCCGATGCACTAAAAACTTTGACATTTAACTCGCGCGCTATACTTAGCTCAACTTTTAGTCGAGGCGCTGGTTCATAACAAATGTGTGGTTGGACAGGTTAAAGCAATGGTTCCCAGTTTTATCTCTCAAGGGCTCTGCGGCCGCTCCAGGAAATAAAAAGAAAAACAATTTTTTTTTAAAAAAAGGAAACTATGCAAAATGCGAACTGGAAATTGTATTCGGAACAACAACATTTTCAGGTTTAGTGTATGATGTGGTGCCTAACTATTTTAACACATGGTCATTGAAATAATTCTTTTAATATAGTTCTTAAATAATGAAATAAACTTAGCACGATTATACGATTATTAAATTGGAAATATTTCTATTTCAAAAAAAAAAAAAGATACATTATTTTCATCAAGGTAGATCCACTCTTGCATATAAAAATCGCTTGTAGCTCGGAAGGGTGCATCGAAACATCTATCCTTTTGTCAGAATGAGTCACAGTCACATTTTCATTATTGGGGAAAAGGCAATGATGGGTAACATTGTCAAAATTAGAGAAAAGGTAAAGAAATATAGCAGCGGGCATTGCGCTCTTCTAAGACCTTAGACAAGCGCTGGCCAAGAGAAATATAGCAGCGGGCATTGCGCTCTTCTAAGACCTTAGACAAGCGCTGGCCACGAGAAATATAGCAGCGGGCATTGCGCTCTTCTAAGACCTTAGACAAGCGCTGGCCACGAGAAATATAGCAGCGGGCATTGCGCTCTTCTAAGACCATAGACAAGCGCTGGCCACGAGAAATATAGCAGCGGGCATTGCGCTCTTCTAAGACCTTAGACAAGCGCTGGCCACGAGAAATATAGCAGCGGGCATTGCGCTCTTCTAAGACCTTAGACAAGCGCTGGCCACGAGAAATATAGCAGCGGGCATTGCGCTCTTCTAAGACCTTAGACAAGCGCTGGCCACGAGAAATATAGCAGCGGGCATTGCGCTCTTCTAAGACCTTAGACAAGCGCTGGCCACGAGAAAATTGCTGGTGATAGTGTTGAATGAAGCCAAACAAATAAAAACAATTACCATGATATAAAGATCACAACATCTTAAAATCAGGCTCTTCAAATAATTTGTGAAGCTATGGGAAGTCAACACCAGTCATTCCTGCTACGCACTAAATTAAAGTTGTCCTCTCGGGGAAAAGCTTTGCAGATTTGATGGACCTCCGTGAAGAGGTATCAGCAGTTTTGGTGGACTAGCTCCATTGGCGACGGTTTTAAATAATGAAGACTGGGCGTGGAACCTGCTCGACATTCTCATCAAAGTGATCCAAATCAGTGGTCGGTAACTCGTTAGTTAAAAGAGTCAAAACATCAGCAGGAGGACAATTAAAAAAAAAATTTGAGAGCCAAATTTCGTTTCAAGAATCTGTCAAGAACCATGTTTTTCGGAGTCAAAATTCGATTTGTGGCCGAGCCGCACTCGGGACGCAAAAAGAGCGGCTCACGAGCCACGATCGGCCGACCACTGATCTAAATGTATCTACCTTTGCAAGTAAAAATTTCTACAGTTTCTAATTTATAAGTGAAAATATATGTGTTAGTTGGAGTGCGTGGTATAGAGAAGAGTTCAAATATTTAACTATGAAAAACTTGCTCCTTTAAAGAAACTCATATCACACAGATTGAAAAAGAAATACATAAAAAATATTCAGGCGCATCTTTGAACTTTTAAAGACTCGTTTGAACATTATTTTCCCACAGATTAAGAGAAGGTTGTAGATGAATCTTTATGGGCACATAATGTGTTCTTAAAGGGAGAAAAAAAAAGTTTAACTCAGCGGACTTCGAGACCCTCATAGATTTGAAATCTCACGGACAAAATTGGAATCACATTTCAAAACCAAAGTCTGTCGTAATTGCATTTGGAATTAATTCAAACATTTTTCCGAGAAAGCGAAATTAGTATTGCTGCCTTCCTCAACTATCCGGTACTTATCTCCGTGGAGTGGGATGCTCCAACATATACGGCCATCAAATCAAAATCCTGAAGCCGATTAAGTACAGAACCAGATATTCACCTACATCAGTGATTCCCAGCGTGGTCTGGGGTCGACGACAACTTGCAAGGGGTCCATGTCAGCAAAAAAAAAAAAAAATGGTGGTCCATGCAATGAAAATGTGGGTCAACGAAAATGGATCTCATGAAAGCAGGTGCTGACTTATATTTTGCCAGTCCATGAATGGAATAATCCACATACACAGATAGTATCTAGTACTTACATAATATTACCTTATGATATAAAGATATATATCTTCCTACATAAATTATAAAAGTAACTATGTAGTACAAATTTTAAAAACTGTTTAAGAATTATAATAAACTAGCAGGTAATATCAGGTAAGCAGGGGGTCTACACAAAACCGAAAAACATGGCAAGGGGTCTACGAGACAAAAAAGTTTGGGGACCTTTGACCTACAGTAATCATCAATTCTAGCTTCATATATATCAATATATGAAAACTGTTGAAAAATACACTCCCAGGTGTCAAAGCGTTTTAATATTAATTTATTTCATTTTATTTTGTGTAACCCCCCCCCCCCCCCCCCCCCCCCGTAAAACCACCCTGTTAAGTACTGTTTTCACTATGGAGAAATTAATCTCTTATGTAAGTGAATGGCTCGTTCTAAAACAGTACACGCCAAAAGACGACACCAAATACAATAACAAAGAACGCGATACTCTAACCAGAGGCTAAATACAATTAATACGTTTTAATATGTTATAAATAATAAATTACAAAATCAAAACAAATATAAATAAAACTACGGTCTTACAGTATACTGTTTGGCTTGTACCTGTACGATGTTAATAAAACACAATGTGCAAAAAGGGTACGATGAAAAGAAATCTACACACAAACAGAGTAAACAAAGCTCTGTCTAGTAGCAAAAATAACACACGCGATAAAGTGTCTCGTGATAAATGATCTCCCTCTCAAAATAGCTTTCCTCTCCTTTTATATTATGTTCTACTCATTTTTCGAGAACCGCCTTACGCATTGTTTTCCTTTCCAGTTTTTTTCCCATATTTTTCTACAATATTCGAATCATGAAACAGGCCATGGATTGTTAATTGTAGCCGTGCTCAAAGGGAGACTATTTTTAGCTACCCATACCCTAAATGCGGTCTCTAGCTTGTTGTCTGCTAGAGTTCATGCACGGGGAAAGCATGAAGTAAACACATGTCGTCTACATATCCCCACCCCTAAACACTATTAATTGTATCTATATCCCCCCCCCCCCAATGTAAAACCACCCCTGAACAGTAATTAAGACACTGTGTAGGCTTAAGGGACTCCACAATGGAAATTGATACTAAAAAGGGCTCCGCGAGTCAAAAAAGGTTGGGAACCACTGGCGGAAAGTGTTTATTTTTGTGGAGAGTTCGAAGTATGTGTGGGGTAGTAGGTCGACGCGAGTGTTGGCGTGTAGGTTGAAGCGTGTGGGGCGGTGGAGAGGTCAAGTGTGTGTGTGGGAGGATAAGTTGACGTGTGTGTGTGGGTGGAGAGCTCAAAGAATGAGTGGGTCGAGAGTTCAAAGAATGAGTGGGTCGAGTGTTCAAAGAATGAGTGGGTCGAGAGTTCAAAGAATGAGTGGGTCGAGAGTTCAAAGAATGAGTGGGTCGAGAGTTCAAAGAATGAGTGGGTCGAGAGTTCAAAGAGTGAGTGGGTCGAGAGTTCAAAGAATGTGTGGGTCGAGAGTTCTTAGTAGTTGTTTTTAAGCTTATGGGAGAACAGTGAGTGTGTAGGAACGAGTTAGACTGGAGTGTGTGGGAGGGGGAGGTTTGAGGTGAAACCGAAGAGAGATAGACGGTCACTGGGGAAATATTGATGTCTTATTATAATTAGTTTGATACGCCACTTGATCATCATGGAACCTTAGACATCTGCACCTTGGTCTCCCCCCACCGGCAGTGTTTCTCTCAGGCATCTTTCAGAGAGGCACTGTCACCCCCCCCCCGAGGAAGTCAAGTGTCCCCCACCCCACCAACGCCTGGAGAAAAATGTGTACATCAATAAAGTTAAACTTTAGGCCCATATATAAAAATAAAAATGTTTAATTTTTAATTTTTTAAAAAAAAATGTAATAAATGGTAGGCCTGACGGTGGCCAATTACAATTAATGAAATCGTGCAACCAAATATCGAGGCGGTGGATATATTTTCTCATCCGGATATTATGGCAGATCTAATTACACTAAACTTTTGTCTTTAAAATGTAGTGGGTTCCTTCAACGTTGAGCTACATAAAAATGAAAACTAAAAAATAAAAAAATCAATACATTTTTTTGAATACATCGAGATTTATCGCGTGCATATCTAATGGTGTAAGTTTTATCAAGTATGTATATATCGACATTGTTTGTATTTTCTTGACATGTGTTACTTGTGTGGCTCAGTTTTCTGGGGAAAATAAAATGTAGAAAACATTGTAAATGCACACCAAGGCCTGCGTGTACATTTATTAACTGCTTTTCTCTTTTTAACATGAGAATAATAATTTATTTTTTAAAATGCCCAACCAATCTGCAAGCATTCTTCTAAAAATTAAACAACTCTAGATTGGTATCAATTAATATGTATATATATATAAATAAATTTATTATTTTAAAAATCTTCAAACTTTTTCAATGTAGAAATTTGACAAATAAAGATACGTAAAGTAGATGGGTGTGTTTTTATCAAAGTTACCATTTGTTCATTACCATTTGTTCATTGCCATTTGTTCATTGCCATTTGTTCATTGCCATTGCTCATTGCCATTTGTTCATTGCCATTTGTTCCTTGCCAATTGTTCCTTGCCATTTGTTCCTTGCCATTTGTTCCTTGCGATTTGTTCCTTGCCATTTGCTCATTGCAGTGGCGTGGTTAAGGTAAGTGCTACCAAAGCTTCTTTGCCGCCCTCGTTCCACCCGAAAATACTCTCCAGTTGTCCGAACATGCGACGCCTTAATAGAAAGAAATGGGTGCCGCCCGGGGCATTACCGCCTTCTCCGCACCCTCCTTCCTACGCCACTGGTTCGTTGCTTTGTAATTTATATCCTTAATATAAATATGCCATTGATTTAACGCCTACAGTAAACACAACAAAACACAAAGAGACTATCTTCTTAATATAATTATGCCATTGATTTAACGCTTACAGTAAACACAACAAAACACAAAGAGACTATCTTCTTAATATAATTATGCCATTGATTTAACGCTTACAGTAAACACATCAAAACACAAAGAGACTATCTCTTCTTAATATAATTATGTCATTGATTTAACGCTTACAGTAAACACAACAAAACACAAAGAGACTATCTTCTTAATATAATTATGCCATTGATTTAACGCTTACAGTAAACACAACAAAACACAAAGAGACTATCTTCTTAATATAAATATGCCATTGATATAAGGCCTACAGTAAACACAACAAAACACAAAGAGACTATCTTCTTAATATAATTATGCCATTGATTTAACGCCTACAGTATACACAAAACCAAAAAAAGACCCGGTTTTAAATAGCCATAAAGGATCTATATTATCCAAGCTGCCAAACAGCATTTATTATAGAAAAAATAGGGTAATATTTAAATTTCCAATAAATGATAAAAGACATCCTCATAAAAGGTAGCCTGATAAAAGGTAGCCTGATAAAATGTAGCCTGATAAAAGATAGCCTGATAAAAGGTAGCCTGATAAAAGGTAGCCTGATAAAAGGTAGCCTTATTATAAAGTTTTGTTTCATTTTCGTTCATTGTGTATAATGATGATAGGATTGTTTTTTTTTTTTGTTGTTTTTTTTAATCGCTACGCGCCCGCACTTTTGCATCTACAAGTATCTACACCAATAAAACTTTGGGTGTTAGTCATATTACCAATAAAACTTTGGGCGTTAGTCATATTACCAATAAAACTTTGGGTGTTAGTCATATTACCAATAAAACTGTGGGGGTTAGTCATATTACCAATAAAACTTTGGGTGTTAGTCATATTACCAATAAAACTGTGGGGGTTAGTCATATTACCAATAAAACTTTGGGTGTTAGTCATATTACCAATAAAACTGTGGGGTTTAGTCATATTACCAATAAAACTGTGGGTGTCAGTCATATTACCAATAAAACTGTGGGTGTCAGTCATATTACCAATAAAACTGTGGGTGTCAGTCATATTACCAATAAAACTGTGGGTGTCAGTCATATTACCAATAAAACTGTGGGTGTCAGTCATAGAATGATCTACTGTAACTGACAAAAATAGTATTTCTCTTTCATTTGTAAAAATTGTTGGACTATATTTATTTGTCAAGTGGCGTAACTAAGACGGGACCAGGGCGCAAAGAATGTGATGAATTCAGGATTCAATTTATGTGGGGTGGGGGGGCGCCGGATTCAGAGCTGGTGCTGCTTGCCATTATACCTACTTTTGGTGTTTATGGAAGCACAGCTCTCCCCCCCCCCCGCGAACACCTTGAAATCCCCCCCCTTCCCCCCCCCCCCCCCTCAGATCAAATTATCTGAAAGAAACACTCTGGTGTCCCCGCCTTGTAGTTTGGAATCTTCAAATCTATTCACTTCCCCTGTTCGGGTTCACGTCTGCTAAAGTGGCTCTCTCTTGTTCGGTTCACGCTGAATAATGGATGATTAACAACTACTATTAGGTCATCAAACTTCACAAAACCAACGTGTGAAATCGAAAGTTATACAAATTTCCTGTCATTGACATATCCACCGGGAAGGTTTTCTTGGTTTTTTTTTTTACCACGAGAACAGCCTACAAAGTGCGGTGTATAACTGATACCGAATGAATAAGATTACCCTTCATGTCATTTCAATGACTAGCTGTCACTAACAAAAACCTGTTCGTGAAATCCATTTTTCGTCTGGGGGTCGAGAATCTCGGAGGGGAAAAAAAAAAACCCCCCACTTGCCAGTTGGCTTGGCCTGGCCAAATTGTTTAAATTTTTAAAAAAAAATGTATAAGAAAGACGGTGCTAAATTTTTTTTTTCATGTGAAGACTATACTATAATACCCCCTTTTTATGCTTTCAAATCTTTCGCATTTCACATTCTTCTCGTAACGCCCCTCTTTTCCCCCACTATTACATGCCATACAATATTAATGAATTTCTTCTTCTTTCAAAGTAAGCGAAAAGCTTTTCGGGGGCAGTGTCTGAATAGCGGGTGCTCCTTAATATCGAGTGTTGCCCTCAACTTTCGTCTCACTCTAGCTTGCCGGCTTGAATGGCTGGTGGGCAATGTTAACAGGGACAAAACCAGATTTGTATTTGAACTTAGTCGTGTTACATCTCATTAAAGCCCTTTTGGTGAGGGTACCCCATGCCTCGCCTTCCACATTTGGGACAGATATTTTATTTTTTTCTCCCTCTATTTCCACATCGCGGGCTGTAGATTACTGATAGTGTCTTAAGAGACGTCAGATCCCAATTTTTTTTCTATTAACTTTAAAGCGTAAAGAGTATATCAATCCCATAATTTTCATTTAGTCGCTGACTGCACCGTCTTCCCTCATTCCCCCCCCTCCCCCTCCAACCCCTCTTGAAATCCATGTATTTCGGCACCTGAAGCCGTGGCCTATTGTGTGAGCAATCAAACCAATGGTCTCTGTGCTGGTTTCAGTGGATGAAATTAGGTTATGTCGTCCCTAGGACAATTGGAGCTCCATAGAAAATACACTCTTTAATGTGGATTTATGAGGTGGAAGTTAAGTCACAACCGTGGTTAAATTGAAATGTCCCCCCCCCCCACGGGGGTACAATACATTCAATAAGGGCTCCATTAAAAGATTAAGAGTTTTGATGGATAAATGCGCCTTGGTGAAATATAGCGGTACACAGAGACACTAAAGGGAGTATAGCTGTGAGAACCGCTGATAGGGTTCAATGGATCAAGGTAGTGTCGCGGAGAAAACCCCAAGTAGTTTTCAAAGGATCTTTTTTGAAATGTCGAATTATACCAATTATTAAAAAAAAATATGAAAAGTAATTTTAAAGAACAGGAATGGAAACGCTGTATTACGTATCTTCTACGTCCCTTTGTGGCGTGCAGTGAATACTTTGGGTCCTTGTGGTAAATTGTCTTTTCATTATGGCTCTTTGGGTGAAAAATGTATGAAATACTACACGTGCTGTTGTAAACAGTTTATTTTAATGACGGCCCTTTCGGTCAATTCGTTGTTAGAGTGCCTTTGATGACGTCTGAACTATTGGCTACTTTACCATCACTCGGGGCACGGGCACCCGGACTGGGAGCTGAGATCACCACACAAAAATTAAATAAAATAAAAATAAATAAAAAGCTAAGAAAAAAGTCTGTGTTTGTATTTTTTGTATACTTACAGTATTTTATTTTCAATATAAATAACAGTGATACTGCTATAATGAAAATAACTCTGATGCTGCTTCAATGAAAATAACGCTGATACTGCTATAATGAAAATAACGCTGATACTGCTTCAATGAAAATAACATTGGGTTTTATTTAATCCGGCCAAACAATAGCTCATTATTTTATTAAATTTCGGATCTAGAGTTAGCTTGTCAAAAACGGGAATCAATTTATACTTTATTTATAAAAATGGAATAGTACTATGATCTAAAATAAATGTAGCGACACCCCCGACGGGACTTGAACCCGCAATCCCCGGCTTAGGAGGCCGATGCCTTATCCATTAGGCCACGGGGGCTGGCATCTTTGTTAATGGTAAGGTGAAGAGTTGTATCTTAATTGGAGTCAGGATACACTTTTGTATTGCACATTCAATTCCTGCCATTACATCTCCACGCTGTGATCCGTGGGTCTTTGTTTTTTTGCTGATGGTAACTCACTTAAGACAATTGGTTTCTTACCTGATTGGAACCTATCCGATTGGGAAAAAAAACGGGGGTGGGGGGGGGGGTGCGAGGAGACTTTACGTCAGAACAACCTAGAACAATGCACGTGTAGCATTCAGTCCGGTTTTTTTTT